>VONZ01000769.1:0-352928 GCA_012976165.1 Labeo catla
GAAAACATTTCAGCATTTTTCTCCATATAATGGACTGATATGGTGCCCTGATTTTGAACTTCAAAATCGTCCTATATCACTGTTTTACCTTTTTTGTGAAGGATGTTTGATCTTCTTTGCATGTTCACTTTGCAAAGACTAGGTTGGTACTTCTGCAGCGATGTAGGATGATTTTGAAATGATTTTTGAAGGTGAGGGAGAAAATACAGACTTTTTCTACATACCCTAACTGTCTTGAGCCAGAATACACAGAGTTCAGGCAGAGTAAGATAAGACGAGCGTTTGAGATTAAAAATTATTCAAATTGTATTTTTTTTTAATGAAAATAACCGATCGTTTCACTAGATAAGACCCTTCTTTCTCAGCTGGGATTGTTTAAAGCCGCATTTAAACTATATTTTGGAAGTTCAAACTTGGGGCACCATATCAGTGCATTATATGGAGAAAAATGCTGAAATGTTTTCCTCAAAAAACATATTTCTTTACGACTGAAGAAAGACATGAACATCTTGGATGACAAGGGGGTGTGTACATTATATGTAAATTGTTGTTCTGGAAGTGGACAAATAAGGAAGACATCTTTTTCAAAGGGAAACAATACTACTGTTCAATGTTGGAGTCGATAAGATTTTTTGAAAAATGAAGAAAAATTACAGTTTTCTATTTGTAAAATATTTTAAAATGTAATCTATTCCTGTGTTGACAAAGCTGAATTTTCAGCATCTTTACACCAGTCTTCAGTGTCACATGATCCTTCAGAAATCATTCTAATATGCTGGTTTGATGCTAAAGAACTGCAATTTAATATTTTTGTGGAAAATGACATTTTTTCCACATGATTCTTTAATGCATATAAAGTCAAAAAAATGCATTTCACTGAAATAGAAACATTATGACATTATGAATGGCTTTGCTCTTTACTCAATTTAACGCATCTTTGCTAAAAGTATTGATTTCTTGAAAAAAAAAAATCTCTTTTGAACAGTAGTGTAGTTAGTAAACTGTGTCAATCAATGGCCATGGCCTCAACGCTGAACTGACCTGCTGCTGGTTTTCTCTTTGCAGGTGCAGTCGGGCCTGGATGTAACCTCTCGTCTCCTGAAAGGCTTGTCTCTGAGAGACCTCTGCTGGGTAGTGAGTGCAGATCCCAATGATGTTGGTGCACAGGAAGATCAGCACGTTTGCGCTCAGCTGAGGTGGGAAGAGAAGAGAAAAGCAGACTCATTCAATGTCTCTCAAGTGATCATTTGAACCTTTTAACACAAACGGCTTTAGCTCAGCGCTCTGGAATCCTGGGACATCTGTCGTACTCCAGGGCTTTACTTGACTGCAGTATGGGAAAAAAAGCCAACCTCTGACCCGGAGAGGCTACTTCCTGTAGAGAAGTTTACACTAGGGGAGCCAGTACAGAGCTAAAAATGGAGCCTGAAGCAGAGCCAACACTGTAACTTCCTTTGGGTGAATGAGAGGAGGGGGTAATGGGAGAGTGATGGGGGTTACTTCAGGTCACACGGTTCACACCATTACATTCGACTGAAAGCACTGCAGAATCACTATGAAACACTTGTTGGCCTATTTCCTAAAAAGCCTATCTTAAAATGTATGCTAAATAAGTACTTCCACATCACACAAGAGGAGACATTACGTGGCTGTTGAGATGCGAAGCTCATTACTATATTTGATTGAGAAAATATAACCAAAATAGTAGGCAAGACAGTAAAATTCATATTGCTAAAGCAGATTCTTTACACTTCAGATATTTTATTGCATGAAGAGCTGGGCAATATGTTTAAAAATTATATTCTGTTTATTTTTTAGCCAATATTTTACAAGTTTTATTTTAAAAATATCTTAATATATACTAGGGATGTCACAATTCTCAATATAATATCAAACTGTTAGGTACGACATCCATGGTTCAACACGCGCTTATGAATTGCATTTTTTTGGTTTTGCATTTAAATAACTTTCTTATTTTATTTCTCTCAGAATTTGCTGTGTGTGCCTGTGATTTCACATGCTGAGATGAGGAAACGCTTCCCCGCTTATATTTGAAAAAGCAGCACACGTAGAGCATCTTCAATTTTAATGACATGCAATGATGAGCCTTTCTAAACCTGTTGTCCAACAAAAGAGTTATAAAAACAAAAGTTATAAAAACATTATAACTTGTTTTTAATTCACAACATCAGTTGAGTGTTAGGGCTGGGCGATATGGGCAAAAAAATTATCACGATAATATTTTTCATATCAGTCGATATCAATAATTATCACGATAAATGTCAAATCTTTTTTTCTTTCAAGTTTAAAGTCAGATTTTTGCTCCAAAGTGTCACACGCACCGGATCACGTGAAGTCACGAGGACCCGGAAGTAACTTCACGCAGGTATTTAAGCAGGAAGCAGGTGTTGTTTGGCACCAGACATTGAGCTCATGCTCTCCTCATCGTCAGGTCCCGTCAACTTCGTCACTCACGTGAGTAAACTCTCTGCTCTTCGGAGCGCTTATTTTGCCTGTCGGTGTGCGTGTGAGAACGCGGATTTCTTGGTGGAAATCTCTACTCCTTATCGGAGCGTTCTCAGATCAACTGCGTGATTTACCTGCTCACTCGTGTGTTTCCGCGTTTGAGTTTTCCGTCACGCTACAAGGGGACACATCTCGAACCTTTCATTTCTCGTCAAGCCTCCGTGACAGAATGTCTGGTCCCGAAATGGTCCCGGCGGACCTGGAACAATTGTGGGGTGTGATTCAGCAGCAGTCGGGGGAAATCATTAGTCTGCGGCAGGAGCTGGTGGGGCTGCGGGCGGAAGTCAACGCGCTGCGCGTCGAAACCGCGGGTTTTCGGCAGCAGTGCGGGGCGCTCCAGTCCGACCTCACCGCCCTGCAGGCGGACTATGACGACCTGGCTGCTGCACAGATCGCTCCCGCGGATCCAGGCCGCCCCGCCCATCAACCTAAGATCGCACTGCCGGAGAAATGGGATGGATCCGGAACCCGGTGCGATGTTCTGTTAACTAACCTCTCTCTTCTGTTTGAGTTCCAGTCAACACGCTATCCATCAGATCGCAGCCGGATTGCTCTCCTCGTCTCTCTCCTCACCGGGCAGGCAGCAGAGTGGGCTGCGGCGGTCTTGAAAGCTGACGGGATCGCGGCTCACTCGTATCCCGAGTTCACCACCCAGCTCAAGGCCGCCTTCCAACATCCTGAGAGCGAGGTGGAGGTGGATTCTCGTCTATATCATCTAAGGCAGGGCGAGCGCAGCGTCAGCAAATACACCATGGACTTCCGCACGCTCGCCGTCCAAACCAAATGGAGCGACGCGGCACTCCGCACAGCCTTCTACGAAGGCTTATCCAACCGTCTGAAAGACGAACTGGCTGTGCGTGAGTTGCCGGCCACCCTGGAGGGCATGATCCAGCTCGCCCTCCGGGTGGATCAGCGCATGACCCACACTAAACGCTCTTTCCATGTTTCCACAGGCTCCACCCTCCGTCACCGTCATCTGGATCCACCCGTCACCCACGCTGTCGCTGCGCCGTCTGCACCTCCACCGGCCGCTCCAGAGGCCCACTCATCCGGAGCCGGGGAACCCATGCAGATAGGGCGCACCTCCCTGACGGCCGCAGAAAGGGCTCGACGCTACCGCGAAGGTCTCTGTGCCTATTGCGCCTCCCCAGACCATCACCGCGCTATCTGCCCTCTGCGTCCGGGAAACGGCCAGACCAGGTGAAGAGGGGGAGGTCTTCATCTGGTGCCGCTGCCATCAAATCCTGTCCCGCCGTTTCCCGGTTGCTCCTTCAGGTATCAATCCTCATGGGCCACCAACGGATCGTGACCACCGCATTTGTTGACTCAGGTGCGGCTGGGAACTTTATCGATCAGGCTTATGCCGCCCAGTTGGGGATTGAGACTGAGGTGTTATCCCGGCCTCTCAATATCACAGCCCTTGACGGTCGCCCCCTCAACTCCAGTCCCGTCACCCAACGCACTAAAGAACTTCACCTCCAAATCGACAATCACTCAGAGAAAATTCACCTCTACATCACCTCCCTCACGTCACCGCCGATCATCCTGGGGCACCCCTGGCTCATCAAGCACGATCCCTTCATTTCCTGGACCACCAACCGCATCGTCCACTGGGGGGCGACCTGTCAGGAGCTCTGTCTCCGGGCGGAGGCCGGGACGTGTTCCGGGGAGTCCGGGGTCCCCGATGTCAAGCTGGAGGAGATTCCCGCTCCGTACCGCGACCTGGCCGAGGTCTTTAGTAAGGGTCGCGCTGCTTGTCTACCACCTCACCGCCCCTACGACCTTGCTATTGACCTCGTGCCGGGCGCGGTGCTCCCCCGCGGTCATCTGTACTCCCTGTCGGCCGCCGAACATCAGGCGATGGAGGAGTACGTGGCTGAAGGACTCCGGGCCGGCACTATCCGTCCTTCCAGCTCACCGGCGGCCGCGGGCTTCTTCTTCGTGAAGAAGAAGGACGGGGGTCTTCGACCATGCGTTGACTATCGGGGGCTTAATCAACTTACCATCAAGAACCGTCACCCACTACCTCTCACCAACACCGCCCTGGACGCCCTCTCTGGTGCCCGCTTCTTCACGAAGCTGGACCTACGGAGCGCATACAACCTGGTCCGCATCAGGGAGGGTGATGAGTGGAAGACGGCCTTCATAACCCCCACTGGTCACTACGAGACCCTGGTTATGCCGTTTGGTCTGTGCAACAGTCCGTCCGTCTTTCAACAGTTCATCAACGACGTTCTCCGGGACATGCTGGGTCGGTGGTGCTACGCTTACCTTGATGACATCCTCGTATACTCCAAGACGCTCGAGGAACACACCCAGCATGTCCGAGCAGTACTCAGAAGGTTGCTGGCCCACCAGTTGTACTGCAAGTTGGAGAAATGTGCCTTTCACCAGCACACCACCACATTCCTCGGCTTTGTGATATCCTCTCAGGGTGTGGCCATGGATCCCCAGAAGCTGGAGGCTGTGCGCTCGTGGCCCCTACCTACGTCGCTCAAACAGCTCCAACGTTTTCTGGGGTTCGCCAACTTCTACCGGCGATTCATCCAGGGCTTCAGCGCAACTGCGGCACCTCTGACTGCTCTCACCAAACCATCACGTGGAGACTTCATACTCACACCCGAAGCCATTCAAGCCTTCAAGAAACTATGTCACCTATTCACCACCGCTCCAGTTCTCATCCATCCTGACCCGACGAAACCTTTCGTTGTTGAGGTGGACGCTTCCGATGTGGGCGTAGGGGCGGTCCTCTCACAACACGGTCCAGACGAGAAACTACATCCCTGTAGTTTTTTCTCGAGGAAATTCAATCCCACACAACAGCGTTACGGGGTAGGGGACCGTGAACTGTTGGCCATCAAGTGGGCTCTAGAAGAATGGCGTCACTGGCTCCAGGGCGGCAGCGACCCATTCACCGTCTGGACCGATCACCAGAACCTCACCGTCATCCGCCAGACCAAACAGCTCAACCCCAGGCAGGCGCGGTGGGCTCTATTCTTCGAGCACTTCAATTTCCATCTCTCCTACCGGCCCGGCTCGAAGAATATGAAAGCAGATGCCATCTCTCGCCAACATCAAAAGGACACTACCCCCTCGGATCCCGCGCCTGTCCTGCCACCTCACATCATCCTGGCTCCCCTCCAGTGGGGGTTAGAAGAGAGAGTCCGCCAGAGTCACGGCCAGGAAGCTCCACCGCCCGAGACCCCCGCTGGGCGCCTCTTTGTCCCCGACCACCTCCGCAGAGAGGTTCTCCAGTGGGGGCACGATTCCACTTTGGCAGGACATCAGGGAGTCCAGAGAACCATCTCGTTTATCGACCGGGCGTTTTGGTGGAGGACGTTGAGGAGAGACGTACAGGAGTACGTCCAGGCATGTACCATCTGCGCTCGCTCCAAAACCTCCAACTCTCCATCGACCGGCGAGCTGCAGCCCCTCCCCATCCCCAAACGCCCCTGGAGTCACATCTCTGTCGATTTCGTAACTGGACTCCCTGACTCGCAAGGCAAGAACACCATCCTGACCATTGTGGATCGGTTCTCGAAGGCCGTGCACCTGGTGGCTCTCACCGGACTCCCCTCTGCCAAAACCACCGCGGAACTTATACTCGAGCACGTAGTCCGCTTGCATGGGTTTCCCAAGGACATCGTCTCGGACAGAGGGCCCCAGTTCACGGCCAAGTTCTGGCAGGCCTTCTGCCGTCTGGTCGGTACCACCTCCAGCCTATCGTCCGGTCACCATCCTCAGACGAACGGCCAGACGGAGCGGGCCAACCAACAACTGGAGCGCTTCCTTCGATGTTTTGCGGGTGAACATCAGCGCTCCTGGGCGCGCTACCTCGTCTGGGCTGAACTATCTAACAACCTGCACACCTCCTCGGCCACTAATCTAAGCCCTTTCGAGGTATGCTACGGGTACCAACCTCCGGTGTTCGAACATCAAGAGCCGGAGGTTGATGTCCCGTCCGCCCAACAGTTGGTCCGCCGGTGCCGGCGGCTCTGGAACCACGCTCGGACTGCCATCCAGAAGGCCAATCGTCGGTACACCATTCAACATCGCCGCCGGCACCCTCCGGGACGATTGTTCCATGTAGGTGACAGGGTCTACCTCTCCACCCGCAACATCAATCTAAAGACAGAGACCAAGAAACTCACTCCACGATTCATCGGACCCTACAAGATCACGCACCGACTAAACCCTGTCACCTTCCGGCTCCAGCTGCCTGCCTCTCTCCGGATCCATCCTGTATTTCATCAATCACAACTTAAACCTGTCTTCTTCTCCCCTCTGTCTCCCCAGGTCACTGCACCTCCCCCGGTCCGGATCATTGACGGTGGTCCTGCGTACACCGTCCGGCGGATCCTTGACTCGCGAACCCGGGGCCGGGGCACCCAATATCTCGTTGATTGGGAGGGCTACGGTCCGGAGGAGCGTTCTTGGGTCCCCGGGCGGTTCATCCTGGATCCAGCCCTCATCCAGGACTACCGTCGTCGGGTATCCTCCGCCCCGGGACCGTCAGGCGCCGGTCCGGGAGGGGGGGGTACTGTCACACGCACCGGATCACGTGAAGTCACGAGGACCCGGAAGTAACTTCACGCAGGTATTTAAGCAGGAAGCAGGTGTTGTTTGGCACCAGACATTGAGCTCATGCTCTCCTCATCGTCAGGTCCCGTCAACTTCGTCACTCACGTGAGTAAACTCTCTGCTCTTCGGAGCGCTTATTTTGCCTGTCGGTGTGCGTGTGAGAACGCGGATTTCTTGGTGGAAATCTCTACTCCTTATCGGAGCGTTCTCAGATCAACTGCGTGATTTACCTGCTCACTCGTGTGTTTCCGCGTTTGAGTTTTCCGTCACGCTACAAGGGGACACATCTCGAACCTTTCATTTCTCGTCAAGCCTCCGTGACACAAAGTGGAAGTTGTAGAAACCAGACCATTAATTTTCCCTAACAAAATAAATATATAAATAGAAAAATTAATTTCTGCATGTTCTAACCCCCTGAACATGCAGAAACAGGTTTAGGTTGTCTGATAATAATGATAATAATAATAATAATATAACTTTTTGTCTTTTAGAAATGCACATTTGATAGTAGCTTGAGGATGCAGAGGTAAATTTTTGTTCATTATCAATCAGTAACATTAGTAAAGATTATAGCAACCTCATTTTTATATGGTTACATTTATTCTAACCCAGTTTTTTTTAAGCATTGGTCTCCCATAGTAGCAAGCATGCATTTTAAATCTTGATAAACACAGTTAAAATCACACATAATGGCAACTCAATACCATGGTAAAAATATAACTACATGGTTTTATAGGTATTTGTATGAAAATCGGTAGTCTAAAAACATAAGTATAAATGCACACATGCTATAGCTTAATCTTAAATACATACATACTATAATTATATACCATTACTTCTGTAATAAAATTCAATGTGAATATCCCACATTGCTGCCACAACACCATGGTGCAGTGAGTGTTACTACAGTAAATCCATGGTAAATGATGGCTTTGTGTAGACTGAAAAGCCTTCTGACTGTCTCGTTGCACACAGCTTTAAACTAGTTTCAATCACACAGTCATTTGTGTTCATCGCTGAATTTAAGTGTTTCACACTGGATCTCACAGCGCTGTTTAGTGCTCGCGTGACGGAGCCGTTTACAATATCACGTCTTTTACGCGCTCAAGTTCGTTATTTCAAATGTAGGCGCGCGGCAGCTGCGCTCATACGGAAGCGTCGCGGTCGCAACGCGCATGTGGTGCGACGCGCTCGATTTTCCACACGCGTCCGCGCCGCATCGAGTAGTAGTGAGCTCGCGCAGCGCGGCTGTTTGCTCTTTGGTCCTAGCGGATAAACGGTCCGTGTGGCGCGATTCAAATGAGTCGCGCTGTTTCGTTCTGCTTTTGGCGCATAAGAATTATATTGAACATTCATCGATCTCTTCATATCGTTGTATCAAGGAAAATTATATCGCGATAAATATCGTTATCGAATTATCGCCCAGCCCTATCGAGTGTTTGAAATAACTTCCTATGTGATCTGATGTGGATTCTTTAACAGAATGAGGTAGACAATAAATTCTACACTTATATTCTATGTACACTACCGTTCAAAAGTTTGGGGTCAGTACATTTTTATTGTTTCTTTTTTTTTTTTAAGAAATTAATACTTTTATTCACCAAGGATGTATTAAGTTAATAATTAAAAGTTTATTAAAAGTTAATAATAAATAATTTACATTGTTATAAAATATTTATATTTTGAATAAACACTGTACTTTTTAAACTTGTTATTCATGAAAGAATCCTGAAAAAAAAAAAATCACAGGTTCCAAAAAATATTTGGCAGCACAACTGTTGATATTATCCAACATTGATCATTCTAATAATAAATCTGCATATTAGAATGATTTCTGAAGGATCATGTGACACTTAAGACTGGAGTAACAGCTGATAAAAATTCAGCTTTTCATCACAGGAATAAATTCTATTTTAAAGTATGTTAAAATAAAAAACATTATTTTATATTGTAAAAACATTTTGCAATATTACTGTTTTTTTTCTATATTTTTAATCAAATAAATGCAGCCTTGATGAGCATAAGAGACTTCTTTAAAGACTATTACAAGTCTTACTGACCCCAAACTTTTGAACGGTAGTGTATGTCGATTAGCAATGGCTTATGAAAACAGACGAGATGGCTTGAAGAACACAGATAAACTATATATTATTGCAGACGAGTGTTTATTGTCCTTACATTTCATCATTCAAAACGTTTAACGTTATATCTTGATTTCATTCAGTTATAGAAATAGCGATGCCTTTATGGATACTAGAGAAGCTGGAACGGAACGTCATCAGTGATACTTCTTTGACGCATATGTGGGGTTTTTTTTACCCATTGCCGTCCAGTATGAATGAAACCCATTCTATTTTGCATAAAAATCGAAAAAATAATACCTCTCTCAAAAGAAAAATTAAGCAGACATATACTAAACCACACGTTTACGGGAGTATTTTGTTAATTTGTTGCCAAAAAAAAACACACACTGAAGTGGCAAGATATCAGAATCGAACCGAAAACCGTGGTTAAAAACCACTAACTGTATTGTTGCATCCCTAATATATACTAAAACGGCTTCAAAAATGATCAAAATGGCTTCAAAATCTCAATAGCCATTTACTGCCATTATAAAGCTTGGAAGAACCATTTTTTGATATAACTCAGATTGTATTCGTCTGAAAGAAGAAACTCATATACACCTAGGACGGCTTGAGGGTGAGTAAATCATGGGGTAATTTTCATTTTTGGGTGAACTATCCCTTTAACTGTGAGTGTGAAGGCAGGCAGAGGTCAATCGCCACTAAATTAAGAAATGATAATGATGAAGTAATCAGTCGATAACCCTTCTTCCGCTTTCAAGGACCAATCAATGCTTAGATGAACCATGGCCATCTGATATTAAGTACGCTATGAACTATAAAATAATTTTTCACTCCCACTTTACAAACAGGCAGGTTTATTAGCAGCTATATTAATCTAATAGCCTCTCATAGCTGACTGGATAGTTTATGTCTGAGCTGTTTCGAAAACTACCGAAGATTTATCTGAAGTGATAGCAGAGACAATCTTGTACTGTATGCTGCTCTACATGAGATAAAACAATAGATATGATAAACAATTGTTTGCTCCAGCACACAGCATGAGAAATGAGAAAGCAAAGGGACAGGCGAAAGGCAATATCGTGTGTGTGTGTGTGTGAGGCCGAGCCTGCTGGCCACACTGACAGTAGGCAGATGGCTGTGAGCTCTGTTTACATTAGAGTTTCTGTTCAAGCAAAACCAGGCCTGGTTTGTGTGTGTGTGCACGTGCAAATGGACGCTTTTAGTGTTTTGACAAGTGACATCAACAACAGCATTATATCTAAGTTAGAGCTGTGAGTTTATCATGCAAAATTAACAGAATTTATTAAAGAAAACGTATTACATAATCAGATTCCAAAAGTAAAGTACTTGCAATTAGAGTATATTACATTTTATGCTCATGATCAGATTACAGTTACTTTTTATGGATTACATGATTACATATTATTTACAAGGGCAGTAAATTATTCGTAATTTATTGATTCTTGCCTATTTATTTATATACTTATTAATTAATGAATTCATTTAATCATTTTTTTATTTTTATTTTATATATTTTCCTAACTAAATGAACCTAGCACTTATATTTTGGAAAGTTTTGGCTGTTATGATGTTGATAAAGAATGGAAAATATTTTCTCTGTCTTTTTATGCTGCACAACAAATAAAAATATTAATAAATACTATAATTTTAACAATACTAAAATAACACTGATTAGACAATATTGGATATTTAAATGTTCTGCTCATTTTGAGATTTAAATTACCATTGCTGTCATCTGACACTTACAGTTGACTTTTAAAAACAATAATAATTTAATAACACTTTTGTTTTGTAATCTTTAGCAAATCTCAAATGAATATCAATTCTTTATACTGTACATTATAATGCTGTTGTACCTAAATGCAGTTGTAGAATTTAAAATTATTGATTTCAGCTTTTAGTATTTTATATTTATTTACACAACAGTACAGAATTTGGCTATTTATCTTTTATCAGCCATAACTTGCAAATAACACTTTTAATTAAAGGGGTGATCAGATGCTAAGTTCACTTTTTCATGCTGTTTGAACATTATTGTGTGTTGGCAGTGTATGTACAAATCTACCCTATAATGATAAAAATCCATGCAGCGGTTTTTAATTAATCTGTAAAAATAATATCCCCTTTTTCAAATCGAGCCATTCTCAGATGCCTGTTGGTGTGGCGTCACACCCACAGAGGCCACTCCCACGATAGTTGATTGACATGAGTGTTTTACCTTGAATCAGCCGTCACAGTCCGCCCTCTCTGTTTCGATGCTGGAGCAGGGATGTAAGTTAGACAAGAATATCTCCAATTGAGCGATTGAGGTGTTGTGTTGCTGAATGTAATAATGAACATAGTGGTCGTCATTTACTCCCGACATCTGAGCCGCTGAAGATGCAGTGGATTACGTTTGTTTGTGAAGAGAATGCACCTCCCGATCTACATATATCCGTCTATGTTCGCGCGAATCATTCAAGATCCAGCTTTACTTACAGCACAAGTGAGTATAAGGGTTTGTTTATGAATCTTTGCGATCGCCTTTCCTTATAACGTGGTAGTTAGGAAGTTTAGCGGCTAAACGCGGCTACATGCGGCTAATGTAACAATATCTTTCCACAGAGAGAAGAGAGGGGCGGGGCAAGCAGAGCTCATTTGCATTTAAAGGAACAACCCCTTAGAATGAGATGATTTTTGCTGAGCTCATTTTGACAAGGTAAAAAGTGTGTTGTTTTACAAAACCATTGAGAATTTTTAATCAAAGTATATTAGAGACTTTTTATTAAGACCCTAAAGAATCATATCAACTTGTGGAAAATGGGCATCTGATGACCCCTTTAAATTAATACATTATTATTAAAGAATTACTAGACTAGTTCATCCCTAATAATTTGATTTGTAAAGCCACTGTAATAAAAATGCATTAGCTATCTGTCACAATAATTTGTAATAATAATGCATTATAATTAATAATAATATTGTTATTATTATTATAACTTATTAATCTTCATACTCAGCTAATCATAATACAAAAAATCCTATCAAATCATATGTTTGTTTGACATGCAAAATGTTGTAACATGCAAAATGTGCTGATTCTTTTGACTGAATATTGGTTATGATCTGTGTGTATTATCAGCTGTGTGTTCATATCACAGGCAGTTCCTAATTGCTCGCTCTTCACAAGAGGGCGAGGTCAGTGGGTTTACACACACTTGGCCGTTCTGTTTGCGCAACTTGACACCTCTTTCCTTCACGCTCAAGATTTATTAGCAATAACCATCACAAGTGCTGGGACACAGAGAGAGAGACACCGTTCACTCCTTTAATCTCTGTCAATCTTCTCCTCTGTCTCTTTTTCTTTGCCTTTCACTCACAAATCATCAAATAAATATATTTTCCTGACTCCTTCGCAGCGTGTTCTCACACACCAGCTTCAAAAGTGACATATTCGCTGACACTGAGAACATCTCTCCCCTTAAAAGCCCATGTTTAGAGATCCTCCTTGTGTCTGCCAGTTTTTTACAGTAAAAGTCAACAAGCGATGTGTAGAAACTGTCATAAAAATTATACTATGATTACAGCTCACTCTGAATGTCCAGTACAGTGTGTTTATTGCTTAGAGTGGTGAGACAAAGAACATCTAAGGAATGTTCCGGGGGTAAAGCGACTTAAGCTCTATGAACAGCATTGTTGTTTTTGTTTTGTTTTTTCTTGTAGCTTCATAAAATTACATTTGAAGCACTGATGTCACATGGACTATTCTAATGATGTCCTTACTACCTTTCTGGGCCTTGAACGTGTCAGTTGCTGCTGTCTATGCAGGGTCAGAAGGTCTTTGAATTAATCAAAAATATCTTAATTTGTGTTCTCGAACATCTTACGGGTTTAAAACAACATTAGGGTGAGTAATTATGGCAGAACTTTCATTTTTGGGTGAACTGTCCCTTTAAGACAGATAGAAACCAAAGCTATAGAAATCCCAGATTGTATTTTTTTTTCGATGTTTGGCAACGTGAAAACACAAACCAGATCCCAGAAAAATCTGGTCTATATAAGTACAATTTTGCTTTGAGTGTGTCTGCTTGTACTTCTGTTCATTCATGAATTTACCACTTCCGGGTATTTGTGATCTTTTTTTTTTGGATCATGTGTTTGTAGACCCACTCATCCTCTTTTCTAAGCGCTGGTCTGTGTTTATCTACCTGTGGCTGCTCCAGATATTATATAAAGCCATTATGATCATTGCAGATTATGTCCAGCTTTCACGTCCTCTGTGATGCCACTAAAGGGGGTGGGGTGGGACAATACGCCTCGCTTCGGAAATGAAACCTGTGGAAATATGAAACTACTTGGCTTTGACAAAGAATACGTTCCCACGTGCAGAAAACCAGAGCCTTGAATATCTGGATGGGACTTACAGTATGAGGATGAAGTGAGAGGGACAGAAACAGATTATAAAAGAAAAGTGGGACAGTGATGGAAACACAATGACAACCTTAAAAGACAGATGGCATCAAAAAAGGTACATACTGTACTGTTCTTAAAAGATACGACTTTGAACAAGAGCTTAATATGGCATTAGATTGATTTACATAGTATGAACTATCATCAGAAATTATATATTGGTCAATCCAGGTACTATTCCTTGCTAAACACTGTAAAAAGCAAGTACATATTTTACAGTGTATGGGCTGTTTTGAGTCACAAATACTGAGTTGTGAATTACTTGAAAGTAAATAAATAAATACATGAGCAAAACACGAGCACCAGTGCAATATAAATCCATATCGCACAGCTACAAGTGTGATACTGTGTTTATACAACAGTTTGACAGCACAAGTGTGTAAATACATATTAGATAATGCATAAACACATAAGAAACAACAACAGAGTGTCTCTAAAAACCCTCCTTTGTGCAGAACTACTTCCTTCTGCCACAAATTCAAATCTACATTTGACAGTTTAACAGCTGAGCCCAAGCCTCCGTTACTAACTCAAAAACATCATTTTAGAACTAGTAACGAAAGAAAAGGTGAGTTGCTTCATTGAATGCTTATTGTATTACTGTATTAAAAGCTCACTGTATTATGTAGAATATTATGAGAGAGAAATGGACTGAGCGAGTGTGATTACCTGCATCTGATACAGCATTCATTCTTCAGCTCAATCTCATATTCACAATAAAACATTAGTTTGAATTAGGGATGTTCATTTCGGTTATTTTTGTTATTAACTGATAATTAACCGTTAACGAACAAGACTATTTTAAATTAGAATTTAATTATTTCAGAAAGGATAAGTGTCTGTGACCCATTAAAAATACCAACATTTGTTTTCCAGGGATTCATTTTACATGCGCAAAAAGCGGCAAAAAAGGGAGGATTCACATCACATCACGCACCTGCAGCGCTTCTGCTGTTGGAGAAAAACATAATAAAGCTAGATTATATGCATAATGAATGAATAGGCCTATACGATAAATATTTTTACTTAACTAACAAAATGAAAGAAAAAACTGTGCAACAAGTAGCTAGTATGCAGAGTTTTGATTCATTTTTGTGCTGCGCAAAAGGACGACGACTGAAAGCGGCATCCTATTTTTCTTTATTTTATAAAAGCACAAAGATTTGTTTTTACTGTGAATATACACAAATAAAAGGAAACTGTTTACAGTTTCGATTACCTGTATGACTAGGAGTCGTTTCCACTGTTAGAAGGAAAAAAAAAATCAAGTGATTGAGCCGGCGCCGCACATGCACACACAGTTAAGCATTGCTAACTTGATTTATCATTTTTTCTCTCTCAAAAATGCTATTTCATTTTATTTTAACCATCCAGCAAACGTTTTAAAATATTTTGATAAATTACTGGAAAAAAAATTAACTGACCTTTTAAACTGTTTAACTGATTGTATTAATCGGTCAAAATTATTTCTGTTGGCTAACAGTTAATCGGTTAAAATGAGCATCCCTAATTTGAATGTCCGCTGAGGAAATTGATATGTTTGTCATACTATCTTTTTATCTGTTAAGGGTGATTTCCGATTACAGCGCTGCTCAGTGCATTTGCTGGCTGCGTCTTACAAGATGTTGTTCAAAGTAAAAATAACTTGTTTACAATCCTGTTTCAGTCTCTTTCAATATAAAAGTCTTCACTGCTGACTGTAAATGTAATGGCGACAAGAGACTGTTTTTTATGAGTGAGTCAGCAGTGAAGACTTTTATATTGAAAGAGACTGAAACAGGATTGTAGAAATTAGAAGAATCTAATTCTAGTTCTTCTAATTTCTACAATCCTGTTTCAGTCTCTTTCAATATAAAAATCTTCACTGCTGACTCACTCATAAAAACAGTCTCTTGTCGCCATTTAATTGCCCTCAGCCAAAACTATTTGCTCTGGAACAAATGATAGATTAATAAGACCAAAGAGTGCCTGTTAGATTTACCCAAATCTAATTATATCTCATGTTAAACCACTATAGAGACATCAGAGCCAGCAGCAAATTCTAGAAGGTCTGGCCGAGGTAAGGCTGCTCTCGGCAGGTTCGTGAGCACTGAACGCCCGCTGACGCCCTGGAGCTCACATCTCCGAAAACATTAAAGTGAATTTTCAAATAGACGTTATCTTTATTAACAAACCGCATATCTGAACATCTACATTCTTGCCTGACAAACTCTTAAGACTACATACCGTGACACAAAAATTATTATTTATCAAATTAGTGGATTTGGTTGTCTGTCATGACAATCGGTGTGAGAAATACTGCAAGTGAAGAGATGCAAACAGTGGTAGGAGTTCCGATATCACTAGAATATCACACTCCTCTCAGCCAATCAGATTTGAGGACAAGCAAATAAATAAATAAATAAATATGCATTTAAAAAAAATAGCATATTAAGCGTTATATAAAACGAAATATTTAAGACTACAAAAAACTTGTTATTGTTACTACAATGAAAAAAAAATGATGTAGGATTTACTTTTAAACATTCTTTACTCAGAAATTGCTAGTAAACTACAGCATGTAACACACTGAATCAAACATAAAAATTTAAAGCAGAAAGACTGCAATAGTATTTTCTTGTAAAATGTACTCCATAATAATTTTTACAGTGTTATTGAAAATTTGCTAAACAAGAAATCTATAGTTGCCTTTATGAATTTACCGGCTAAATGAGGCATTTTACATTTAATGAACAAACAAATTCAAACTGACCAAATAAAGCGGATTTTTCTGAGAAACAAGTCTGAATGCATCATGTTGCATTAAAGTTTTAAGCATTTCTCAAGAATTTATTTTTTATCGTGTGCTGATGTAAGGCAATGGACCAGTTTGGTAACTGAGCTATTGTCTACCTGAACTGTGATCTTCTACACATGTGAGAGGTTAGTGACTATGTGCTACCTCTGCAGTCGAGCGGCGAGAATATTTAACACTGAGCTAATGCCTTCGAGACCTTCTGTTGCAGCAATTCAAATGTCAAAGCTGGCTGAGGGATACAGAGAAACCCAACTTTCCCAAAACGTCCCCCAAAAAAGCTAATCGAACTGCCAAAGTGATCCTTAAATCAGCACGAGAAGGCAATAGTGTCATCAAGCAAAGCTTCTGTAATAGGGCCGTGAGGATAGCAAGCTGTCCACGAGCTGTCACGACTGTGACTTTCTTTCAGCGACTCCAGCCCAAATTCCACAACGTCCTTCCAAAGACTCACATGACCTGAGAGCACATCGTCAGGATGAATATGAACTCCTCTCAGCCTATAGTCCGTTCAGTGAGCGCCTGATGATTACCACAAAGCACTTGCCAAAATCTCAAGCTGAGCTCTGATTGGCAGGTTTGTATCTGCACTTTTATGGGGATATTATTATTGTGGATTCATGCATTTCACACAAACGCAAAACAAATTGTGGCTGGTCACATGCTTTACATGCCCGTCAGATGGTCTCTTCCTGTTAAGTGGGCGGTTCTTGGCCATAAAAAGGTGTAAAATGAAGCACATGTACATCACTGAGAACAGTTTTATGAAACAGGCAATGAATTAAAATGCAGTTTGCTAACTGGCAATGCCTCACTGTTTTCATCAGAGTATCAATGTCACAAAAAACAAGATAATAAGTTTCTTTCACTGGAGAAACGTGTTCAAACCAAGAGTTTTTAGCAAGCAATAACAGCTCACTGCTATTCTGTCAAGAAATGCATTACATTCATCTGAAATTTTATATGCTGGTGTGCACAAGGCCACAAGTGTCACATAAAGGCTAAGAACATGATGCTCAATTTTTCTCTGGAACTACTGATTCATTCAATACATCAAAAATGCAGTTTGTACATTCAGTACAATGACTAGAGTGCACCTCTAAAATAAGCATGTTTTTAATTTCTGAATTATAATGTATTTTTTTTTTGTTTGCCAAATCTAAGTCATAATGAATGAAGAAAAAAAAAAACATATTAACATATTAAAACGTATTAAATATTATAGAGATGACAAGGTCTAAAACAAAGATAATTTGACCTTTTTATGACAAGTAAAGGTTAGTTCAGGATGTAAAATGTCCAAAAACTTAAGAATGATAAAATGATATTCAGGAATTATAAAATTCATGATATTTGTAACATAAAATGACCTTAAAAATTATTTTTAAAAACGTTTTAAAAAAATAATTGGGATGTGCATTCACATGTATTCCAGGCGTAAAGGAATGTATGTCATTTTTGATTTATGGTTACACCACATGACATTGTAACACTTACTGAAAATAGTATAAATGTTTTTAAAAACTAACATAAATAAACAGTTACCTTTCTAAAAACACTTTTTTCAAACTAGATTTTTATTTTTTATTGTTACTTTTATTTGTCACTGTAAACCAACATGGCATCTAATAAACAGCATTTTTTTTTGTTCAGAATTTTGTGGTCAGTGACATTCTATTTATTGAATTTATTAATTTAATTAATTTAATTAATTAAAAAAGAAAAAAATATACTTTTACTAAGCAATGATGTATTAAAATTAATTACAAGTGTCATTAAAGACTTTTACATTGTTAAACCATTCCAAATAAATACTATTTTCTTGCCAAAAAAAAAAAAAATTCAAACCAGGATATTAGAATGATTTCTGAATGATTATGTGACACTGGAGTACTGATGCTGAAAATTCAGATTTGCATCACAGGAAGGTTACAGAAGGTTCAAACGCTCACTGACACTTCAGAAGGAAACACAATTTTTGAATTTGAATATCACTTATTTTGTCTTCTGGGTAACATGTTACTATCTTCTGTAGACTCTGAAGGGCAGTACTAAATGAAAAAAATATGATATGTAGGCAAAATAAGAAAAATGTGCACATTTTCATTGTTCAAAAGTTTTCACCCCCAGTTAATGCATTGTTTTTCCTTCTGAAGCATCAGAGAGCATTTGAACCTTCTGTAATAGTTGCATATGAGTTCCTCAGTTGTCCTCAGTGTGAAAAGATGGATCTCAAAATCATACAGTCATTGTTGGAAAGGGCTCAAATAAACAAAAATGCTGAAAAACCAAAGAATTTGTGGGATCTGAAGGATTTTTCTGAAGAACAGCGGGCAGTTTAACTGTTCAGGACAAACAAGGGACTCATGAACAACTATAAAAACACAGCCGTGGATCATTCAGGTAACAAGACAGTATTAAGAATCGAGCATATGTAAACTTTTGAGCGGGGTCATTTTTATAAATTCAACTATTTTTACATATAGACTATATGTAAACATCTTTTATGTAAAATATCTTGTTCAGGTCACTACTAATAAAACATAACATGCATTTTGTATAATCCCTCTTTTTTTGGTAAAATAATTAACATTTTGCAACTATGAAAGATGGGAAAGTTGCAAATAAATGTTTAAGTCATTTCCTCCTAGGGCAATGACTGATGGGACACTGTTTCTGAAACAGGTCTGAGCTGCTTCCTGTTTCGGGCAATGACTCTGTAGGAGCATCTGGAGCTTTAATGTCTGAAATCATGTGTCTCTTTTAAAAATACGCACACTCTTCCCTTCATACCCTGGAATGAGCAAGGCATCTCCCTTATTTCTTTCTTTTTTTTAGTTTGTCTTATCTGTCAGAGTCAAACAGAACTAAGTGATGAGACTCCACCACAACTAGTCTCTTATCATCTAAATGTTCAATGAGATTACGGAAATAACTGACACTCACATCCAAGTTAAGCCTTCATGGGAAAAAAACACGCAGTACACAGATACACTGAAGCAGACAGTATGACAGCCTTCAGCTAATGAAGTTAACTAGAACAGGCCTTTCAGGTTCTAACTTAAACACAAATACTACGAGGTGAACAGGATAAAATATTTACTTTCCTACAGAACATTTAACCACAAAACCCATATTTAGACACTTTCAAAATAATCTACATGACCCCAGTTGACAACTAAGGGTCTTCTCTAGTAAAAGAATTTTTGGAAAAAGTTTCAAATGCTTACTCTGTGTGGAAAAGAGTAGCATGAACATTCTGCTAAACATATCTTTTTGGGTTTCACATAAGAAAGAGTGTCACACAGGTTTGAATTAAATTACAGTCAGTAAATGATGACCGAATTTTCATTTTTTGATGAACTATCCCTTTAACTCGTTTCGAACATACAGGGGACGGACAAACGAACAGCAACGCTGCAGGAAAAAGAGCTTATTCCAGAAGTAATTAAACCTCAATTACCAATGCAGCTGCAAAGGTGAGTCACATTAGGTTGATTAATGCTGACAGCTATAAAAGAGGTTTGACAATTAACATTTTGTTGCGTGACTTTCCAAAACAACAACCAACGGTCCAAATTGCAGAAGGATCTCTCACAGAAAATGCTAAATTATGTAGCAAAGGGGGGACAAACACATGCAAAACATGGCTTAACGTGGACACCGACAAACTGACAACCAGCACCAGGGATTGACAGACTTTCAATAAGGTGATTGCCTTGGAAATCAGCAGAGAATTGAATTGGCACCTCTGTGACCCTGCATCCACAAAACCTGCATGTCAAAGCTGTAATTTATGACAGGACTGCTATTCAGAAACAATGCGTATCCAACGACAACACGTAGAGATGCATAACCCAGTACAAGGGCCGCAAAACCTTGACACTTGAGCAATGGAAAAAGAGTAATATGGGCTGATGAGTCATCTTTTCCCTTCTGCTAAATTTAGGATTTCAGATACAATTAGAGAAAGACAAAGGATTCACTTCATCCGCAGTGTCTGTACTGGCAAATGTGGTGGAAAGGTTCATTATGCATAATGGTACACTGAAAACATTTTCTGTCAGAATCTACTAGTAAATTTCACAATTAATAACAAAGCTGACACGGAAGAGAAAAAATTGTTGAATGAAGTCATTATTTTTGTTTTCTTTTGCACACAAAAAGTATTCTTGCAGTTTTATAAATTTAAAAAACTTTCTGAAAAATTATTTCTGTCACAATCTACTCGTAAATTTCACAATTAATAACAAAGAAGACACGGAAGAGAAGAAATTGTTGAATAAAGTCATTATTTTTGTTTTCTTTGCACACAAAAATTATTTTCGTAGCTTCATAAAATTAAAAAACTATTTCTGGAAAACTATTTCTGTCACAATCTACTAGTAAATTTCACAATTAATAACAAACAAGACATGGAAGAGAAGAAATTGTTGAATAAAGTTGTTATTTTTGTTTTCTTGGCACACAAAAAGTATTCTCGTAGCTTCATAAAAATAAAAAAAATATTTCTGAAAAATGATTTCTGTCACAATCTACTAGTAAATTTCACAATTAGTAACAAAGAAGACACGGAAGAGAAGAAATTGTTGAATAAAGTTGTTGTTTTCTTTGCACACAAAAAGTATTCTCGTAGCTTCATAAAATCAAGGCTGAACCACTAATGGCACATTTTAACGATGTTCTTACTACCTTTCTGGGCCTTGAACATGCATTGCTGTCCATGCAGGGTCAGAAAGCCCTTGGATTTCATCAAAAATATCTTAATTTGTGTCCAAAGATGAACGAAGGTCTTATGTGTTTGGAACAGAATGAGTGTGAGTAACTAACGACAGAATTTTCATTTTTCTGTCATCTGCCGTTACTTTGCGTTCTTCTTCTGAGACTAACGCACACAATGATGGTCAGACGGATTCAGGATGCCAACTTTAATTCCTCATGGATAATGTGGTTTCAGTGAACCACATGCTTTGTCTTCATTCAAAAAAAAGTCCCACCTCACCACCACCCCTCCCCCGACCCCAGAACTGCCACCCCCTCACAAACATGAGCAAAAGCAACAATGCGCACCATTCATATTCTTTATTCTTCTGCGAAAGCGCGTGAGAGAACGACATTCCCACTGTCCCACCCTCATATTCCATTTCAGCCTAACGAGCTCAGCCACCACGAGTAAACCTTTGTTTAATCAGATACAAAAAAAACCCAGACACACTAAAGCCAGCATTATTATTTCACAAACAAAGCATAGTTTATATTTAAGGATCACGGTGCACAAGTCGTGCTGTGTCCAGCCGTGCACAAGTTTCAGCTAGATTTATCAGAAATGGGCACAAATTACTTACATTATGTACAAACCTTTTAAAGGGATAGTTCACCCAAAAATGAAAATTACCCCATGATTTACTCACTCTCAAGCCACTGTAGGTGTATATGACTTTCTTCTTTCAGAGGAATACAATCGGAGTTATATTAAAAAAATGTCCTGGCTCTTCCAAGCTTTATAATGGCAGTGAATGGGTGTTGAGATTTTGAAGTTCAATAAAGTACATAAATCCATCATAAAAAGTACTCCAAACAGCTCCAGGTAGTTAATAAAGGCCTTCTGAAGTGAATCAATGCATCTGTGTAAGAAAAATACCCATATTTTAAACTTTAAAATCTGTAATCTCTAGCTTCTGCTAACTGTCGTAAGTGCGTTCAAGCAAGAGTGGCCTTCTGATGAGAATATGCTAGTCTCGTGAGAACCAAGTTTTCTTTACAGCAAAGTAAAACCACTCTCTTCTTGGCTTATATCAAATCTTTACATAAAGACAAGTTTTCTTCACATTTATCACTTCCATGTTCGCCTACGTCCTACATCATCCACTAGAACGCCACTCTCTCGTGAACACGCTATGACAGTTAGCGGAAGCTAGAGATTACAGTTCATAAAGTTTTAAATATGAGTATTTTTCTTACACAAACGCCTCAATTCACTTCAGAAGGCCTTTATTAACCCCCTGGAGCTGTGTGGAACACTTTTTATGGTGGATGGATGCACTTTATTGGACTTTAAAATCTCAACTGCCATTCACTGCTATTATAAATCTTGACAGAACATTTTTTAATATAACTCTGATCGTATTCGTCTAAAAGAAGAAAGTCATATACACCTAGGATGGCTTGAGAGTGAGTAAATCACGGGGTCATTTTCATTTTAGGGTGAACTATCCCTTTAAGAGCATCAAAATGCCATTGTCAACTGAAAACAGCATAGACTAAAAATACTGATATTGTCCACACAGCTGACATGTTATCTGTTGTACTTTGTCTGCATAATTAAACGTCAGTGGTGTTGAATTGCTGACATCTGGTTTGCTGAGATGTCTTTGGAGGGCGGGGTTTTAGATGGAAGGCGGGTCGTTTGAAATAAGTGGACTTCATTGGAATTTATTGGACTTCAAAATCTCATTCACTGCTATTATAAATCCTGAAAAGAGCCAGAACATTATTTAATATAACTCAGTCAAAAGTCATATACACTTAGGATGGCTTGAAGGTGAGTAAATTTTTGGTTGACATATCCCTTTATTCAATAAGCTGCTTTTTTCATGTTATGGCCAATAACTGCTCAATAAATGGCAAAATTAAACAATCTACACTATAAAAAATATCCAACAAATTTTAATATAACTGACAAATAAAAATCTATATAAACTGACAAATAAAAATCTATATAATTTTATAAAAAAAAATAAAAATAAATGAATAAATATATATATATATATATATATATATATATATATATATATATAATATATAAAATATAACATCAATTATTAAAAAAAAAAAAAATTATAATTTCATATTTTTAAATATAAATATGTAATATAGACCAATACTGACCCCCCAAAAAACACTAATATTGGGCAAACAATGGATACAGGCCTTGATAATCAAATAATTATTTTCACATTATGGCCTATAACCGAAAATCTATCACATTATGGCCTATATCCGGAAATCTATACTACTTTGTCCACAATAATTAAAATAAAACTTATCATATATGACAATATCATAAATAAAAATCAATTAAATTATGGAAAGCTTTCAACAAAGGACAAACAGAGCAACTAAATAGTGTGTTATGGACAAATAGTGCAACTAAATTAAATAGTTTCTAACTAAATTGTAGCTTACCTTCTACTTCTAAGATTATATTTGACTGGCTGAAGCAACCAGAGCGCTACACCTCTCTGGAATCTCTTATCCTGCATATGGCACAAAATAAAACAACTTCCATGATAATAAAGTGCAGAGTCAGAGAAACCCCGGCCTGCTGGTCAGTAGATAAGCCTGTGTGGTGAAAATGTTGACCAAAACAGCTGAAAGACACCAGAGCGGGATTTAAGAAGGGCGAGGGTTTCACCTTGACACCATCACAGTATTTTTATTTAGAAGTTAAGTTTATTTCCTCATGTTCTGCTCACGTTGGGCCAGAAAAAAGATAATTACATGAAGCTTGACAAAGATAGATATCCAGAAATTGAAGCTGTTACCTTCATCAGCTAAGCTCTAAATTTTAGAGATGTCAGTTGATGGCTTTTGAAAAAATAAAAAAAAAGTGTGATTTCTGATAGAACGTTTTTAAAATACCTTTTAAAACACTTTATAAACATATTAGTTCATTTACATTTACTTGTCTTGTATCAGAGGTATTTCCTTACAGTCTCAAAGGTAGGCGTGTCAAAATGTGTACAGCTGCCATGGCATCACACCCATCCCATAATCCCCCTCTAAACTGCAGTGGAGCTCAGGTTTTTGCATTAGCTTTCCCCACTCTATCTATATAAAGGGGACTGAGAGGGTCGAACAACTTTTGGATGAAATGATCCAACACTGAGGCGTGAACTAAACGTAAATCATCTAGTATCAACAGCTGAAACATTCCTCATATCCACAGTGGATTTTGGGCGGACATATCATTGGCCTTGTTAGCACGCAGTCGAAATTGTGCTGGAGATAGTAATTATTCATTACAGAAGCTCAGAAGTGAGTATCACATTCACCTCAGACTGAAAGCACACTGCAGACTACAGCTCCCAGCATCCCCTGCTCTGGAAAACACTAGTACTGCATGGATGCATACTGCAATACTACTATTTCTGCAGTACAGAGTACAGACAATGTGCAAAGTATGCAAATTCTGCTTCCCAGATGACCAACTGCTAGATCATGTGACCAGATGTTGCGTACTTCTGAAAAAGTGAAAGTGACGACGAATTGTCAAGTATGGTGACCCATTCTCGAAATTGGTCCTCTGCATTTAACCCATCACGAGTGCACACACACAGCAGTGAGAAGTGAACACACACACACACCTGGAGCAATTGGGGGTTCGGTGCCTTGCTCAAGGGCACTTCAGTCATGGTATTGAAGGTGGAAAGAGCGCTGTTCATTCACAATCCCCACCTTCAATTCCTGCTGGTGTGGGAATCAAACCAGTGACCTTTGGGTTACAAGCCCGACTCTCCAACCATTAGGCCACAACTGCCCCCTGTTTGAAATGGTTATCAGTTTGGTGGGTTTAGGGGTTAATTTTTACTTTAGCCGAATGGAACTTGTACTGTTCACAATCAAATATGGCCGAATTGAAAAAGAATGGGAAACGAATTTCATCTAGCGGATGTGTCTGGTAGTGCACCCAAACAAAATACCTCAAATATGGAACACAACTTATTTAAATTTATGACTTTGATTTTCACAAAGAACCTCAAAGCCATGATGTTCAAAATATTTATATTTCATATAAAATATAAGTATTTAAATAGTATTTTTGTGCATTTTTAAACATATATTTTTTACAGCTTTATAAACAGCTAATGAATTGATCATAACTATTCCATAAATATAACTTAGTACCATAAAATCCCTTAAAATACAAAAAATTAAATAAGATCATAATTGAACTAAAATATAGTAACTTAATTTAATGGAAATTGAAAAGAAACATTTTTGAGCAGCGCCAGAGGGTTAATAAGTTATTTTTCATAGTATTTTTATTAGTAAATACTGTATGCTGTGGTATTTAGCTATATTATATACTTATTAACTATAAACTGTGCGTAAAAAAAAAAATAGAAAGTCATAAATGAATCAAATAAAATTTTATAGACTGTCAAAATAATAAATCAGGTGACTAAAGGGAGCCAACAACAGACTAAGTTGGACATTTCAGTAAGAAATTTGTATTTTACAGTGTTACTTTAACTTTTATTATTTTTTTAATGCTGTCAAACGATCTTTTGTAAAAAGTTTTTGTTTACATAATATATGTGTGTGTACTCTATATTTATTATGTATATATAAATACACACACATGCATGTATATATTTAAGAAAAATATGCAATGTTTATATATTAAAAATATTTATATTTAATATAAATTATATGAGTATAAATATACATGTGAATACATACAATATATGCTGTGTTTTCTTTATTTATAGATACATAATAAATATACACAGTATACACATATTATGTAAACAAAAACTTTTATTTTGGATGTAATTAATCACAAATAATCGTTTGATAGCACATTATTTCTATACATATAAACAAATAAATAAATAATAAATCATATAAATATTAATATTTATATACTATTGTAGTAATGTTAATTTTTTATTTTTTATTGTATTCATTTTGTTATGTGCTTTTGTAATTATTTATTGTAATTATTAGTTTTTTTTAAAGATATTTCTGTTTTTCAGCATAAACTTCTTTCTGTTCTTTCTGTATATACACATACACACACGCACACGCACACACACACACACACACACACACATATATATATATATATATATATATATATATATAACATCAATTATATGAATATAAAAATGTACGTCAATATTTTCAAAATATATACTGTATTCATATATGCATAATAAATAAACAGTACACACATACATATATTATGTAAACAAAAACTTTTACTTTGGAGGTGATTAATTGTGAATAATCATTTGCAGGACTATTATATTACATTATATTAAATTACATTATATTATATTATATTATACTATTATTTCGTTGTAGATTTAATTTTAGTTAACAATAACAACACTGGTATTTTGACTTACTAAATAACCAACCAAACATGACACCATCTAGTAAATATGAACTCAAAAGCAGCAAATTGCAAACAGAAAGACTGAGAAAAGGCAAGAAACTAGCAATTCTTCCCCGGAGAATACAAGCAGGCATTTTTGAGTGCTGTGGTCAGTGCGTTGTGGAAAACATTTCCCACATAATTCATTTAAACTGCTAACATGATTTGTAATTAATAAAAGGTCTGAACTGAGAAATGTAATTCAGTTTTGCCAGCTCACATACACACACACACACACACACACACTCTCTCGCACACACAGCGGCTGATGTCTGTTGTGTTCGAGAGCGAGGAGAAAGATTTCAAAGAGGAGAGCCCTGAGGGAGGGTGTTGGCTGGAGGAAACAGGAGATTCTATTGTGTATGTGCGAACGTGTTTGTTTGGGCCTCGTGGATTTTGTGCGCTAATTGGTTTCAGAGAGAGGACACCGACTCATAGGTTCAGAAGCAGAAGATGGATGCAAAGAGCAAAGAGACCGAAAGACAGCGAAAGTGAGAGAAACAAAGAAAAGTATGAATTTATTCCCTCAGGAACTGAAATAGTGTGATCTGAGCAGGTGATCTAACACGAGCTCTTTCACGCTTTACTTTTGTCTTCTTTTGCTTTCATTTCCTGTCTTTCACCATCTCTGTTTCCTTGCTCTAATTTGTCTTTCCAAAAATAAATAAATACATAAAAAAGAGACAAAAACAGCCTTAAGCTGGACATTCTAAGAATAAATTTGTATTCTGCAGTGTTATTTTAGTTTTTATTACTTGAATATATATAAATATTCATATAAATAAACAATACATAATTAGTGCTGGGCAACGATTACTCACGATTAATCACACCCAAAATAAAAGTTTTTGTGTACATAATACATGTGTGTGTACTGTGTATATTTATTATGTATACATAAATACACACACATATATTTTATAATAAAAACTTTTATTTTGGATGCGATTAATTGTTGTCCAGCACTACAAATAATATAAAAACTACATACATACATAAAATGCAATTAAATACATAAAGGAAACAAAAGTAACTGATGTTACTTTTTTGAAAAAGTAATTTAGATTTTCTAATTCTGTGATTAATCGCAAACAAAATAAAAGTTTGAGTTTGCCTAATATGTGTGTGTTCTGTGTGTAATTATTATGTATATATAAATGCACACAAATTAATGTATATATTTAAGAGAAATATGTTATGTACAAAATATTTTATTTATATATAACATAAATTATAAATAAAATATAATAAATACATATACTTGTAAATATTTCTTAAATATATACATTATTGTGTTTGTATTTATATATACATAATTACACACAGTACACACACATATATTAGGCAAACTCAATCTTTTTATTTTGTATGCGATTAATCACAATTTATCATTTGACAGCCCTAATATATATATATTTTAGCATTTATGATTACAGCATTTACTATTATAAAGTACTATTTATAACAGTATATAATGAGTAGAAAAATATTTAGAATTTGCTTTTATTTTCATTTTTACATTATTCAGCATATAGTTAATTCAGCATAAACTTACTTCAGTTATTAAGTTTTTTATATTTTAGATTTTCCATATATTTAACTGAATCATGGCCATGTTTTAGACAAAATTGATTCACTGTTACACTGGAGTAACCACATCAACTAATGTGACAAAAGTCAACCGCTCTAAATAGAGTTTTTTAAACATTTTTTAAAGAAAGCGAGAGTGATGCCTGTCTCTGTGATATTGTGGTCTCTAGATATGGCTTGCAATGTAAAAACCTGGTGCACAAATTTCTGTTGTCTAGGGTCTTTGATCACCTAGTGTGACATGTTCACAGATGGCAAATTAATGGTCTTCGCGATGAAGCTTAGCCTCCGACAAAGATCTGGCAGTGTCAGAAAATTTGGGTCGCACTTCTACAGTGTGACAGCTCTTACTGCTCACGAGAAAGGGCTCTTGTACTGGACGAGAAGTGTCACGTCACTCACAGAGCGCCACTCACATCATTATCCATTCAGTTACATAATATCTGTCCCAAATGGTTGTTAAAGGGGTCATCAGATGCTAAGTTCACTTTTGCATGTTGTTTGAACATGAATGTGTGTTGGCAGTGTATGTACAAATCTACCCTATAATGATACAAATCCATGCAGTGGTTTTTTAATTAATCTGTAAAAATAATATCCCCTTTTTCAAATCGAGCCATTCTCAGATGCCTGTCGTTGTGGCGTCACACCCACAGAGGCCACTCCCACGATAGTTGATTGACATGAGCGTCTTACCTCAGATCAGCTGTAACAGTCCAACCTCCATTGTTTCGATGCTGGAGCAGGGCTGTAAGTTAGACAAGAATATCCCTGATTGAGCGACTGAGGTGTTGTGTTGCTGGATGTAATAATGAACATAGTGGTCGTCATTTACTCCCGACATCTGAGCCGCTGAAGATGCAGTAGATTACATTTGTTTGTGAAGGGAATGCGCCTCCCGATCTACATATATCCGTCTATGTTCGCGCGAATCATTCATGATCCAGCTTCACTTACAGCAGAAGTGAGTAAAAGGGTTTTTTCTGAATCTTTGCGATCGTCTTTCCTAATAATGTGCTAGTTAGCAAGTTTGGCGGCTAAATGCGGCTAAAGTAAACAGGCTCGTCTCTCCACAGAGAGAAGACGGGGAGGGGCGAGCAGAGCTCATTTGCATTTAAAGCAACCTCGACCAGAATGAGATGATTTTTGCAGAGCTGATTTTGGCAAGGTAAAAAGGATGTTGTTTTACACTACCCTTGAGAATTTTTAACCAAAGTATATTATAGACTTTTCATTAAAACCCTGAAGAATCATATCAACTTGTGGAAAATGGGCATCCGATGACCCCTTTAATATACATAATGACTTCACCCGGGTATTTTTCAGTAGTATGTTTGTCTTTTTGTTCTGCCTTGAACTTGAATAATACAAAATATAGGATACTGTCCAGTGTGTGACCAGCTTTCAATGCTGAACTGTAGCTTAAATCAGAAACTTTCTCACATTTCATTATAGAAAATGTGTCCTATAGATCATAATGTGAAACTGATCAGATTTAGATTTAAGATCTGTCCCACTAGTCTCGAATCAGAGTGTATTCATGACCTAGTCCTAGGAACAGAAAGTCCTAGACCTAGTCCTAGGAAGAGAAAGAAAGTTCCCCAGAGTAAACCAGCTCAAAACAGATGGGAATTCTGAAGGCAACAGGAACCTGGGCAAATGGTAGAGTTTTTATTTTATTATTTTAAATATATAAAGTTGGACTCAACGGACTCTAAAAAAAAAAGTGTCTCAACATTTTTGACTTAAAAGCGCCACATGTTCACAAGAGTACCACAGTGCACACATGCATCATTTTTGTTTTCGTTGTGCACAAAAAGTATTCTCACAGCTTCATAAAATGAAGATGAAACTATTTTAACGATGTCCTTACTACCAGTGTTAATTACATTGACAAATAATTTTCGTCATAATTTTTGTCAACAACATTTTTTTCACAGACGAAAACGATGATAACAAACTAAAACTTGTTTTGAATGACAAAAACTATGACGAAAATCTGATATTTTCACCAATGAATAAAAACAAGACAAAATTTGTTAGGGAAGGGCAATCTGAATAAAATGTTCAAAAACATCAATATCTGGAAGAAAGAGAAGAGCGGACATACGGATAAATTTGACGATGCAAATTTTCTGAGTTTTCTGAGTTCAGACACCGAAGCAGCGGCTCTCACACAGCACACGTTTACTCTTTCGCATCACGTGAACGGAGAAATACACACAAAATTGTCTGTTTTGACGAATATTCATGTAAACACACATGTGAATTCTGTTTTAAAGGGACAGCAATCTAATTTAGTTCCTATTGTCTGTGGCATTGATGTTAATCAAGCAACAAAAGAAAGATAGAAAATCACTCACTGCTCTTGACTGAATCACTGTGGTAGCCCTAATATACATTCATCTAAATTTACTTATATAAATAAACATGTCTGCTTGAAAGAATGAAGAATGCATAATTAGCCTATATAACCATTGGTATTTCACTGAAAAGAAGACCATGGTCTTGTTTCTTTAGGAAAAGTGTTTCCATTTAATTTTAATATAAAGGCATGTTAAGTGTGACAGCAGTTAAATCTGTGTCTATCATGATAAAACCTTAATATCAAACCAGTAATGAGTATATAATGAATATAATGAGTATTGGAAATAATGAGCTTTGGATATAATGAGATATAATGAGTTATAATGAGTTTGGAAATTTTAGAGAAATGCTTAATAAATGCATTACACTGTAACTAAACCCAAGAGCGGGACACTTCAAAGACTAAATCTCCTGTAGATTTATTATTATTATTTAGTTGACTAAAACTAGACTAAATCTAAAACAATTCAGATGGCTAAAATATGAGTAGCATTTTAGTCAAAAGACTGTGACTAAGACTAAATCAAAATTTGCTGTCATAATTAACACTGCTTACTATCTTTCTGGGCCTTGAACGTGTCAGTGTCTGAAAGGATTTCATCAAAAATATCTTAATTTGTGTTCTGAAGATGAACAAAGCTCTTATGGGTTTGGAACAATATGGGAATGAGTAATCAATAACAGAATTTTCATTTTGGGGTGGACTATCTCTTTAAGTCATCCTGTGGCGAGCTCATGGGCCCCAGATCCCTGATTGACAACCACTGCTTTAAATCTTTCAATTCATGCTTTTTATATGAGGATGACCATCATTATATCAATAAAAAGCCAGTTTCAGTGCATGTACTGTAACAACATTAAAAACTGGGTGGAACAGACATGTGCAGATGCTGAAGCTTCTCTAACATCATTATCTCAGAATAAAACAGGCTAAGAATAAAATCGCTACTGGACAACCAATATTTAGACACCCATGACTCAGACGCCAGAGTCTGACCTACTCGCTCAGTCCTTTTTTAACATTAACCTTAAAAAAAAATTTTATTAAAGAAAAATTCTGTCATTGTTTACTCATATATTGTTTATGTTGCTGAACTGAATTCAATATTAAATTATTCAGATGGGTTTTGTGAATCAGCTCAAATCATTCATTGACTCAATTCTTACGCAAAGAAACTATATTTCCTTATATAGTAATGATCAATATATTACATAATTTCATGCATATTGCCACTTTTCATTATATTAAAAAATATGACAATATATTTACTAGAGGTTGAGCGATGTATCGGTTTTGCCGATTAATTGGCACCGATAATTGATTGGCGTAACTATCGGTTATATGCAAAAATCCATGCCGATAGTTTTTTCTGGGTTGGGTCCATTGCTGGAGCGGCTAAGAAGGTCGTCATTATACAGCAAAGTCCCTATAGTATTTGTTATACAGAACGAGAGCGGCCTCTAGTGGCAGAAATCACTGATAGCACATGCCGTTTGTTTAGACACGTGACACTGCGCGCTGCACAGAGCGGGACACTTCAAAGACAGATTTAAAACATTGACAACGAAAAGGTGTGTGCAGTATACATGTTTTCATGTCATTACTAAGCAATGAATTTGTTGACTAGATGCTGCATTAGTGGAGAAAGGACAGCAGTATACTTTTGCCCGTTTGGTGATCAAATAAAGTCTTGTCCACCGCTTGAACTAAACACGACGAGTCCAGTGTGTGTGATACCGGAGAGCTGCGAGTTTTTCTAGATGCGGCGCTGCACTTTTGCCCATTGTGTGACTAACATATTTTTATATTTTGATTAGATAACCACAAATGTTCTAGAATAGAAGCAGTTAAATTGTGAAAGTACACAATATCCATATGTATGTAATTTCAATACTGTGGCCATTGTGTAGATACTTAAAGATGGCCATCTTTAGCTTGATTGTTGATGTAATGTAACACTTTACAATATGAGTCCATTTGTAACATTAAGATTGATAAAAGCTGTAGAATAGAAGTCTTGTTCCTCATTAGAGTGTGTTAATTTCAGCATTTACTGATATATTTTAACAATTTTAGCTTTTGTTAACATTAATGAACAATGAACTAACTGTAATGATAAATATATAATTAATATTAATATTTGTATTAATTTACAAAGTGTGGTTCAGTAAGCAATTTTTTTTTTCTAAATAGTAGAGCACTATTTATTTTCTGTTCAGTATCCATTTTAAAAACTATCGGTCAATTAATCAGTATCGGTCAGTGTGGTCCAACTTAGTTATCGGTATCAGTAAAGTGCAATATCGCTCAACCTCTAATATTTACTTCTATATAGTAATGCATGTAATTTTATATTCAATAATGTACTTCATAATATATACAGTAGACGCACATGTGATAAAATATGAGACTGTTTGACATTTTCATATATGAAATGTGTACAATGCAAACAATGAAGTGAGATAAAAGTTTATGAACGTTTAGTTTTATGTAAACTCATAAAAGAGTTAAGAGATGTAAAAATGTAGTGCATTTTTTGTCTTAATTGCTATATATTTTATATGTATCATAACTAAGTCCATTCAGACAGTGTTTTGCAAAATATAAGCACTACTTTTCTATATGTGGAAATGTATTATTTAATAAAGTGCATATTTTTCTTGTTATGTTTCGTAAGGAAAAAAATGATTTGCTCATGAATCGTGAGACACTGCTGCTTTTCTTTTGGACTTTGACTCATGAATGAGTATAATGATAGGATTGTTATTTTTAGGTGAACTATCCCTTTAAAAAAAGACTAATGCATTCAAGATCACACACACCCCCTCAAAAACATTGTTCGGCTGGCACAAACACACACGCATGCAAATACGCACATATGTATAGACAGAACAAAGCAGCAAACAAGGTGTGAAACGCCGTGCCTGATTATGGGAAATGTACACACTAACATAAGACTTGAAACTAGATTTCTGAGTCATCAGCCCAGAATCCAAACACCCCTTCCGCATCAGTGTACTACAATTAATCTGTACGAGAGCGAGGGAGCGTGTGCACGTGCACAGCTTAAAAATAGCTTTACGGCTATATGAATTGTTCTATAAATAGGACCTATCTATGGCCCAACACCCAGTTGTAATTCTTGTGGTCAGTTTTAACTCCTTTCGGAGTCTGCAAACCGACGGTAAGTCTCAGATCATGCAGATTATTGAGGGTGGGCATACTTAGACGCACACCAACAGAACCAGCAGGGATGGTGTGCTTGTTTAATGAGTCACAGAGGAAAGGGGAAATGCCTGGATGCAGTGTCCACACTGCAGGATAAATTGGCCTGTATAACACTGCAGCTTTCTGAGAAATCTACACACAGATCCGCTTCAGCCTATTAGAGATAAGTGCTCGTGTCATCAGCTCACTCGCTCTTCCTAAAAAAATGACTGACAACAAAGGTCACGTTGAAAGGATTTATGAAGGAACAAGGTGGTAGTTTCAGATTTACATGACACATTTTATAGGGAATTTATCACTGCCTATTTAAACACTTCCTTGTAGCCATTCTGGTAAGTAAAATCATATACAGCTTTTTAATTAAAGCGTTTTGAGAACTATGTGGGTCATTTTCTTTCCTAACTAACAGCGGGATATATCATACAAGTCATTCTGATTGATTTTTACTGTATTTTTACACTGAGTGCAAAAGATTGTTGTGTTGTCCACAAAGAATCTTATTTTACAAAGACAAATTTACGTAAAAATATTGAAAAAACAAACAAAACATTTATTGTTCATTTTCATGGAGAACCTTCATTTCAGCTTAATATCCAACACAGTCTCATGGAAATATTAAAAAAAAATAAAATTAAATTAAATTAATACTATATAGAAAATGAGTGAATTATTAAAAAAAAAAAAACTAAGCACGAATCTTCACCGCTAAACATAACCATTAGTGGGGCATGAATAGGTTGTATGAATATGAATAAAATATATAGTAATAATTCATACGAATATGAGCCGTAAAGAGACTGTTACACTGTCTTATACAAACCAAGCACAGCCAACCTGGATTTTTTTAAATACAAATAGTGTTCTCGTATTCTTTAATGAAAAAATTGTTTCATCTGAATCAGGGGAGAAATCTGCACAGATCAAGTACTGTTTACAAACTTTAAAAAGTACTAAACAAATATGTTTGATGTCAGAATATAATGCGGAAATCAATATTATGGATTATGGGTGCATATTTTATGAAACTAATGGATTAAAAACATCTTAATGATGGAGTTGTTTATCACAAACATGCAGTTTTTCACTTCGCAAGACATAAACTGATGGACTGGAGTGGTGTGGTTACTTGTGGATTATTGTGATGTTTTTATCAGCTGTTTGCACTCTCATTCTGACGGCACCCATTCACTGCAGAGGATCTGTTGGTGAGAAAGTAATATAATACTAAATTTCTCCAAATCTGTTCTGATGAACAAACAAACTCATCTGCATATTGGATGGCCTGAAGGTGAGTACATTTTCAGCAAATTTTTATTCTTTTAAATGGAAAACAGCAGCTTGGACATTCAATAAAACATCTTCTTTTGTGTCCCACAAAAGGTCATACAGGTTTAAAACAACATAAAGGTTGACAAATGATAGCATGTCTTAAAAAATTATAAAAAACTACAAATCCTAGCATCCTAACTCATCTTGTATGTTTTCATGTTTGCCCTCCGTGAAATCAAAACGTAAAATAAGAAAATGTGTTTTGTGTTTCAAGGAGTCTAAACATTACATGGTCAACTAGAATCTTGATAGCTTAAAAAACGACAACCAACAGCGCCTTTGACAAGGCCAATGCATATCAAAACCTTGAAGGATTATACTGAATAAAATACAAGCTAAGCTGTAGTGATTAGCACAGAAAACAATTTTGACTCTTTACCTCAGAAACACAAACAAAAGAGCTTGTTTACACAAATGACTCACTCCATTATTATTGCCCCATTGACTATTGTATAAGTTCCAAGCTGTTAGCACATATTTTGTTTGTTTTTATATAAACACAGGGCTAAGTTTAAATTATTATCTCTGTTAATCAATCAAGCTTAACCAAAACTATTCATTTTACATTCCATGATCCTTTCTTGACAAACGCAGTTTAATAATTGAGGTCTCTGCTTAATGTCTTGACACTAATATCCAAGACCAACTTGCCCAGATATACATAGTTTATCTCTAAAAAAATAAAAGGGTCATTTTAATATGTGTTGACCTAATCAAATGTTAAGGCTTCTGATAAACGCCACAGACATACTGCAAACATAATAATCCAGCTGGTGTACTACATAGTGTTCCACTACACCACAAGATCTGCTAAAGCTTTAATTAAAAGATGGAAATATGTTGTAAGCAACGGTTCCTTCCTGCAATAATGGGACCAAGCGTTCAAAGCGTTCTGCTTTGTCTTCCTGATTGTTTATAATGAAGTGACCTCCTGTTCCCATTCTCTCCCGCTACTTTGTACAGTAGAAGCAAATAGTTTCACAACGCGCTATGGTTGTACAGTGACCCGCAGGTCAAGACCTCACCCTCCCTCCCTTCATACACGCCGACCTCCCCCTGTCCCCCAAAACTCCTCACACACACACACAAATACACACACACACACCCTGGAGAAAAGTACAAAGCGTCCCTTGTGTGGGAGCACAGAGGCCTGGGTGACAGCGCTTAACATGATGCTGATATTTTCACGGGAGGAGCGCAAGGAGAGAAAAGGATCTCTTCTGCCGGGGCGGCTCATTCAACCACGCTGCCTGACCTTCATCCTACCCCCGAGGTCCTTGGCTTGACTCACAACAACACACTGCGGCCACAGATAGTGCAGCCAACGCCTGGCACAACGGTTTCAAACATGCTAGCACTACACAAGCCATACAGATGATACATGCTAATACTAACAAATACATCATAACTCTAGAGATGAGCACACAAGAGCACCAAAGGCCTGTTGAGACCAAATTCTTTGATATTTTTTGCTGTAAGCTAGTTTGAAAATTGCTTTCAAACGACACACTCGCCAAGTAAAACCCCGCCTTCCAAAGACATCTCAGCCAACCAGATGTCAGCAGTTCAGTAAGTGCAAAATAATTCACAAGCAAAAACATTTTGGACTGGAGACCCTAAAACGTCATTTTTTGCTACCACGCTACTATTTTCATTAGTGATGCACTGACATTTTGGCAACAGAACATTTTTGGTTGAAATGGCAAAAAATAATTTTTACATTTTTTAGGCAAAATTTGGAGGGCCAAAACCACCGACGTTTAATTACGCAGACAAAGCGCAACAGGTAAACATGTCAGCTGTGTGGACAATATCAATATTTTAGTCTAAGCTGTTTTCAGTTGATAATGGAATTTTGATGCTCTTGGATAGTTCACCCAAAAATGAAATTACCCTATGATTTACTCACCCTTAAGCCATCCTAGGTGTATATGACTTTCTTTTTTCAGACAAACGCAATCGGAGTTATACAAAAAAATGTTCTGGCTCTTCTAAGGATTATAATAGCAGTGAATGGCTGCTGGGTTAATAAAGGCCTTCTGAATCAATTCTTTTGTGTAAGAAAAATGTCCTTGTTTAAAACTTCATAAAGTGTAATCTCTAGTTTCCGCTAACTGTCATATGCACGTTCACGAGAGAGTGGTGTTCCAGGGGATGTCACACAGACTATTTTAATAATGTCCTTATTACCTTTCTGAGCCTTGAACATGGTAGTCTCGCTGCTGTCTATGCAGGGTCAGAAAGCTCTTGGATTTCAGCAAAAATAGCTAAATTTGTAAACAAAGGTCTTACAGGTATGGAACGATATGAGGGATAGAATTAATCACAAAATTTTCAATTTTGGGTGAACTATCACTTTAATTTCAGTTTTATATATATCTTATTTGCTCATCCGCATTATATCAGCCATCCTTGGCTCTGTTTCCCAAAAGCTTCAAAAGTCAAGTTGATTGGCACCAATGGTCTCAACAATCTTAAAGGATTTTTGGGCATGAAAAAGATTTACAAAGTTACAAATCTCAAAGTTCACTCCAAAAGGAAATATTTCGTTTTTAAAAAATCTCTTTTCAAGAACTACAATGAACGCTCCTTTGGACTACAGCGTTTGTTTTCCACATGCAATGATGTCACAACGCAGTCCATTAGAATATCATTAAATTAAATCCCACCTACGGATATTCAAAATGTTGGGGGGTGGGTAGAGAGACGAGGTGGGGGACTAGCCGAATTTTAGCGATGCAGCGTAGAGAGCCGCTTCAACGAGCCACAGCGTGGCAGGTACAAACACAAGCATTGACTAGAGTGGCTGCTTCAGAGCAGTAATGCGCCACAGACGTGTGCAGTACAGGGGGTTGAAACACATGCTGAAGCCGCAATCTACTCCGGTTGCTGCGTCGGAGCCGTAACGCACCACAGATGTGTCCAGTATGTGGTAAGAGATTTATTCATCATACCGTGTAGATACCTTCACTTATAACACGAGTGCTTTTTTAAATGCATAAACTTGCACTAGAATAGGCTAGGCTGATCAGTGATGATGTTCTTTGATAATGTTAGGCTGCTTTTAGCCTTATGCTGGAGCTGGTTTCGGGCATTGAAACTAAGTATGTAAATGATTAAATACATTAGCACGGTAATATCATCATCAGATCTCACAGGACCCAATACTACTGTAGCGTATTATTTACTCACCCTCCATGCATCCTAGGTGTATATGACTTCCTTCTTTCAGACGGATGCATAGTTATATTAAAATTTATCCAGGCACTCCCAAGCTTTAGAAAGGCATAGACAGGTGTTTCATCAGTCCAAAACAAGTCTAATAATGTGCATCTATCCATAATAAAAAGCACCTCAAACTGCTCCGGGTGGGTAAGAAAAATATCCATATTTAAAACGTAAGTATCACTTTAATCTAGCTTGCGTTAGCAGTTGTACACAGAACTTGCTTCTTTGACAAAGGGCGTGGCAGTACTGAAACACCGTCTAAGCTGTTCGCCAAACGCAACGCAGTGAGACAGCTAACCAATCACATTTAGATTTTAGTTTTTCGGAAGGCGGATCTTCATTAAACCCGGAGCTAATCGAGCCATTTGTGTCAGGCTGAGAGAAGTGTATTGTAATAATGTAAATTATGATAAAAATAATGCGTTTTTTAAACCACCAAGCATGAAAACATGTTCTAGTACACCCCCAAAACAAAATCAAGACTTTGTAAAACAGCATAATAGGACACCTTTAAACTTACAGTGCTTTCGGAAACACATTCCTGGTTTGTACATACTGAAAAAAAACCTTTTTGTTTATTCTACATTCTTCTAAAATGACTTTTACAGCCATTGATCATCCACAGATTGTTAACCAAGTTAAGTCAATACCGTGAAAGCAGAACCGTTTATAGGCGAGTGTGTTCACATGATGTTGACCAGTCACTGACTCCTGCCATGTCCTATCTCAGCTTTGACAGAATCCATTCACTAAATTAATGGCTACCTCAGCAACAGGTTACTAATTAACAGATAAAATAACACACCGCACTGACAAGAAATCATTATTAGTAGACAAAAACAAAAGGGTATTCAAAATGGCGCTGCAACTTTTATTTTATATAGTGGACTGCATTTAAGTATGCAAAACCAAACGACAACTGTGACTAATTGACTGTGGGATACAGTGCCACCAACTCCAAAGGAAGAGAAACATCCATGCCTCTCAATCGTGCTAATGCAGCAAAGACACTAACAGTAACTCAAACAAACTCACGAATGTCAGCACTGTGGGTGGAAGTGTACATATGATCTGGTGACTGATTACAATGGTGGAATTCAATTCTGAGTGTTTGCATAATTGACGCTCTACAGTATAGCATGCCTTTACACTTAAACACATCCAGGACGAGGGCAGTAAATAAAGATATGAGAACAGAAGCATACTTATAGACGGGTGGAAGCAGTCAAACCTCATTTAACTTACTAGAATTGTAGATAACTAAAAAATTATCTATATATGCATTAGGTACACATTATGTGTCTCTGTGTGAATGAATGCTGCTAAAGCGCGGTTTCGTTTACTACACACATATGAAGAGGGCATGACACTCGCGGTGTTTTCAGTCTCTGCCGCCTCAATATATGAGTATGTGAACACAAACATAATCTGTAGAACTGCTCTGAGAGTCAATTCATGAGCATTTTACCGTTTCTTTTGAGAAAAACTATCATCATATCATGTACAAACAGTAACTTATGGGTTTTCAAAGCAACGTGTCAAAATAAATGTTCGGTTTAACTTGAAACTGTGACAGAAATATATTACTTAATTTACCTAATGATAGCACTACTACTAATAATTATTATTAATTTAATAGAATTAAAATAATTATGCATTATTTTTAAGGCATTTTTAACATAAAAAATGCAAATACACAACACAGTTTTTCTGAAAAAAGAAAATAAATAAATACATTTTTTTAATAAATTAAACTAATTAGAAATACTTTTGAGTATTAAAATTTTATGAAACCATTAAAATGGAATCCAGAAAATTAATGGAAAGCACATAATTTGGTAAAAAATAAAACTGAATTTGAAAAAAAGAAAAGAAAATGTATTCCATAGGACTCAAAAATGTAATTTTGATACTTTTGATAAATTGCTGTTAAATTGTGTAAGTTTCATGATTTAAATTAATTAGACATGCTTTGTGATTTATATTTTTAAATCTAACTATTTAAGCAAAGTCTAGGAAAATGAAAATGGAAAAAAAACGGAATCCAGAAAAATTAAAACAGAAAAAAAATGGAATTTAGAAAAAATAAAACAGAATTTAGGAAAAAATAAAATGGATTTCATAGGGTCCTAAGAATTTACTAGTTCAAGTTCTGATTAAGAATATGCAAATCCCTATATTCTGCATATTTACCTATTTTCAAAAGCAGCTAGCAACTAGTAAACTAATAGCCAACTAATCAGTCTTGGGGTCAATTACAAGTAAGAATCTCCATTATAAAGAAAAGAAAAAACTAGCTAAATCTAGTTTAAACATACATGTGCAAAACCCAAGTTCTGTTGGTTTTATGTGGATTTTTTAAACCATTGTCAAGATTTTAAAATACCTTTATTTTAAATGTGTATTATTCTAGGTTAAAAAGTATCTTTATATATCTATAAAGTACTAATTCATAAATATTAAATTTCTAGGGAGAGACACAACACTTCATTTTAAACCCTGAGCTTTTTCATAAAAAATAATCAAGTTATCTAATATTTTAAGGACTTAGTGACCTTGGCGCACAGTCATGAGAGTCTGCAAGGGCTCTTTTTTTATATCATTTCCTGTTTTTCATCTGCAAGATTCAGAATGTTGCCTGCACCAAGTGGCTTTGATTTAAAAAGAAATAATAAGAATAAAAGATTTAATAATATAAAAAAAATAATTACTTAACAGGCTTTTAGTTTCAAGTTTTCTTTTCTTTTAATGAGGCTTTATTATGAGATAAAGATGTTTTTCATTTCAATTCAGAAACTTCAGAAAGTCATTGTATTACTGTTAGTGCTGTCATACGATTAATCATGATTAATCGCATCCAAAATAAGTTTTTGTTCACATAATACATGTTTGTGTACTGTGTATATTTGTTATGTATATATAAATACACACACATACAGTATATATTTTAAAAATACTTATTTATATTATATATTTATATTCTTATATTTTATATTATATATAAATATTTTTTAATATATAAACATAACTTATTTTTCTTAAATATATACATGCATGTGTTTGTATTTATATATACATAATAAATATACACAGTATACACAAATATATTATGTAAACAAAAACTTTAATTTTGGATGCGATTAATCGTTTGACAGCACTAATTACTATTATTATTAATTTTAAATAAATGACTAAAAAGATTATGCCATTGACCCCTTAACTGGAAGCCCTACACAATTCACATTTTTTAGCTTTTGCATAAAACGTGATCTTGAGAGCAACAGAATGGAACAGAAATCAGCAGATCTCACTCATTTGGACTATTTTTAACTTGAAAAGGCACATTTTGTAATGGGATGCTCAAAAAAAAAACAGTGCAAGACATGACGCAAGCTAAACACATGCATCTGCATTTTTATGACTCTAGCAGTGATGCTTTAAATAGAACGAAACATTTCAAAGGAAGTACTTTTTCATTCTCAATTCCCAACCCTTGTCATCTTACTCAAATATAATGAAGGACTAGATAAATGTGAAATGTGAAGCTTAGCTGGGATAAAATGACCTACCTGTTTCCAGAGGAACCCATCATCCTGATTGATCCTCCACATGGTGAGGAGGTGTATGGAGGACAGCACTCCTCCGCTGAGCACTGCCGCCCTCATCCGCACGGGCAGCAGCGTGTAGATAATGTAGATGAAGAAGACGGACCACCAGATCCCCTCGGAGGCGCTGCGAGGGGCCACCATCAGCACCCCGAACACCTGCACCACGATTAGCACTCCGATCACAAGGTAGCTGACCATCCACATGTAGTCCTGGTGGAACCCGTTTCGGTTGCACACCACCATCAGCGCCAAGAACAGAGCCATGGCCACGGAGAGAACGGAGGCGTAGACCACGTCGGGGGGCCCGTGGATGCAGTGGAAGGTGAGCATGACCCCACAAACGATCACCAAGACGCCCATCAGCATCGTGAGCGAGCTCTGGTTGAGCCTAAAGAAGTAGCGCTGGTAGAGACGCTCCAGTTTGCGCGACTGGAACTTCTTGGATTGGAACACGCGAACCACCCGCTGCCAGCAGTCCGCCGCCGTCACCGACCCCGCGCCGCTGGCCGTGTCATCGCTGGAGCCGTCGCACCCCGAACCGTCCCCTTTCCGCCCCTTGACGTCGCCGTCCTCAAAACCCAGGTCCACAGATTTAAGCCCCACCCCCTCCCCCCCACCCCCTACTTTCCCGTAGTGGTCTTCCTGCCATCCACAGCGCACGCCGAAGTTGCCCCCGCCCGTACCGCCTCCTCCTCCGGACCGGGTGGGCTGAGCATGGGGCGGCTGGGGAGGAGGCTCCATGGCTTCCACGTCCCGCAGGCAGCTCATGTAGCGTGGGTTGCAGAGAGAGGAGCCAACCTTGCGCTTGGACTTCTTGCCATTGCGCTCGCCCCACGCGGTCTTACGGTCATCCACTCTGGCCACTAGGAAGCCGTTGATCCAGGACATTCTGGAGGAAAACCAGAAACAAGCACGTCATGACAGTGTATGATGGCACTGTAGCATGTTTATGTGAGTCAACGACAGATTAAAAATGTTTAAAACACTACATTTTTTGTAGAAAAGTTAACATTTAATGATCCTAAAATCTCAAGTGGTGTGACCATTAAAGGAGAAGTCCACTTCCAGAACAACAATTTACAGATAATGTACTCACCCCCTTGTCATCCAAGACGTTCATGTCTGTCTTTCTTCAGTCGTAAAGAAATTATGTTTTTTGAGGAAAAAATTTAGCATTTTTCTCCATATAGTGGACTTCTATGGTGTTCCGAGTTTGAACTTCCAAAATACAGTTTAAATGCAGCTTCAAACAATCACAAATGCAGTTGTAAATGATCTCAGCTGAAGAAGAAGGGTCTTATCTAGCAAAACAATTGGTTATTTTTATTAAAAAAATACAATTTATATACTTTTTAATGTCAAATGCTCGTCTTGTCTTACTCTGCCTGAACTCTGTTTTGTTCCGGTTCATGACAGTTAGGGTATGTCGAAAAACTCCCATCTCATGTTCTCCCTCAACTTAAAGGGGTGATCAGATGCTAAGTTCACTTTTTCATGCTGTTTGAACATTAATGTGTGTTGGCAGTGTATGTACAAATCTACCCTATAATGATAAAAATCCATGCAGCGGTTTTTAATTAATCTGTAAAAATAATATCCCCTTTTTCAAATCGAGCCATTCTCAGATGCCTGTCGGTGTGGCGTCACACCGACAGAGGCCGCTCCCACAATAGTTGATTGACATGAGCAATTTACCTTGAATCAGCCGTCACAGTCCGCCCTCTTTATTTCGATGCTGGAGCAGGGATGTAAGTTATACAAGAATATCTCCGATTGAGCGATTGAGGTGTTGTGTTGCTGGATGTAATAACGAACATAGTGGTCGTCATTTACTCCCGACATCTGAGCCGCTGAAGATGCAGTGGATTACGTTTGTTTGTGAAGGGAATGCACCTCCCGATCTACATATATCCATCTATGTCCGCGCGAATCATTCATGATCCAGCTTTACTTACAGCACAAGTGAGTATAAGGGTTTTTTTATGAATCTTTGTGATCGTCTTTCCTTATAACGTGGTAGTTAGGAAGTTTAGCGGCTAAACGCGGCTACATGCGGCTAATGTAAACAATATCTTTCCACAGAGAGAAGAGAGGGGCGGGGCGAGCAGAGCTCATCTGCATTTAAAGGAACAACCCCTTAGAATGAGATGATTTTTGCTGAGCTCATTTTGTCAAGGTAAAAAGTGTGTTGTTTTACAAAACCATTGAGAATTTTTAATCAAAGTATATTAGAGACTTTTTATTAAGACCCTAAAGAATCATATCAACTTGTGGAAAATGGGCATCTGATGACCCCTTTAAAAATCGTCCTATATCGCTGTTTTACCTTTTTTGTTAAGGGTGTTTGATCTTCTTTGCATGTCTTGAGCCACAATACACAGAGTTCAGGCAGAGCAAGACAAGACGAGCGTTTGAGATTAAAAAGTATTTAAATTGTATTTTTTTATGAAAATAACCGATCGTTTCGCTAAACAAGACCCTTCTTCCTCGGCTGGGATCATTTACAACCGCATTTGGGATCGTTTGAAGCTGCATTTAAACTGCATTTTGGAAGTTCAAACTTGGGGCACCATATCAGTCCATTATATGGAGAAAAATGCTGAAATGTTTTCCTCAAAAAACATAATTTCCTTGCGACTGAAGAAAGAAAGACATGACACAAACATCTTGGATGACAAGGGGGTGAGTACATTATCTCTACATTTTTGTTCTGGAAGTGGACTTCTCTTTTAAGTAAAATGCAATAAGGTACATTCCATACACCTTAAAGGATAAGTTTCCTAATATATTTAATCACCCCCATGTCATCCAAGGTGTGAATGTCTTTCTTTCTTCAGTCGAAAAGAAATTAAGGTTTTTGAGGAAAACATTCCAGGACTTCAATGGGGATCAGCAGGTTGAAGCTCCAAACTGCAGTTTCAATGCAGCTTCAAAGGGCTTTACACAATCCCAGCCGAGGAATAATGGTCTTATCTAGCTAAACGATCTGTCATTCTCTAAAAACAATAAAAATTTAGATACTTTTTAACCACAAATGCTCGTCTTGCACCAGTCTGAAAATGTGCTTCAAAAAACGTTTGTGTCGACTGTGTCGTTTCGCCACAGTGACAAGTGACTGTTAAAAATGTATTTGTCACTGAATCATTCGTTCAAGAGATTCGTTCAAAAACGCTGATTCATCCAGTAATGAAACAAGTGAAGTATTTATGAGTGAGTCACTGAATCATTTATTCAAACCACTTTTTTTAAAAAAAAAATTAAAATTAAAAATTGGTGTATTAAATATATTGTATTTTAAATACATATTTATTAAAATGTATAATGCTTAATTCAAATCAATTAAACACGTTTTAATAGACTGCAGCAATTCATATTTTGTCACACAATACTTTGTTTAGTTCAGAATCGTGGGAGAATCGTGATCTCTATTTGAGACAAAAACATTTGATTCTCAATTCATCCAGAATCGTGCAGATCTGTTACAAAGTATACTATTTTTTGTTTATTTTTTAGAAAACGACCGATCGTTTCGCTACATAAGACTCTTATTTCTCAGCTGGGATCGTGTAGAGTCCTTTGAAGCTGCACTGAAGCTGCAATTTGGACCTTTAACCTGTTAATCCCCATTGAAGTCCACTATATGGAGAAAAATCCTGGAATGTTTTCCTCAAATACGTAATTTCTTTGCGACTGAAGAAAGAAAGACATGAATATCTGGGATGACACTGGGGTGAGTACATTATCAGGAAATTTTCATTCAGGAGTCAACTAATCCTTAAAAGTACGCTCACATTTATTGTTTCCCTGCAAAATTTTGTGGATGAAATCCAGTCTTTCCAATAGGAATCTCCACAATTCACATGAGGGAGTGAAAATGTTTCACATGCAAATTTCACTTTTGTTAAAACTGGTCATGTGATGTTGCCACACTGATTAAACGCTGCTTAGTTTAAAATAGCCTTCTGTGCTTCATATATCTCAATCCTATTGACAGTGGATTTGTTTTTTTCACTCAAAATTCCACTGAAATTTCAATGCTGTGCCCACAAATTTAATTTTATTTTTAAATCTTTTAAAAATATGCTGTATAAACATCATTTTTGGCTTTTACAAGCATCAAAAATGATACATTCATATATATTTTTTAGATAGTCAGAGACAGTGGACAAAAGACAGTGGACAAAAGCATTTTAAAGTGTCCCTATAATGGATTTTGAAAATGACCTTTCATGCAGTGTGTAACACAGCTCTAAGTGAATGAAAACATCCTGCCAAGCTCTGAAAGTGCTCCCTGTATAAAGTTATTGTCTTTCAAAAGAAAAAGTCAATTCCGAGTCATGTAAACGAGTCGTTTTTAAAACAAATCTTAAGCTGTTGCAAGTTGATGTCAACATGAAACATTAGCATATTGCCCAACTACTTGTTGCACACACAGACCTGGGAAAACTGTCTTGAAATGGATTGCACAGAGTATGCATGCGTATCGCAGAGCTGGATCAAGATGAGCATTTGTGGTTAAAAAGTGTATAAATACAATTTATGACTGATCTCCACTTCCAGATCAACGAAAAACTCCCATCTCATGTTCTCCCTCAACTTCGAAATCATCCTATATCGCTGTTTTACCTTTTTCATTAAGGGTGTTTGATCTTCTTTGCACGTTCACTTTGCAAAGACTGGGTTGGTACTTCTGCAGTGATGTAGGATGATTTTGAAATGATTTTTGAAGTTAAGGGAGAAAATACGATTGGAGTTTTTCGACATACCCTAACTGTCTTGAGTCAGAATACAGGGAGAGAAAGGCAAGATGAGCATTTGTGATTAAAAAGTATTTAAATTGTGTTACTTTAATAAAAATACAACCGCATCTGGGATCGTTTGAAGACGTATTTAAACTGCATTTTGGAAGTTCAAAATCGGGGCACCATAGAAGAAAAATGCAGAAATGTTTTCCTCAAAAAACGAAAAAAAAAAACGACTGAAGAAAGAAAGACATGAACATCTTGGGGGTGAGTAAATTATCAGGACATTTTTATTCTAAAAGTGGAGTAATTTTTTAAAAATTGTTGCTCTCATGTACTCTGTAGCATGCAAAATATGTATTTAGTTGTGCGTGTTCTGTTCGCTCCGCAGCTTGTAGGTCTCTGGCTAACCAGCTGACAGCAAAATCTGTTCTCTCACAATTGTCTAGAAATGTGTCGTTGAATAGTGAATGTTTGTTGTTGTTATTACTTGGTGTTATTACTTGGAGTTGTGATAAAAATTAGAACAATAGTGTACAAACTGCAGTGCTTTATCAATACGTTTTTGCGTTGGGCTAATGCATATACTATGGCTCTCTGATGTAATGGTGATGGGCGTTCCATTTCTGAAATGCTCTGCACTCAGTAGACCAATCACAACAGACTGGGCCATCGGACCAATCACCGCAGATTAGCATCATGCAAAAGAGGAAATTAATCATTGAACAAACCGTTTGGGCAAATAAGGTAAAAATAAATGCATATTATGAGACAATGAAAGTGATTTTTGACCTTGCATGCATGTCAACTTCTTGTTAGGGACTCCCAAAACCAAAATATGAACTTTTCATAATCCATAATAGGGGCACTTTAATATGCATAGCACTAAAACAGCTACTATTTTTCTTATAAACAATAATAAAACATCATGCCCAACTACCCATCAAGGTTTCATGTTTATGAATTTCAATGTTGTAATGAGGGTTTTTAAATCTTCATTGATTTTACACTGATATTTTAAAACATTTCAAAAATTTGAATATTTTTTCTACATTACTGTTACTGTATTTTTAATCAAATAATGCAGGGTGACTTCCAAAAATATTTTAAAAATCTTAACCCCAGCACATGAACTGCATTTTAATGTACTTTTTAATAAAAAATGAACAGATGTACATGGTAGAACATATGGATGAAATAATGCATGTTTTGTGAATCTCTTTACCTGTGTGGGTTCTGGTGTGCGCCCCCGCCCTGATCTTGCTGTCCGAGACACTCATTTAGAGCGGTGGATGAGCGAAAGCAAAAATGTAGACTTCAGACAAGTGAGTGACGGCTATCAGGGAGTCCAGTTTCGTTTAGTTACTGAAGACTGGCCTGATGGATCTGCAGATCTGATACTTTGTTCAACTGTGTCTTCATAACGTCTGGATCTGTTGACAATAAACCAACCAACAGAAACAGTGTAAGACAAATAACATTCATTAACAATCGATCCATCTGGACAATTTCACTGTTGGATGATTTAAAACTCAGCATTTTCTAGTAGAGAGTTATTGCACTACATGCTTTCACACAGTCTAAAATTCCCTTCCTCTGACAGGTACACTATTTAACAGGCTGAAATTACACGGCACATAAACTAAGCAATAAAAACGTCTGCAACAAATATGGAAAGCACCAGGTTAATTTCCCTAAACTGTCACTGTATTTCTGATCAACTAGAGGCAGCTCTTAAATCAATATATGCAGAACTTCCTTACCAGTAATGATTAATAACAATAAGCCAAGGTAAACAAGTTCATAACAGTAACATTAGATGTAAGTTTCACTTTTAATCTTTGCCATTTTCAGATATTCTGAGCTCTAAATGTTATTCTAGCATGGCAGTGGGTCACAAGGCTAGAGGGATGAGAGGTTCTGCTAAAGATTCAACTTTAAATAGTACATTGTAATAAAGGTTCATTTAAATCTAGGGTCCCTTTCTTTCAATCCTTTTTTAACCTTACTGATTGTTTAGTGTTTTTATGTAATGTAAGGGCTTTATAGGCTTTCTCAATATTGCCAGTCTTCAGAATCGTTCAAATAAAGCTTTATTGACTCCAGTGCTGCATATGCAAAGTATCACAGCAAAAGCAGATATTAATACACTGTTCTCTGGAACACTTGATTTGCATTGGACAAATATTTCCAAGTAATGACAGTTGTCCAGGGTAACTGACTGCTTAACATTAATTTATGACTTTGCATTAATCCACGCTGTCTAATTTTTCAAAGACTTTGGACGAGTATTGCATATCGAATTTAGAGGACAAAACATATTGCAGGACATGCCACTTCCTATTAATGATAATTGTTTGTTTAAGCAACAGTCCCGGTATATCCTGCCTAATCAGACAATGACAGATTATCAGAGATAAGAAGTGATCATCTTGAACGGATTCACCCACAGTCCTAGCAGGCCTAAACCAGCAGTATAACATAAGAAAGAATAAAAATTAATATAAAATTAAGCGAACTGAGCATAACAGGAATTTGTTAGCGTCTGTCTTCAACCATTTACTGGTACATATTCACTTGTATTGGGAATTCTGTCTCACTGAATCGGCTCTTCCGAACAGTTCAATTCAAACAGATTCAAAAAAGGATTCAGTGGTTCTTTACATCATGATTTGGTGCCTGACATCCTAGCATGGCAAATTAAATAGTCTAAAATGTTTCATTAAAGACAAATATAGGCACAAACTGATTTTTTTTAACTTTAAAAATTTACATTTTATTAATATGTGTTTTATGTAATATGTCATGCATCCTAGTTCAGTTTGTTGCAGCTGATTCACCTCATAAAAAAGTCATTTGAAACCTAAATGAAAGTTTTTATATTAAACAATGGTTAAAAATGTAAAATGTACATTTCTCATTTTTGCACTTTTTAGTAATAATAATAATAACTCTCAATAAAATTGTATAATTTGGTTACACTTTACAAAAAGGTGTTATTTGTTAACATTAGTTAATGTATTAGCTAACATGAAGACATTACACTATTTATTAATCTTTGTTAAAGTTAGTTAAAGGATAACTCCACTTTCAGAACAATTTACAAATGATTTACTCACCCCCTTGTCATCCAAGATGTTCATGTCTTTCTTTCATCAGTCGCAAAAAAATTATGTTTTTTGAGGAAAACATTTCAGCATTTTTCTCCATATAATGGACTGATATTTGTACTTCCAAAATGCAGTTTAAATGCGACTTCAAACGATCCCAAATGCGGTTGTAAACAATCTCAGCCGAGAAAGAAGGGTCTTATCTAGCGTAACGATCAGTTATTTTAATACAAATAATACAATTTATATACTTTTAATGCCAAACGCTCGTCTTGTCTTGCTCTGCCTGGACTGTTTTTGTTCCGATCCTTCTTTCTCGGCTGGGATTGTTTACAACTGCATTTGGGATCGTTTGAAGCCGCATTTAAACTGCATTTTGGAAATTCAGGGGCACCATATCAGTCCATTATATGGAGAAAAATGCAGAAATGTTTTCCTCAAAAACAATTTCTTTACGACTGAAGAAAGAAAGACATGAACATCTTGGATGACAAGGGGGTGAGTACATTATGTGTAAATCTTTGTTTTGGAAGTGGACTTCTCCTTTAATAAAAATACATTCATTGTTTGTTCATGTTAGTTTACATTACATTAACTAATGTTAACAAACACAACCTGTGATTGTAATAATCCATTAAATGCTGAAATTAGCATGAATTAGGCTTAACAAATGCTGTTCATTCTTATTTCATGTTAACTAATGTAGTTAACTAATGAGCCTTATTGTAAAGTGCTACTGATATTTTAATGATAAAACTGTCAACCAATCCTTACGAAAATTAACCATGGTTTTATTATAGTAATGTTTTTGGCGCATTGATTACCATTTGTATAACCATATATTTTTTTTTACTACAAATACGCTGGTTAAACTGTGGTTAGTGTAGCAAGACCATGGTTAATCTGTGATTACCATGGTTTAACCATGTTTTCTTGGTTTTATTTGTTGTAAAACCATTGTTAATTTTCGTAAGGGAAATCATAAATCTCTTTCCAGTAGCATTTATGCCTATTAAAGTATTGCTATGTACCATTTTCAATGCGTTTCGACTGTTAATAACAATATAAATCTAGCATTTTCTTTTTACATTTTTTATGTACGTTTACAAAACTGGTGTTTCTAATATCTGAGGGAATGATGGCAAGCTGACATCTTTCTCTCGTCTGATCAGTATAAACAATCCATCAATATTTTTTTTTCCTTATAAATATGAAAAGGGTCCATTAGAGTAACTTACTTTTTACCACACTGACAGAAAAAGTAAGAGTACATTGCTAGTATGCTATTTATAATTTAGCAAGTTCACTCGAGAACCGCTTTGGAATGATTCAGTCTGATTTATGAACAAATCACTTGGTCCTGAGAACTGATTCATTGATAAGCAGCAACTCAAACAGTATTTCATTCACAAACCGAACATCGATAATTCTGACAAAAGAACGCATTAATCCGCAGCACAATCACTTGGAACATAAATTTACATTTGCATCAAACAATGGTTAAATTAATGTACATCTTGCATTTTTGCAATTTTTAGTAATAATAATAACTCTTAATAAAATTGGTAACACTTTACAGTAAGGTGTCATTTGTTAACATTAGTTAATGCATTAACGAACTTGAACAAACAGTGAACAATACATTTATTGCACTATTTATTCATCTTTGTTCATATTAGTTAATAAAAACACAGTTGTTCATTGTTTGTTCATGTTAGTTCACAGTACATCAACTAATGTTAACAAACACAACTTGTGATTTTAATAATGCATTAAAATGCATGAACTAAGCTTAATAAATGCTGTAGAAGTATTCATATTTAGTTCAGGTTAACTAATGTAGTTAACTATGGTTAACTAATGACACTTATTGTAATGCGTTGCCAATGTTTTAATGTTAATAATAAAACTGTCAACCAAATCATAAAACTATTTCCAGTAGCATTTATGCCTATTAAAGTATTGCTAAGTACCATTTTCAATGCGTTTCCACTGTTAATAACAATATAAATCTAGCATTTTCTATTTACATTTTTATGTATTTTTACAAATCTGGTATTTCTAACAACTGGGGGAATGATGGCAAGTTGACATCTTTCTCTCTTCTGATCAGTATAAACAATCTTTTTTTTCCTCATAAATGTGAAAAGGGTCCATTAAAGTAACTCACTTTTTACCACACTGGTTGTCGACTCAAAAGAAATACGATATTAAGTATGACAGAAATAGTAAGAGTAGCTAAGATGCTATTTCTAATTCAAGTTCACTCAGGAGCCGCTTTGGAACGATTCAGTCCGATTTACGAACGAATCACTCGGTTCTGAGAACCGATTCATCGATGAGCTCCAACCCAAATGAGTGATTCATTCAAGAATCGAACATCGCTCATTTTAATGACAGAACGCACTAACAAATATACAATATGCATTACCTCTTATAACGAATCTATTCTCAGTCATATTCTGAGGCCACAATAAAGATGAGCACTGCACAAATATGTAGTTGTATCTGTAACGTGCATCCTGGCTGGCGCTCGTATCTTGCTGTATTCCCTCCGGGACATTTGCACGACATTTCAACAGCCGCGCACTGATGTTACATAATGCAAATACAGAGATCGCAGTGTCGCATCAGTCTCAGCGCTATTTGTTAGTAATCTAAATCCCCATTTCCTCTTATGGCAGACAGCTGCATCAATAAAACTGTGCTTGCACTTATGAAAAAAGAGAATAAAAACGCCTATTTATGGCAGAAAGCATCGACGCGTGCACGTATAAACATCAGCGACTGTTCGCCATCGCCATAACATATGCATGCTGCATAATTTCAGCGCTTCATCGATGGCTCATGTTGCCAGAAGAACTATGCAGCATTTCTCCCATAGGCCGTTTGGAGATGTTTCGTTACATAACACTGAGTGTGTGTTCAGTGTTCAGTGTGTGTGTGTGCGTGTGCGTGTACCATATTCGCAGCAGTGACCGTGTCGAGGCTGTTACAGTAACAGTGTGCGGATACTTGTGCAACACAGCATGTCACACCCGACCGCCAAGTGTGGGGTATACAGCCCCGTCCTTCACCCAAAGAGCCGAATTATAGCGCGCTACAGGCCGTGAACACGTCCACTGTGTCCGTATCTGCGGTGGACACGTTATAGAGATCATACCGTGCGAAACATTCCAACGCATCAGTCATCATCGCCTTGTTTTACAGAGACAAACACGCACAACTCAGCCATCAGATGAACATCAAGCCTTATGCCTCAAGCCTCACGCATGACATCTATTTAGACCGGCAGCTGCGGTTTTGCACGTTATTTCACATTTTTCTGCGGGACAGTTCGACCTTTAGGGCAACATCAGCAGTGCATTGCATCGGGACGTTTAATCTTGAATATCTCGCTGGTGTGAATGGAGAGAGGGGTGTTGCATTTGGCCGTTGCTTATTCGCCATGTCAAAACTCAGAGCTAATGCTGCATTAAAGCCGTCCACACGCACGCATCCGACTCTTCCAAATGTCCTCTATACGAGGCAAACGCTTGTATAACGTTTGTCCATCAGAAAGCACACTAGAAAGCAGCCCTACATAAAACATGACTGATCACCCTAGAAAAAGATCTGACTCACCGTGGACATCTCTCCCGTTCGGGCGCTACAGCGGTGGCGTCTCGATAGTGCGCGGTCCTTCGATCGCTCCGTGTCCTTGTTATCGGTAGGGCGATGTGTTTTTTGCAGGCATCGAGGACGAGGGGACAGAGGGCCACAGACGGTGAAGCTCTGCCTCGCTTGTGCTCCCGTCGTTTCCCAGCCTCTCCCCCTTCACACAGACGCGGTGCCAGTCTCAGTCTCCACGCGTCTCAACACTCCCCCTAAAGGCCTGCGAACAAGCAGCTCCTCACTGCCAGCTGCTTTCACCTGTCCTCCTCCTCCTCCTCCTCCTCCTCCTCCTCTGCTCTCATATGGAGACAGACCCACAGACTTGGACGTGTGGCATAACAGTAGACGCTCAAACAGGTGACATCTATCTATCTATCAAACCAATATATTACATAGCAAAATGTCAAAACCAATGGCATTTATTTGAAATCCACATACCATAGGCATACTCTTAAAGCAGAACGTTTAAAAATATTTTTTTTATGTTTTAAATGATAGATATAGTAATCAAAATAAGACACTTGCATTTGGGATCCCACATATTGCATTATCACTCACTAACCCTTAATGGATAGTTTACCATCATATACTGTCTACTGTTTATCATGTCATTTCAAACCTGTGTGACATTCTTGTTTCAAGACAGTTTATATGTGTGTTTTTTTCCTGTTCGTACTATGGAAGTCAATGGGTACAATGTCATTTGGTTTCCCACCGTGCAAAATATCACCAAGTAAGAAGAAAGAAAGAAAGTCATACAGGTTTGGAAAGCATGAAGGTGAAACAATGATTAAAACTTTTCATTTTGGGGTGAACTAACTTCTCAAACCAATATTTAAGACGGAAATATCAAAGTTAAGATACACAGAAATATAGATAATATAAAATAAACATTCCTGACAGAAGGATGTTTACTTAAAAAAAAAAATTAAATATATACTATTTAAATAAGTATATATAATGTCACCAAGCCTGCATTTATTTGATGCAAAGTAGCAAAAACAAAAAAATGTGAAATATTTTTAATATTTAAAATTTAATATATTTTAAAATGTAATTTATTCCTGTGATCAAAGCTATTTTTTCCGCATATTTCTCCAGTCTTCAGTGTCACATGATCCTTCTAATATGCTAATTTGCTGTTCAAGAAATTTGTTATTATTATTATCAATATATTCAAAACAGTTGGGTACATTTTTTCAGGATTCTTGAATATAAAGATCCAAAAAATCAGCATTTATCTGAAATAAAAAGCTTTTGTAACAATATAGACTATATTTTTTTGAAAAGAAATTAATACTTTTATTTTACTTTTTATTTACGGGAGACATTATAAAGACATTTATAATGTTACAAAAGATTTCAGATAAAAGCTGTTCTTCTGAACTTTCTATTCATTAAAGAAACCTGAAAAAATCCTAATCAGCTGTTTCAACATAATAATAATAATAATAATCATAATAATAAATATTAATATCGGAATATTAGAATGATTGTGACTGGAGTAATGATGCTAAAAATTCAAGTTTGAAATCACATGAATAAATGACATTTTATAATAGATTCAAATAAAAAGCAGTTATTTTAAATAGTAAAAATATTTCAAAATTTCGTAGCTTCATAACATTACAGTTGAACCACTGATGTCACATGGACTATTTTAACTATTTTTCTGGGCCCTGAACGTGTCAGTTCTGTTGCTGTCTATGCAGGGTCAGAAAGTTCTCGGATTTCATCAAAAATATCTATTTGTGTTCTAAATACGAATGAAGGTCTTACGGGTTTGGAACGACATCAGGGTGAGTAATTAATGACAGAATTTTCATTTTTGGGTGAACTGTCCCTTTAAGTACTGATCTTGTTAGCTGATACCATAATCAGAAAAACAAAATGGCTCATGCAATTAATACATTAGTTATATAAAATATATTGCACAGTCGGCTGCCAACGCTGTAAGATTTCCCGTCTGCCAGTGGTGACATTTTATAGCATTCATATTAGCCTCTTTAACATATCAGATAACATAGATAGTCGGTCGCCATCACTATTGTCTGCTGCACCCATACTGACGTGCTTTCAATGAAGTCTAAAATATTTAAAGAAGATAATGCTGGATAGAAGAGCAAGAGGAAACTGTGGCTCTATGAAAATGTGGTGGGTTATCAGATATTAGTGATTCACATGATAACTTGCAAATCTGTTGCCACAGTTGAGTTTAGGCATTCCTGTGTGCTATAAAAAAAGGTTAGGGTGGCACTTCACAGAAACACCCAACCCAAAAAACCCCAGACCCATATTACATATCCTGCCAACTAAACAAGGCCATTATAAGCAGGAAGAACCAGTTTCTAAAAACCAAATAAACCTTAACGGAACTCTTTCAGATCAACAAAACGTCAAAGTAATTATCAAAGTAACTTACAGTACAAGTTTACAGTATATAAAAAAAGTGTTTTTTTTTAAATTCAGCAAGGATGCATTAAATTGATCAATCAGCATATCAGAATGATTTCTATAGGATCACATGACACTGAAGACTGGAGTAATGATGCTAAAAATTCAGCTTTGATCAAAATTATTTTAAACTGTAATATTATTTCACAATATTACAGTTTTACTGTATTTTGGGTCAAATAAAAGCATGATTTCTCTGAATTATGACTTGCTCTTATCATTCTAAGAAAGTGATGTCATATCACTATGTTGTCAACAACATCAACTTCAGGTCAAACTGCTGCAGTGACTCAAACTCATATAGGCCATATTGAATTATGCAACTATACGACGGTCTCATAAAAACATATTTAAGATAAACCATTTGCAGTTAACTCTTTTAGTGCCCAAATGAACGGTTTGCATGATGCACTGCAGAAAAAAACAAAAAAAAACTGGACAATGCATTCTAGTCAACAAATTTTCCTCTGCACTGTGCTGTGTAGTTATGCAAAATGCTGGAGAGCCAAATATAAAACTATGAATGGTTATTGTGTAAATGTTTGGTATACATACTTCCACACACATCTGAATAGACAGGGAACAAGCCAAGACAAATGCAGCTAGTAAGTATACTAAAGACTACCTAGTGAAGACAAACCTGTTTCATTTTAACACAGTAGCACACCCACCGCTTATGAAGCGCAGATGGATATGTATCTTGCAACATTAAATGATGTTGATTAAAACATCTAAACACACACTAGCACACAAACATGTTCGGCCTGTTTTTCATTTACACAAAAGCTTGGAATGATTTCCGTCTGCTGTGTTTACACAATTGTAATTCTGCACCGTTGTACAGCGCTTGTTGCTTTACTGTTCTGTCGTGATGGTAGACATGAAAAAGGGTAAGGTAAATACAGGATTATTTGTCTAATGCTCAGCTGACAAATAGGTTTGGATAGACTGCCAGATCTTTGCCCTTCATAGGTTCCTCATTGCCTTAAGGTAGGGCTGTGCTCTCTGGGGAAACACTGTTGCTATTTGAACCAGCGCTGACATTTGTTTGATTCAGCCGCTGAGGGCAGCTTGTGTATCGGAGAACTGTAATAGTGAAACTTTAACATAATATACTTTTAAAAGCTCTGCTGCTATCAGTAGGCCGTGCTCGTGAGTACTGAAGTGTACTCATTAACCCTATAAAGCCTATTTTATCATATTTTATCAAATGCAAATTTCTAAGGCCTCTAAACTATCAACATGATGAAAATTTAGCTGGAACAACCTGCTGTGTGCCTTCTGTCTTCCTATTAATATACTGTAAAAAGTTTTCACCAATTTCAACTTAAAAGCTTAAGTTTAGCAGCTGCCTTAAAATTTAAGTTAAATCAACTACAATAAAGTGAGTTGAAATGGCTTGTACTTTTAAGTTGATTTAACTTAAAATTTTAAGGCAGCTGCTAAACTAAACGTTTTTAAAGTTAAAACTGGTGAAAACTTTTTACAGTGTAGTTTATACTTATTTAGCAAGTGTTATAATTCTCACGTTGTGGTTTACATGTATTTTTGCTGCGAAATACTGATTTTCTTATTAAGTAAAACTTTTATATTAGTAATATTTCAAGATGATCACTGGACTGAAGCGACAGTTTACTTTATTATCCATAAATATTGTTTAGTCTCAAACATGATATTCTCATTGTACTGCATTGCATTATGCATGCATGTTTTGCCCCCAGAATAAAACTACAGAGCTTTAATCGTATAATGTAAGCACTTTTATATATTTAATTGGGAGGTATATAGTGACACTGATATTTGTTTTTATTTTATAAAACTTTTTCTTATACACTGAAAAATGTTAAGATCTAAATTACCGCTTTTATTTAATAAATACAAGTAAATAAATACATTTAATAAAAAGGCATCACTGAATTAACCTAAATACATTAATTTTTACAAATAAAAAAAATAATGGGTTTACAGTGTACTATATGAGTCAAAAAAGCCTGATGTATCAAATATGATGAACAAAAACACCTAAAGCACATACACTAGAAAAACAAAAGTGGTAGTTTTTGAAACAGTAAGATTTTTCATGTTTTTTTTTAAAGAAGTCTCTTCTGCTCACCAAGCCTCCATTTATTTGATCCAAAGTACAGCAAAAAGAGTGAAATTGTGAAATTTTTTAACTGCTTTCTATTTCAATGTATTTTAAAATGTAATTTATTCCGGTGATTTCAAAGCTGAATTTTTAGCATCATTACTCCAGTCACATGATCCTTCAGAAATCATTCTAATATTATATATATATATATATAATGTTGAAAACAGTAGAATTTTTTTCAGGTTGCTTTGATGAATAGTTCAGAAGAACAGCATTTATCTGAAATAGAAATCTTTTGTAACATTATAAATGTCTTTATCATCACTTTTGATTAATTTAAAGCATCCTAACTAAATAAAAGTGTTAATTTTTTATAATTTTTTCCAATAAAAATATATACTGACTCCAAGCTTTTCATTGGTATACTGTATAATGTTACAAAAGCTTTTTATTTCAGATAAATGCTGATCTTTGGATCTTTCTGTCTTTCTGTTTTAAATATTGATAATAATAATTTAAAAAAAAAAATGTTTCTTGAACAGCAAATTAGCATATTAGAATGATTTCTGAAGGATCATGTGACACTGAAGACTGAAGTATTGATGCTGAAAATTTAGCTTTGATCACAGGAATAAATTACATTTTAAAATATATTCAAATAGAAAGCAGTTATTTTAAATAAATATATTTCACAGTATTACTGCTTTTGCTGTATTTTAGATCAAATAAATGCATGCTTTGTGAGAGACGTCTTTAATAAAAAAAAAAAATTCATACTTTTGACTGGTAGTGTATTCATTTTTTTCTTTTCGATTTTATTTATATTTTATCTAAAGTTATTGGATTAGATTTTATTAGATTAGAAATTTAGATGTCAGGGCCCAGGCTTTACAGGGTTAAGCACACAGCCAGCTGTTCAAATATATCAGCACTTGTCTTATGTGACATAACCTGCATACTATTATAAACAACCCATTACATAACAGTTGTGCCAGTTAATAGGGCGTTTATGTTTAAGTCATGGCAGTAGAAACCATATGCAAAACAATCATTGCAATTAAAACAAACAGCACAAATAATGCTCTTTCTCACCTGTAATTACACAGAGACAGCACCCTGCTGTTTCATAGTCAAATCAGGGTCCAGCTGTCAGCAGTGCATCACTTGTCACATCAGCTCCCAGCACTGGCCGCATGATTTTAGTGTCTGACGATTAGTGGCTGCCAGAGGAGTTTACATTTATGTGATTGACAGCTCGATCGCTTCAGCGTGACGTTGTAAACAGGAAGGAAGAGCCCTTGGACATGCACAAAACACAAGACACTTTGGATCACAACTCCAGTTACCAATCACCGGTGGAATATTAGCCTACCACTCTTACTATTTATTAAACCATATCATTATATTTTCAGCCACTGTCTTTTATGTGGAAATGAGGAAATTGAAGTACCTGTTGTTTGAAGGAGGAAGTGCCGTTGTTCCGAATATTAAGATTACCAGCATGTGACTCACAGGTATGTTATATACAACAATTTAATAAACAAGAAATTAATCTGGTGTGTACTCTAATTTATATTCTGCTCCAGCTGTATGGAAACCAAGCTGTACAACATAAAAGTGTTTGGTTCTTGAATGAATCAGTGTTTTTGAATGAATCTGTTGAATTAATGATTCAATGACATGTTGCCATCTACTGGCTCATTTATGTACTGTGCAGAAAGAGTCACTGAAAAATCCCCACCACTAATGAACAGAGTCTGAATGAAACACTGAAACGCCGACAAAGCATGGAAAAGTCCCAGAATGTCAATCAGCCAGTCAAATTTAAATACAACGTCCTTCAGCCATGACTTATTCACAATACAGCACGCCTCAAATACTTTATCGCTTTTATAAACATATATATAAATATTAAAACCAAAAGATGTATGTATTAATCCACCTTATTCTACAACGTGGAAGTAAACCTAGGGGCGAGACTTCTGGTTTATTAGCTGCTATCTACCTTTTTCTGAACAGAAGCCTCGCCCGACTGGAGAGGTGCTTTACATTTCCGGTCCCTGGTGTTTCTAGTCAAACTAACATATTTTCCGAGCCGATAATATAATATTAAACCTGCGCACGTTTTTATGTTTAGTAAAGTTATATTGAAAAAGTTTCAATTCAGTTGACCTTTTTTTTTTGTTTTAACATGGATTTTTATGGAGACTGGAACACGAAAGCACCCAAACGGAAGTTAGAATCCTTCATGATACCGCTCATCAGTTTCTCAAGAAAAAGCTGGACAGGGAAATAACCAGAAGAATAACAATGCCCAGTAAATGGTAAAATTCTCTGCACTACAAACCAGTGTGTTCATAATTAAGATAATACATTAAAATTATATGATAAGACACACCAATTTACAATATCAAGCAGCAAAAAAAGCTGTTTTACAGCTAAAAATGACTGGGTGCGGTTGAGACTGGAAGTCAGACGCATAAAATTTACACATGGCCACAGCGTCCGTTACTTTTTTGAGGTAAATTTCTTTCCTTCCGCTAAAAGTAGTTCCTGACAGTGACAGTAAATGGCAAGAGAATGAATGTTCTGGTGTAACGTACCTAATTTTATGGAGCTCAGATAAACATAAAATAGATCTGTTGTCATTCCCTGTGTCATATTTTAACACCATATATGATATTTTCTCACGTAACGTCACATCTGCTTATCGCATGAGAAGACGTCTGTTTTGCAACGCTAGTTTGCAAGCGTCATTACAGTGTAAACTGATTGGCATATCGACATAAAATGATACCTGATACTGAAAACTACTAAAAACAGTAACATACCCTCCACTCTTCGGAAACTGTGGGCTTCCTCATAAACGCGGACGCATCAACCCACTGTATCTCCCGTATGAGAAGAGTTTGACGGAAAGGCCTTAGTTTCAAAATTAAAGATGAATGAAGCAACTTTCCAGCAGGGGTCTCTCATACTTCATTAAATAAATTAAAACAGTTATTTTACTGAAATACATAATACATGGAACAGTTTTGACGCTTTAATTGTTTATGTTGCTAAAGGGTGTTGCGCAGTGATACACAAAACCTTGAAGCGATCATAGCTCGTGAATTAAACATAGCTGCTGACCAATCAAAATCTAGAACTAGAACTAACCGTTTTATAAAGTAATTTTGAACACATTTGTGAAAATAAACGTTTTTTTATTCTCACTATTAACTAACCGTTAACTACAACTTTTGCCTCAGTAAAGTCCTAATTTGCTGCTTATTAAGTTTTTTACTGTTATTAAGTTTTTTGTATTATTATAATTATTATTATTATTATTATTATTAAAGATAAATGTTTTGGTAAATGTTTGGGTATTGCATTATTTTGAGACCAGTTTTCCTGTCCATTGTGGGCTATGTTTTGGGAGTATGAAATTGCTCTTGGATCAGTGCTTCAGATCTGCTGTCATAAATGACAACACTTAAAGAGGGTGTGAGTGTATGTGTATTTATGTTGAAAAACCACACCTTAGAGTTTCGAAGTAGTTACTTATAGATAACACTCTTCCCACTAGAGGCACATTCCTGTTCTCTCTTCCAGGCTGTAATTATAAATTCCCCTTTTTAAATTTTTGAAAGTACTTCCATTGTGAGATTATTCATAATCTAGTTTGGGCACATAAAACTAGCTAAAGATATGAAATCAAAGCACATAAGCAAAATGTATGATTTTACAGTTATAGGGGATTGTAACATCATATAAATATAGTGAAATAATGTATTACAAGAGAAAACGCACTTGATCTTATCTAAGTTATAAGGCATATATGCTCCAAAAGGCCAGAAGAGGGCATTGTAGTTTACTTCTTCATAAAGATAAAGTAAGCTTTAGTGTCAGCAATAAGTTAAATAGTTATAGATATTGATGATATGGATCTTTTTATTTATTTTTTTAACCCCTTAACTGTCACCCCCCATTTTTGAACTTAGATGTGAATGTGCACTATCCAAATTTAAATAGTTTTAATTCTCTTTTTAAAGGAGACAATCAGCAGATTACAGCAGAAGTGAAATCATTTCAAATAAAAAATGAAAGTATAATGATGTTATAGAAGTTGCACTGTACTGTATTACAATGTACTGTAATATTTATTTTTATTTTTATATAAAATAAATATTTTACAAAATAGTTTTTAATCCAAAATTGCTATAAAATTAAAGCCTCCTGTTATGATGTAGATTTTTTGAGGTGCACGCTTGTTGTAAATTAATCTATTACTGTTCCTATATAATTTGTAACAGTTGTAAAATATTTATTTAGCAGTCTTAGACCTGTCCAACGATATATAGTTTGTCATAAATAGATTAGGATTTAATTGTAATGAAGGCATCCCTCTGGTTCAGGGTTACTTGAACTTAAAAAAATTACCTATTTAGAGAAAAATCATTTTGAAAAAATATGATGATTAATAATGCACCTTTCATTAGAAGGAACTAAGATCCAGCCCCTATTAATGGCATTAATTTACAATTTCACATGATTTATTTATTTATAAAGATTAAAAATAAAGTATACTATTTATGCCAAGGCAGTAACCATGTCTTGAACATTGGGGGGTATATATTTAAGCAAAAATAAATAAATAAATAAAATGCAAACAAAGAAACAAAATTTTAGGTGTAATTCTAGTGGGGAAGTAATAGTTCGAAAAAGCTAAATATCATTTATATATCGAAAAAGCTAAATTTTCTTGTAGTGTCACATTCTGTTAGGAATTACATAAAGCATGTAAATCATATATTTTCGATTCAAAATGGTGAAATTGGACGGGGAAAAAGTTGAGAAGTTTGCACCACTGGATTGGTACCATTAGAAATGTTGCCAACTATTTTTAAGGGGAAGTTGCTAATAGAAGGTCGATTTGTTGCTAAATGTTGCTAAATTGATATTGTGATGTCATTGCGTGATGACGTCATTACATGATCACAATGCAAAATTGTGTTACTGTATCAAATCTAAACAAAAAATATATTTTATATGTTAATTTAGATTTGTTCGTAAAATAATATAAATGCATAATATAATATTAAAATATAAACAACAGTATTTTTAAATACAACAATTAATTATTGGACACTTACACACTTTGAACAATCAGTTTTTTATCAGCTAGTAAAACTATACATTCTGTCCAATTATAATTTTAAGCAGTGTATTAGAAGTTAGTTTGATTCTGTAAAAATAGGGCATAATCTACTATGTTAATAAGGAATTTTCTGTATTTATTTTGCACAGGTTTTTTTTTTTTTTTTTACCTGCATTTTAAATTATGCATTGTATTTTGTGTTTTGGGGTTACAACAGATAATGAATAATGGATGTATCCTGTAAAATGACTAGTACCTTTTTCATTTTTTTTAGATATTTTTCTCACAGTGCAAAGCTGGGTAAATTACTTACAAATTGTAATCTGTTTCTGATTCCAAGTTACATGACAAAAATTGTAGTTAGTAACGTAATCCATTACATTACACATTTTAGGTAATGTAATCAGGCTACTTTTAGATTACTTTTAGATTTTTTTCTTGTATATTGCATTGACTTAAATAAAAAAAAGAAATATTTATTTGTTTACCCGCATGTCATATAACCCTTAACCAACATCAGAAAACCACAAATATGCAAATGTGATATTTAATTATTAAAATATTTATTTTAAAATTTCAGGGGTACTAAATATATATTAGATGAAAGAGGATCAGATGAGAAAAAAGTTTGTGAATTCATGAATTTTAATGTGCTTGAAAGTCAAAAGTCTTTTAAAGGCATAGAAATGTGTGGTTAAAAAACCTGAGTGATAATTAAAATAAAACTTAATGTGTTCAATCAGTAGTTGATGCAATATTGAAACACTTATTAAATCTGAAATGGTTTTCGTAAATCCAATGGTCAAAAGCTATGTCGCCGCCTGAGCAATGATTGGTCTTTGTGTGACTTTCTGAATGTTTAAGCATTAGGCCATTTTAGAAAGGAACATCTGATGAAAGATGAAAAAGAGGAATTAGGAAGAATCAATAAAATTATGGATAATTTATTGCTGTTGTGTAAATAAAGTGCAATCATGTAATCCATAAAAAAGTAAATGTATTCTGATTATGACTATTTTAAAAATGAGATTTAATCTAATTACAAGTACTTAATTTTTGGAAATTAATTACATAATCCACATTACATGTAATCAGTTACGACCCAGCTCTGTTACAGTGTACTAACTGATCAACAATCACATGTACAAGTTACTAAAAAGATGAATCATAAATAAACAATTATTCAATTATTATTAGTAGTAGCATTAAATTGAACAATTGCAAATATCAGCTACCTTAATTCATGTGATGTGTGTACTGCTAGGCATCTTTGGTTTCCTCTTTTTGTGTAAGTTAGATGCAGGGGCGTTTCTAGGATTTTAAAACATCCGGGGCTGGTGCCAAAACATCAGGGGCTAGTGGTAGTGGGTGGGAGCTCACATCATGCTCACAGAAGATTTTGTTAGACACAAGTGGTTGAACCTGGATCCTTCTAGGTGGGTCCGGGGCATTAAACCGGGGGTTAAAGACCTTGTCACACTATTTACAATAGTAAATAGTAATCACTGCAAATAGCAAACATATCAAAGTATTATAACAAAATTATAACATTATAAAAATATGTTAGACAAATAAAATTATTTATAACTATAATAAAAAAATATTTATAACTGTAACAAATATATAGTTACATGCAAATTGCATGCAGATTCCATTTTATTTATTTATTTTTTTTTTTCAAATTCTGTTTTCTGTTTTCATTTTTCTGGTCTTCGTTTTAATAGTTAAATTTAGTTGTATTAATCAAAATGTAATTAATCATGTGTAATTAATTAAAACCATTAATCTTATACAATTTACCGTCAATTTATCAAAAGTTAAGAAAAATTACATGTTTAGGAAATGTGAAATGTTTTATTCTTTCTCCCTTTACGTTTTATCGTTACCAAATATGTTTTAGCGTGTCTGTTTATTTGAATGTTTAAAAAATTTTTTGTTTAAAATTTTTTTTATTAATTAATAGTATTAGTACTAGTAGTAGTAGGCACGTACAATCAGGGTATCTTCCGTCCATTCGTTTTTTGATTTAATATTGAAAGAAGAAACATGAGAAAACGGCTCCTTTTTCGTTTTTTCATTCTTTCCAGAAAAACGAAAAACAAGAATTCAGCTTGATTTTTCGTTTTTCGTTCAGGGGTGGAAAAATGAATAAACAGCTTAAATACTCGATTTCTACAAGTGGGCGAAACGAAACGCCCCTTTCTACCGATTGGTCAGCCGAAGATCAAACCACACCCCCGTCAGTTCTTCCGCAGAGTTTCGCACTGAATAATAGTCCTCCAGCTGCTGCAGTTGAACGGATAATTAACGCGTTTATTGCAAATACATTTAATCTTTTTTGCTCACGAAACAACCACACTGACGAATGGCTCGACACAACCCCTACCGGGGCAGAGCCTAGACAGGGCTTTCTTCTGTGTGCTATTCTCAAAGTGCCACGTTTTTTATCATGAAACATGCTGTGATTTATTCCAAAGTAATTTTCGAATGATGTCCTGCTCTTATATGTATGACTGTAAATGACAGAGTATTAAGTTGTTTCCGTTGCTGAGGAATGAAATTCCAATGATGGCGCTGGCGCCTCGCGCGCTCACACAACGTACCAATGCACTGTTCATTATCAAAGTAAAGGCACCGTCAACCAAACATATAAGAAGTTATTACGCTTAATTAAATGTGTCTGTTGTACAGTAGCCTGTAGGCAAAATGTAACTTGTATAGTTGCTGACTGTCCCACTGCGCAATGTGACGTCGTATTGACGTCTTTTCCATGTCATTTTTGGACGTCCAATTTCCGTCCATTGATGGGGTTGTTTTGTAAAAACATATGGGCTACCAAATAAATAAATAGTAATACAGATAATAAATCTTGTTTGTTTATAAATAATCTGTATTCATATATATAATCATGTTGATAGGCTCTATTTTGTAAAACACATTTACTGCAACTGCCATAGACGTCCAAATAACGTCCAAGTTGGGTAATGGATAGACGTCCAAATAGTGGACCTAGTTTGGACGTCGAATAGATGTCCATAATTGGCCATGGACCGACGGACCCAATATAGACATGATCTGCACGTCTATCCGACGTCCAATGTTTAGTGGGGTTATTTTGCTTGCATATTGGGACCCGATTGAAGAAGCCTTCTTTACAAAAATATTTTAGCAGGTAAATCGCAAAGAGGCTATGGAAACTTTGGAATTAAATAAATGCCTTTCTGCGTTTAAAATAAATGTTGTTTATAACGGCACTAGTTTTAAATAGGCTAGCATATTTTTATTTTACATGGCTACTTATATTTTTTTATTCTTGTTTGTTTTCTGAATACCATTCATTTAAGGATTTGAAGTGAAGTGAGGTGAAGTAAATGTTAATAGTGTTTATGTGCACAGCGACTTGCTCGGGTTGTCAAATAGTCAGAATGACAGTTCTTGTGCGAACATTAGGCTTACACCAGAGTCAATGCCTATTCTTTCCTTTTTGTATTTGTGTTTAAAATATTTAATGTACAACTAATCTAATTATTTGTATCTTAATTTTTTTTAACTTATTTGGCGACCAGGGTAGGCTGCCATCAAAAGGACAGCCATCAAACCCTGCCAACTAATGCAAAGCGTAAGTAAATTTATGTCTGCATAGAAGAAAGCCCAGTCCAGGCTCTGCCCCGGTACGGGTTGTGTCGAGCCATCGTTAGTGTGGTTGTTTCGTGAGAAAAAGATTAAATGAAGTTACAACAAACGCGTTAATTATCCGTACAACTGCAGCAGCTGGAGGATTATTATTCTGCGCGAAACTGCGGAAGAACTGACGGGGGTGTGGTTTGATCTTCGGCTGACCAATCAGTAGAAAGGGGCGTTTCGTTTCGCCCACATGTAGAAATCGAGTATTTAAGCTGTTTGTTCATTTTTCCACCCCTGAACGAAAAACGAAAAATCAAGCTGAATTCTTGTTTTTCGTTTTTCTGGAAAGAATGTTTTCTCATGTTTCTTCTTTCAATATTAAATCAAAAAACGAATGGACGGAAGATACCCTGATTGTTTTCAAACAGGTTTCCAAACATTTTTCCGTTTGCCATTAGGCGATCAAACTGACAACCTCACCCTGTACTCACACCACTGGCTGAGACTGAGTCACTCTATTGTTTTCTGATTGGCATTACATGAGTTGTTGTGATGTAAACCACTGCAGTGTACTTATATGAGAAATCTCTGACATGCACAAAGTTTAGAATATAAACATGAACTGTATTCCACTACGGTTAAGATCTTTAAATCAATTCTTTTACTCGTTTATCTAAATTTGTATTGCCTAAAGACTAATCTCCGTGCATGTACTGTACATAAGAGGCAAATATAGCATGATTTGGGTAGAGAGAGAAAGAGAGAGAGAGAGAGAGAGAGAGAGAGAGAGAGCGCAGCACACGGTAGCGCGAGACAAATCATTACAAAAGGCGCATGCACAAGAAACAGACCCACTGCATGTGTACACCTGTATTACTACATCTCGATTTATAATAACTCGTGCGAGGGGATATATATCTTAGGATCTCTGCGTATGCATCTCAAACAGATGCTTTACTGTTCAATCGTGATGCCCTCTTCTTCCTCGGCAGGCATATGTATTTGGTATCGCCGTTTCTTCCAGTAAGCACCAATGCATGCATGCACCCGCCTCCCTGCGCTCTCAAATAGATGGTGCAAGTAAAGATGTCCAAATCTTCCGCAGACCCTCTGTCTGGTGTACAAAGCGCATCTCAGTCGCACTATTTTCAGGTAAGACTTTTAGGGCATTTGAATACGATCTCATAAATGGTTAATTTCTTGCTACTTGTTGTTGAGCAGTCGTGCATTGAAGCGCTTCATATATCCGCAGAGCGCTACAGCTACACAATCTGCCCGTGTAATATCGCCTTTATCGCGCTTTTAATCAGTCACGCGCTGTTGTTTTTAATGAGCGGAGGCGAGATGTTGATAAGATGTTTTGATGCTCCTCCACCATCCGCGAAACTCCCCAATTCCTGTTTTTCCTCCGCCCTGAGATTTCCCACCGCAACCAAGGCCTCGTCCTTCAGGCCAGGCATCTGTAGACACAGTGTTCATTTAACAGTCCAAACACTTGTTTTCTGTCAGTTTCTACTGATTAGTACGGATAAACGGATTTAAATGTCCCAGAATTCCCTAATGGTGAGCCTTCACTAGTCATGGCTCTCACCTGTAGCCAAGTCTCATAGCCACCTGCCCTATCACTGCTACTATATTAAGCTAATAGCTGTGTTTTAGACGATGGTAGCTGGTTTCTAGCAGGTCTAAGTTGCATATCGGTTGGTCCAATATGGTCACTAGCTGGTAAACATCATGGACCAAATATTAGCTGGTCATACCAGTTTAAGTTGGTCAAGAGGATTTTTAGGGAAATTATGACTGGGCAATCATCTAATAGCCAGCTTGTGTCATTTAATGACCATCTTAGACCATCTTTACAAACACAACTACCATCTTAACCTGGATTTTTCAAGATGATCTCATGGCAATTTGTATTTGTTATATTGGCGGGACTGAATGTAAACAATGCCACTGAACTGAATGAAACTCGCATATTTTGCTGATTGTTCCTGCTGAAAATGGTCAATTATTGTCATGTTTTGGGCTGCACTACTCGGTTGTACCAGGAAAAACATTTGGAGTACTATAGTCTGCCAAAAGTTATAACAAATCAAGGAGGAGAGTGCAAAAAACTGTGTGAGGAACAAAACGCGTTTGTGGTTGACCAGACTGAACCAGGATTTCCAATACAAGAATTTTGACAACATTCATGTTTGTTCTTATAATTTCCAGTCAGGTAGGTGAAATATTAGGCTGATATCTTAATTAATACTGCTCATCCGTATCTTTACCACCTATTAATTTTAGTTTCCTTTCCTGCTTACTAAGTCCTTCTCTATATGATTTAGCAGCTTCCACACGTTTTTTGCCCATGGTTTAGACAGCATAAATTAGCAGAACAAAGTATTGCCAATATGGACAAATTGTGACGTAAGGGCAAACCCTCTATATGTGGCTAATTTGTATTAATTTGTATAATCTCCTTTATATGTTTTTTGTGATCTAGGCTACTTACGCTCCAATGGCGATTATGTTTAGGGCTGTTTAAAGTTGTATGTTTTCATACAAATTCATACAAAATCACCACCTCATAAAAAAAAGCTTTGTTTTCTTGTGAGATCAGATTGGATTTGCCAACAGAAATATTGTCTAATACTAAAAATGAAAAAAACATTTGCTTATAAGGTAATGTACCTTAAGTAGAGTAGACTAAAGTTAGCTGCTAGTTGCATAAACACAGCCATTATTTTAAAACTGTCTGTTTCAGTCTTACTTTTCAGGTTCAAGTTAGACCACTTTTTTCCATAGAAAAGTTAAGATCAGTCCTAAAGAACAAACTTTTAAGACTAGTCTAAGCAGTTTATGCGAACAACGTGTTCCCCTATAGGCAATGTTGACTAGAACAGTTACAAACTTTATATCTATGTCATATTTTAAGACTTTGCTAGTACTTTCAACTATTTAAAGACCTTACAGTTACTCCAGACCCATTTCCTATAATGTGAACATTCATCTAGCTGCTGCTAGAGCTCCAGAAACACTTACATCTGGTGTCCTAGCCCAGTTTACCAACTTAAGACCACAGCACCTGTTTTATAAAGAGCAAATAAAGAGCAGACAGCAACAAAGTACATCTTATTTATAAGGCGTCTTGTGTCTGATGTTACTGTAAGTTAAGTGGGTTAATGTTTGTTTTGATGTGGTCGTCTCCATGTAGCTACCACGAAAGTTGCCGAAGCGCAAGGGTCGTTTTAAACGCTCAGATGGCAGCACCTCCTCTGACACCACCTCCAGCTTCATCAAACGACAGGTAAGACTCCGCTTAATCGTATTGTTAATTGTACAGATGCTACATATTGTTTCGGTCATTAAGATTTCATGTTGGATTGTTTGAGTGGTTACACTGTGTTCATCACTAACTTAGTAGTTAGAGAGGTTGTTAGTTTGACCAGGTGAAGTGACTCTCTAGAGGCTGGAATCAGCAGGTGACTTAAGATTCTTTTTAACATTTTCAGGGCTCTCAAGGTGATGATACCTGGGGCAACTTTTTGAGCAATTTTGCTGGGCAATGTCGCCACCAAAGGGCAACCAGGTGAGACACAGGGCCCATGGCCGATCTAAAGTATCCAGATAGAAATCTGTTGCCCATTCTCAATGGGAAAGTGCCCAACCAAAATTGCACAGCAACATTGCCTTGTGTATCATCACCTTCAGAAGCAGAAGTCGTCATAGTTGGGTGAACTTCTATTGCGGTGTATGGGAACTACAACATTTTTTTTAATTTGCCCCAATTGCAAAAGTAAATATCCATAGAATGTTCATAGATTTCTTTTTAATTCATTTAGTTTTGACATATCTTCAAAATCTTGTGTAATGTGTAATTCCCAATTGCAAAAGTAAATATCCAAGATAGCATTTTTATGACTTTGCAAAAAAAAAAAAAGACAGACTTGTTACACTGATCAGAAGAGAGAAAGAGAGAAAATTTGCATAATTCCCTCAGCCGTTGTATTAAAAACACTCTAATTTAATGCCAAGTTAGGAAAAAACAGTGCTATGAATTTACAAATATATATATATATATATATATATATATATATGTATATATATATATATATATATATCTTAAAACTTTGCTAGTTTGACGACATTTTGAATCTTTTGTACATCAAATAAAGTCACATTTTTCTATTTTATGTTACAAACCAAATCACATTTTTATTGTATATTATATGTGACCCTGGACCACAAAACCAGTCTTAAGTCTTAAGTTGGGGTATATTTGTAGCAATAGCCAAAAATACATTGTATGGGTCAAAATTATTGATTTTTGTTTTATGCCAAAAATCATTAGGAAATTAAGTGAAGATCATGTTCCATGAAGATATACTATAAATATATCAAACGTAATTTTTGATTAATAATATGCATTGTTAAAAACTGTATTTGGACAACTTCAAAGTTGATTTTCTCAGTATTTTGATTTTTTGGCATCCTCAAATTCTAGATATTCAAATATTTCGACAAAATATCTCGAGTTGTATCTCGACCAAATATTGTCCTATCCTAACAAACCATACATCAGTGGAAAGATTATTTATTCAGCTTTCAGATGATGTATAAATCTCAATTTGGAAAAATTGACCCTTATGACTGGTTTTGTGGTCCCGGGTCACATATATTTTGTAATGTTTCATAATTTATTACAATTTTAATTCATATTAAAATATACAATAATCCTTATTATAAAAATCAATAATGATATATTTTTTATTATACTTATATAATATATATAATACTTATATATATGACAACTCCGTTTTTAATTTTTTTTTAGAAATCGTCTTTTTTTTATTTTGCCTTCCAAGTAATATCAATAAAACTGCAGTTGGGTTGTTTTGATAAAATAATAAAACTCAAAAAATAAAGCTAAAAAAAAAACATGATTTATGAAAATGAATAAAAATGGAGTTACCTGTTTTTGCAAATGAACTCATATATATATATATATATATATATATATATATAAAGATGCCATGTTTATTTCAAACCTATTTAGCCTTTGTTTATATATATATATATATATATATATATATATATATATATATATATATATATATATATAAAGTATATATAAATTTTATATATATATATATATATAATAAATATATAATAACGTTTATATAAATATATTATAATAATTTAAATCAGATGTTGATACTTGATCAAATTACATCAAATTAGATAGTACACTTTACAGTAGTGTCATTTGTTAACAATAGTTAATGTGTTAACATTAACAATGAACAGTACTATTAGACTATAAATCTTTGTTAATGTTAGTTAATGAAAATACAGTTGTTAATTGTTAGTTCACAATGGATTAACTAATGTTAACAAACAACATGTGACTTTAATAATGCATTAGTAAATGCTGAAATTAGCATTAACTAAGATTAATAAATGCTCTAGAAGAATCGTTCATTCTTAGTCCATGTTAACTAATGTAGTTAATTAATGTTAACTAATGAACTGTATTGTAAAGTGTTACCAATTACACTACTGTTTTGAATTTGTTTCTTGCGCATTTTCTGAAACATTCAGTTAGCATTGGAGTATGGTGTATTTGCGGTGTATTTCATCTTTAATAAAAACCGAACTTCATTGTTTGGGTGTTATGAAAAGTTGTTGCCAGGTTACATAATTACATAATGAAAACCAAGTTCCCCACTCTAAACTGTTAACAGTTGACTGTTGGCTGTTGCATTGTAAGTTTCACTAAACGTTTAGGAAAAGAGTCTTTGTATCAGAGTGAGCGTAATGTGTCCATGGATTTCTGTGACATATCTTCAAATCTTGTGTAATGTGTTATGTGTAATTATGCAGCCTACACTGATATGTCACCGTCTCACTTGTGCTGTAATTCAAGACTTGGCCGCTAGATGGAGGAAGCTCTATTACTGTCCTGCGGCATCTTCAATATGTTATTTAAGAGAATCTTTTGAAAACACCAAAAGGAAAAATGGGTTATGACAAGCGCACTGAATTTCTCCATGGCACACTTCAACATCTATGTCAGCCTCGTTACATGAATTAATTTCCTCTGTAATGAGTGACCCAAATTCTTCGGTTTGTTCTGCGCACACCATGTAAGCTCATTTGTCTTTATATTCGGCCTGTGAAATGTGACACCCTTAGATACCTACTCCAAATTCATCTGTGCGCAAGCAAAGGCAAGTTTACAGATATGGTTTAAAGGCCATTAACAGGGACATTGGCTATCTGGGCGTCCATCTGCCAGTGGCATTTAATGTGTTAACAGAGAGTTTGTGTATGTGTGTGTGGGGAAAGAAGAGACGCCATATTGAGTGGGTTGTTAATTTTCATGACCAGGAGGTCATGGCAGTTTCAATTTTCTCCCAAAATATCACAGTTCCTAAAATATTAAAATAGTAAAATATTAATGGAGCTCATTTGGTATGGAGCCTGCTGGTGAATGTTAAATCCTCACGCTCTCTTTATGTTCGTAAAAACTGTGCCGTGATGGCGTACCTGAAAATAAGCATCTGTGACGTACATCATGGAAACCTTACATGCATAGAAGAGGAGACTGTCCTGTAATTCATAAAGGGATGGTTGGGACCGTGTTATACTATGAATAAAGTCATGGCTAAAGGCATTGTTAAGTAACAACGGATTATGGAGGTAAAATGGGTTGCAATTGCTAGTTCACATTTACACTACCAAGTTTGAAGTTGGGAAGATTGTTGAATGTTTTTGAAAGAAATCTCTTATGCTCACCAAGGCTGTATTTATTTGATAAAAAGTCGTATTATTACAATTTGAATACATTTTTAAAATGTATTTATTCCTGTGATGCAAAGCTATATTTTCAGCATCATCACTCCAGTCTTCAGTGTCACATGATCCTTTAGAAATCATTCTAATATGCTGATTTGATGCTCAAGAAGCTTGATTATTATCTTATTATCAATGACGGAAACATTTGTCCTGCTTAATATTTTTTTTTTTTTCTTGGAATCTTTGATGAATATAAAGTTAAAATCATTTATTTGAAATAGAATTTTTTAAAATATTTTTATTTTTTTATTTTTTTTTATTTTGGTATCAATTTAATTGATGTTTTCAGGCAATTAAATTTGTTCTTGCTGAATAAAAATATTAATTTCTTTAAAAAAAAACCCCAAAAAAACAGACCTGACTTTTAAATGGCAGTGTAATTGAAATTTCTGGGTTGTCGGACACTTGTAAAACTTCTACTATTATATGGTAAAATATTTATTAAAATTTTAATTATATCTATATTATATTACTAGTATAGAATTAAATATTTATTAACTGTTTTTATTTTTTTTAATTCTGTTTGATGCAGAAATGAGGGTGGTAAGATCATTTAATGTTTTTTTTTTTTCTAATGCTCATTAAGCCTACATTTATTTGATAAAAAAAATATGGGATATACAGTAATATTGTGAAATATTATTTAAAATAACTGTTTTCTGTATAAATATTGTATAGTAATTTATTCCTGTGATGCAAAGCTGAATTTTCAGCATCATTACTCCAGTCTTCAGTGTTACATGATCCTTCAGAAATCATTCGCATATGCTGATTTGATGATCAAAAAACATTTCTTATTATCAATGATTGAAATGTTTGTCCTGCTTAATATAATTTTTTTTTCAGGAGTTGATGAATATAAAGTAATATATTACAAAACATAATATTATTATAAAATATATATCAGCATTTATTTGACATAAAAATCTTTTGTATCGATTTAATTTATCTTTTCGATCAATTAAATTTGTTCTTGCAGAATAAAACATTTTAATTTCTTTAAAAAATGGACCTGACGTTTGAATGGTAGTGTAATTGAAATGTTAAAATTTCCACACTGGTAAAACTTCTACTTTCATATGGTGTAATATTTATTAACATTTTATTTTTATCTGTATTATATTACTATTATAGAATTAAATATTAATTAAACCATTTTATTTTTGTAATTCTGTTTGATGCAGAAATGAGGGTGGTAAGAATAGTTAATGTTTTTTAAATAAGCCTCTAATGCTCACCAAGCCTGCATTTATTTGATATAACATACAGAATATACAATAATATTGTGAAATATTACTGTAATTTAAAATAACTGTTTTCTATTTGAATATATTTTAAAATGTAATTTATTCCTGTGATGCAAAGCTGAATTTTCAGCATCATTACTGCAGTCTTCAGTGTCACATGATCCTTCAGAAATCATTTTAATATGATGATTTGATGATTAAAAGGCATTTCTTATTATCTTTTTATCAATGATAGAAGTATTTGTCCTGCTTCAGGAGTCTTAGATGAATATAAAGTAAAATAACAACATTTTTTTGACATAGAAATCTTTTGTGTCGATTTCAATTTATCTTTTTATTACAATTACAATTATCCTTACTGAATAAAAAATATGATTTTTATGAAAAACATATGAAAACAATATGAAAAACATATGAAAAAAATATGAAAAACATTTTTTTTAACTAGTACCGGTACTTTAAGAATGTATTTTAATAAGAGCTGTATTTCTGCGTGTCTGTGTTAGTGAATGGCGCAGAAGCGCAGCTTTGTTTACTACACAAACAAACACACAAACAGGTGACGCTCGCAGTGTTTTCAGCCTCTGTCTCCTTAATATATGAGTACATGAACACATAACATAATCTCTAGATCTGCTCTGAGAGTCACTTCATGAGCATTTTACCGTTTCTTTTGCGGAAAACTATCGTCATATAATGAAGACCCTAAAGGTCTTCACAGCAACTCGTCACAATAAAAGTTCGGGTTAACTTGACAGTCATAAATATATTAATATATTACTTAATGTAAAGATAGTACTATTAATAATAATAAAAATATTATTAAAACAATGTTTAACCAATATTTACCAGAAAAAAATATATTTACCAGAATTTATTTACCAGAAAATTGTAAATACACAACACAGTAATTCTGAAAAAAATAAATATCCTATAATAAATTAATTCTTTATCAAATCTAATTATCCTTTATAAATTCATTAGACATGCTTTTGATTATTAAAAAGTAATGAAACTATTAAAATAGAATCCAGAACAATAATGGAAAACAAAAATTCACGAACAAAACTGAATTTTAGAAAAATAATAAAACGTATTTCATAGGGCCTTAAAACATGTCATTTAAAAATAAATAAATAAATAATAATAATAATAATAATAATAATAAATTGCTGTTAAATTCTGCAAGTTTCATGATTTCAATTAATTAGACATGCTTTTTGATAAATGCTTTTTTTATGTAACCATTAAAAAATGTAACCATAGAAAAGTTTAAATGGAACTTGGGAAAAAATAAAACATTTCATAGGGCTCACTTTATTTTATTTGTTTATTTGTTTTATTGTAGTTGTCCTTTAGTTTGTCACTTGCGTCTGGGTTCTTATTATTAATAACAAAGATAAAATAAAAAATGACTGTCATGATATTAATTGTTGTTGTGAAATAAAATGACTACATCATGAAATAAGATTTGGCTTTATCCTTTAAGCTAATTTACCAATATAGCAAAGATCTCTACATACCTGTGTAGTGGCACTGGCATGTGTTACATTTTTTTTAAAAGGGGGATGAAATGCTTTGTTTTAATAGATAAAATAACTATGGTCTCCATTTGGATAATCTATTATTCAATTACTTGTCCTGTTGTTCTATGTAGTATCGTGATATTTTAGTCAAGTCAAAATTTTGGTATCGTTACAACACTAACTTATACTATTATACAATGTAATGGTTAACATTTTAATTGTATCTATTTTAATATTACTTATATTTTTGCACTTCTGTTGCTTTTTGCACTGCATCGTAATGATAAGCATAAAATATTTTAAGCATTATAAATACTTTTTGTTTTTAGACTGTTTGAGCAATCTCTGTTTTCAGGACCTTAAAATACAAGGGTTCAATCCTCTTGTTTTTTTTGTTTTTTTGACTGTACCCGTTTATGGAGCTGTAGCTGTGGCTTTGTTTTTGTTTCCTTGCGCTGACTTACCACTCAAAAGAAGCATACATCTTTGCTCTGACTCGGGTGGGGTTGTCTTGCTGGATTGTGACTCATCTCTGCAGGAGAAACAGTGGCATTTACCTGCTGCTGTTGAGTGGATCTATTTCAAGACTCTATCCGATCCCATCTGCTTTTTTATCGTATGAAAACGCACCCCACGTGAACCGTCTCTCATACGTGGACTCGGGGCAGCTTCTAGGGGTGTTCATTTTTACATGGAAATTAATATTGATTAAAAGCGTATACAGCCTTAGAGAACTGCGAGTATTAGCCTCTCACTCCCTCAGTCTCTGGTTTGCTTGCATTTGATCATTTCTGTGCATCATTTCATTCCTCCTCTGCTCTCTTAAATGAGTCTTAAGGCAGCAGATCAAAATATGAGGAATATTACTGCAGTATGTATCAATGTACCACAGTATTCTAGGATTATTGTATCATGGTAGCTGCACGGTGTTTTTGTGTGAAGGAGGACTCTTGATGTGAAGGCTTACATAACACACACGTCCATACGTCCTCCAGCCCCTCCCACTCCAGAGCACTTCAGGACACTCTGGGACGAGAAGGCATTGAGTGCGCTGCTGTGCTACTCATTATCTTTCTGACACCTTGCTAAACAGACATTGCATAACAAACTCTCAAGTACTCTCAGGTGTCCCAGTTTGGGCACACAGAGTGGAAATCAGGCTTTTAAATACAGATAATAAAAAAGCGTGCCGCTAGATTTCTACCGTCCCACTTTAATATGGGAATTTAGAATATGAAGTACAGTAGATGTAGATGATGATCCAACATGGGAAAATAACGTAAGTCTGATCATTTCGAAAAGTAACAGTACACCTCTCCAAAACTACCTGCAGGATTTGTGATTCTATTCATATAGCACATAATGCAGTATAGCAATAGTAACAATTATTAAAGGGGTCATGATGAGGATATTTTGTATTATTTTAATATTCCTTGAGGTTTACTAATAATGTTAATAAATTTTGTGGACAAAAAAACAAATATGTGAAAAATTCATGTGAAGGAAATATGTGAAGGATTTTCATCCTTTATTCTGACCCTCTGTCTAAAACGTTAAAGGGGTCATCGGATGCCCATTTTCCACAAGTTGATATGATTCCTTAGGATCTTAATGAAAAGTCTATAATATACTTTTTAAAAAAGTTAAAAATTCTCAATGGTTGTGTAGAACAAAACCCTTTTTACCTTGTCAAAATCAGCTCTGCAAAAATCATCTCATTTTGATGGATTGTTCCTTTAAATGCAAATGAGCTCTGCTCGCCCCTCCCCGTCTTCTCTCTGTGGAAAGACCAGCCTGTTTACTTTAGCCGCGTTTAGCCGCTAAACTTGCTAACTAGCACATTATTAGGAAAGGTGATCACAAAGATTCATAAAAAATACTTATAGTCACTTTTGCTGTAAGTAAAGCTGGATCATGAATGATTTGTGCGAACATAGACGGATATCTGTAGATCGGGAGGCGCATTCCCTTCACAAACAAACGTAATCTACTGCATCTTCAGTGGCTCAGCTGTCGGGAGTAAATGACGACCACTATGTTCATTATTACATCCAGCAACACAACACCTCAATCGCTCAATCAGAGATATTCTTGTCTAATTTACATCCCTGCTCCGGCATCCGAAAAAAAGAGGGCAGACTGTTACAACTGATCTGAGGTAAAACACTCATGTCAATCATGGGAGCGGCCTCTGTGGGTGTGACGCCACAACGACAGGCATCTGAGAATGGCTCGATTTGAAAAATGGGATGTTATTTTTACAGATTAATTAAAAAACACTGCATTGATTTTTATCATTATAGGGTAGATTTGTACATACACTGCCAACACACATTAATGTTCAAACAACATGAAAAAGTGAACTTAGCATCCGATGACCCCTTTAAGGAGTGGGTTCTTTAAGGCTTGTTAGTATTCGCCACTGTTATGATTGGCTAACGACATTACATAGGAAACAGTATCAACACCCCTTTTGCTATAGAGGGTATGCATTAACGTCACTTTCCTTCCGGGACATGCCCCCTCAGCCAGACTGAGTGGCAAAAGAGCTTTCAGCGTGAATGGATTTAATAGGGAAGATGCGAAAACGCAAGTGAAACAATAATCAGTTTAAACTAAAGGTTGCTGAACCTGATATAAGGTTCCTAACAACTTAACAAATATCCAGTGGTCAGTGGATATTGATGCAGCCAGAAATCATGTTTTTTTTAACAGGAATATGTGTCTGATTTTGACGCCGGGGAAAATAAAGCAAATTTGCCTGTGAACTCATTTTGTAAATACAAAATAGGTTGGTCTAAAGCCTGGTGATCACTTATATCAATGATATATATATATTGTCATATTGTCCAGCTGAAAAACCTATGTGCCAATCAGTGTTTTTGCCACTCAGTGGACGGAGCCGCAGCCACTTCAGCTGACGGTGACGTCACATGCATACCCTCTATATAAGGGGGGCGGCCCGCCCCCTTTAAAGGTCAAGTTAATTTTATTTTCTATATAGCGCCAGATCACAACAAAAGTAATTTAAGGTTACATTTTCTATAGAACAGGTCTACACCTTGTTCTTTTATTAAAAAAACTAAATGGTCTTATGTTATTTATGGTCATCTTATTTACACGACCGCATGTCATTTCTGTTTCTGGATGTGCGTCTACAATTTCTCCTCCCAGTGTTGCCAGATTGGGCGGGTTGCCGCCCAATTGGGCTTCTTTTGATCGGCTTGGACCGGAGAATAACGCATTGGGCGGGTAGACAAAATTTGCGCTGCTTTAAAACAATTAAAAGCCGCCCAATCAGCTACTTTTTTCTTCGCTTTTATCTTTAGTCATGTTATTTTAATATGTTCGAGCTCAAAGTATCACAGTAAAAAAATGTGTAGTGCAGTCATCAACATCATTTAACAGAGACCTGTCAATCAATTTACCATATTTTATGTTGGTAATATGTGATGACTCGTGAGTGACGGGGTTTTGGCGCTATAAAGGGCAAGATTTTGAATGTGCAGCTATATATTCATTCATTCATTTTGTTTGAGTGATTGCGATGGCAAAGTGGCCTAAATATAAGTTACACGATAAAAAGTTTTAGAGTGACTTAAATTTCACAACGTGGATTACACGTAGTGAGAGATGAATAGAAGATTTCTAAGTATAATTGTAACTGAAATAAGAGAACAGTTGAATGATTTAATAAAAATCAAAACTGAATATGGGGACTATACGATGCTGTCCTGCATCAGAACATCTTTTAAACAGTCCGGACTACTCTGGTATACTTGGCATTGACAGCTGCTGGACTTGAACAGTTTTAACTGTGCAAAGTTCTGCATGATGTTCTAAAATGTGTACTTTATGAAATACGTGCTGTAGTTCTGTCTGAAGATAAAGCACAAGACAACGGTAAGCACATTATTGTTGTTAATTGTTATTATTATTATTAAAATATTTCTGGGCATTTTAAGAATATTTTCTGACTCCCTTTAATGCATTTGCCCTGTTTTGATCCATATTCATGTGAAACTGATTTATCTTTATTTTATTTTGTCATCTTTTTTTTTTAAGGAGATAAAAATGGTCCTTATCAACCTTGATTGACATGGCAATAAAATTCCATCACATTATTTTGGGCTGGTTTTTGTTGAAGTGGGCGGGTTTTGGTGAGCTTTTGGGATGGAAATCGTCAACCCGATCTGGCAACACTGTCTCCTCCGCGAAAACGCGAACGGGATCGCGGAGTCCATTCATAAACACGGATTTACTCTATAGCGTGGAATACCACGGAATTCGTCGGTTTTTGGATGAGTAAATCAAAATTGGGTCTGTCACTTAAATCAAATCGCGATATGGACTAATGTGTGTGAATATTAAAACGCAAAAAGATGGTTTAGATATGAATCCTGCATGTTCCGCTTGGCTCTGTATGTATGAATGGCGGAAACACAGTTTGTTTACTACACAAATACTGAAGCACACGTGAGGCTCGCGATGATTTTCGGCCTGTGCGTCTCATTATATGACGATATGAACACATGAACTTCATCTCCAGAGATGCTGTGAGAGACATTTCATGGGAATTTTATCGTTTCATTTGAGAAAACTAGCATCATATCGTACTGTATACACACAGAAACTTCCCGGCAACATGTCAAAATATAAGTACGGTTTAATGTGTACAGTGTTGCCAACTTCTTTCAGTGGAAAATAGCTAAACCCCACTTGAAAAGTCGGCAAATCTCGCTAGATGACGCCACGCGCTAATTAGCATATTCACGACGTCATATATGCTAAATCCAGCGACAAAGTCACTAAATTGGCAACACTGAACGTGTAACAGAAATATATTACTCTTGTATTATTTTTTTTTACAGTGTAATGTACGTCTTTATATATTTCTATTTCTGGCCAGTTGAATTAAATGATAAAAATAAATATTATAACCAGATTAACCACTTAATTGTAAAAAAACAATATCAGGAAATATCAGTTTACATTTCTAAACATTCATTTTGCCATTAATCGTAATAATCCAGTGAGATTTTTGTATGGAGCACAGGCTGTTGTCAGACTCCTTGTGCAAACAGAGATCTGATCTCTCCATCATTCAATCCAGTCAGAAAAAACGGAGACAGACTAAATCCAGAAGAACTGTGGCAACTACAAGATGCTTTAAGAGACCTACACCTACAAAGCTACACTACTGTTAAAACTTTAGACAGTTAGGCACATAAAATGAGGATGCTGTCAAAAACAATGTCATAAATAGATTTTCTTTATCAATGAACTTCTATTAACTAAAATAAATCAGCATTTGATGTGACCATCTTTTGCATTTTAAGTAGCTTTTGCCCTGTGTGCACTTGTGCAGAGTTTTCCAGGTAGATTTGCAGGTAGGTTACTTGAAACATCTTGGAGATGTTGAAACAGTTCTTCTGGATTTAGTCTGTCTCAGTTTTTCTGTTTCTTCATGTCATTCCAGAGACAGACTGGATGATGGTGAGATCTCTGTGTGGAGCACTGGCTGTTGTCAGACTGCCTGTGCAAACAAAAATCTCACTAGATTATTACAATTAGTGGCAAACAGAATGTTTGGAAATGTAAACTGATGTTTCCTACTGACACACTACAGCAAAAGATAGAAATAACTTACTTTAAACCATTTTTTAGCTGGTGAAAATACTAGTGGTCTAAGACTTTTGCACAGTACTGTAATAATCTTTTGAAAAAAAGTTAATATCTGCAGTATTTTAAGTTTTTTTTTATTTGCTGCATGACCATTGGCTTGATGCGGAATGGATGGATGTAGTCTACTAGACTAGACACAAACACGAGAGAGCAGGTTGATTTTGTGATGTTATTAGCATAAAAAGAGGGCGGGATCTGTGATGTTAGATGGCGATGAAGGTCAGAGAAACAGATATTTAGAGTGAGTCTGAACATACGGCAGAGCAGCACATGTGTGAGAACTGCTGATGGAAAAACATGAATTTATAGACAACACCTCCAACATACATTAGTCAAGGTAAATATTTTCTTTGCTTTGCTTTCTCACCCACTGTTTTACTCTTGTTGGGTCATCAAATCAGTTGATCTGTTATTTGGTTTATGAATAAGAACTATTAATTATGGTCTGGCTATTCACTGTGTTTAATAATCCAAAAGGTGTTTATGGATATTATTATGAATAATATTGATCAGTGTTCTTTTTTTAAGTGTTCTTGCTGTCATTTTAGTTTACGTGTACATATATCAAAGGAACATGCAGTTGCCATATTAAAGACTTTATGTTTTATGAACAGGATGTTCTTGTTGTTTCCAGTTTGACTAGGTCAGTATATTCATATTTCTTAGGTGAGCAAATTTTTTTTTTTATGATCCTTCATCTAGGGCATAAGAAGGTCCTGTAGCTAAATTTAGAAATTGCCATAAACATTGCTCATCAGCCACCAAAGTGTGATTTGTATTAATTTTTGGATTATATATTATTATATTATATTACTTCACTGTAATTTTATACAGTTATTTGACTATTTGTTTTTGTCTTCTCTTGGTGAAACTATTAGAGTGTCTTTAAATGTTTTGGAAGTTAAAGTGAAAGTGTTATTTTAGTATCAATGAGATACTATTATAATTTTTGTTAATATTTTTTATGCTTTAATTTTAGTTAAGGTTCTGGCATGTTATTGTGTGTTTTTGTCATTTTTATGTATTTTTTTTATATTTACATTTTTATATGTCTGTATAGCTTTAATTCATTTTTATGTTGGTTTTAGTTATTTTAGTACATTAAGTGAAACTAAATGAAAATGAGATATGTTGACTTGTTAACTAACATGCTTTTTATATTTTATTTCAGTTTTTTTTCAAGTAATGGAAATGTTTTTTATAGTTTATTTTTAGTTTACTATAATAACCTTGGTATATCAGTAAAATTATATAATTTGAATATCTTTGATTGTGTAGAAATGTATTTATTTACTTATTTTTAAAGTTACCTGCTAACTAGCCTGCAAGTTTTGTTTTCTCTCCAAATCCAAAGCCTGGTTAGTGTAAAGTTTTGACTAAGCCTGTGTCTGTCCAGCTGTAGTTCTGCTGACTAATAATCAGACGGGAATAGGCTAAATTTAGGCAGAAGAACCATCGTTATATCTGACAGACAAAAAGACTTAAAGCATCTCCTGAACACAAACACACTCACACAATTCCTCACTATTGAGACAAAATACTGATGATGGTGGTGTTTTCTCAGAGTGAAATGAGAAGGAAGGCTGAGATATTAGGGTGTGTAGCACCGAGAGCGGTGTTGAAATCCATCGCATTAATAATGGATGGGAAATGGCCGCTCTGACAGTTCACAAACGGCCGTAACATCATTAAGGATCACTTAGCAGGAGTACTTTTCCCGCTTGCGCCACGCACAGCCCATAAACACAGGAAGGGCTGATGTGTAGATGTATGGGATGCTTCATTCCTGTGTCTGCCTCCTGCTCCTCTCAGTAAACCAAGAGTTTGTCCCATGTATTTCTGTTTCCATGTATTGTTTCTGGCAATGTATGCAGTCCTTTGGCACTTTTTTCTGGCATATTCCACAAATACAGTATATATTGTTGTGCTAGGCATACGAGACATCAATTACATCTTGTTTTGTTGTTAGATAAACTAGTCTTTCCAAACCGGTATGACCTTTGTTCATCTTATAAAAATGAATTAAGATATTTTTGATGAAATCTAAGCTTTCTGACCCTGCATAGACAGCAACACAGCTGTCACATTCAAGGTCTAGAAAGATAGCGAGGACATCATTAAAATAGTCCATGTGACATCAGTGGTTCAATATTAATTTTATGAAGCTACGAATTTGCCTAGCAAACATCATAATGTATGTGTGATGGTTGCTGCAGTGAGCTGAGGTGATGTTACCAAGATCATTCGCTCTCACTTGGCCTGTTATGTTACATCTCCACTGCAGAGCTGCCTACAGATGGTGTGTGTGTGAGTTTATTTAGTCATAGTTTGGGGACAAATTTATTCCCAGATGAGGGCTAAATAAAATAAAACATCTCTTTAGGGAAATCAGGGGATGTCCTCAATTGGAAAATAGTGCAAAAATAATTTTCATAATCAGTATATTAATCCGTTGTCAACAAGATACATTTCCTTAAGAACCAAAAAATATACTATATTATGTTATGTTATGTTATGTTATATTATATTATATTATATTATGAAGATTTAAAGGGATAGTTCACCCAGAAATGAAAATTCTGTAATTAATTACCCTCATATCATTTCAAACCCGTAAGACCTTCATTATTCTTCATAACATGAATTACGATATTTTTGATGAAATCAATGTAGACAGGAATGTAACTGACATGTGCAAGATGCAGAAAGGTAGTAAGGACATTGTTAAAATAGTCCATTTGACATCAGTAGTTCAACTAGGGGTATGCAATTAAAAAATGCTAACAAAAAAAAGATATCTTGATATTTCATGGGATTTTATCGATAATGATAGAGCATATTTTGTGGAGTGTGTTATGTGCTGATATCTTAAGGACTACCATGGACAGCTGACTTCTGAATTTTTTGATATTTTTCATATTCTGTGTGGTCAAGTCACAGCAGTGATATAAATGAATCTTTTCCAATAAGTTTAAATTGATTTGTACCTTTTATGGGCATTATTTACTTAATAAAGCCATTTTTTCTAAAAGTGTGTATCATCTTTTGAGTCAAATTCTTACATTTGGGCTGTTACCAAACAAATGAAATCAGTATTAACAAAATTCATCCTTGCATTTCAGAGGAAACCCAGAAGCTGCATCTGAAGTGGCGTTTAGATGTATTTACACACTGTAAAACGCAATAGACCAATTATAGGTTTGTAAACATTCAGGATGCGCACGCATCATGGTTGCAGAAAACCCGGGAGAGATAACCTCTACGGCTAGAGAATTACACCGATACGTTACAAAATAGTTAGATTTAAAAAGATTATAGATTATATTGATTAGATGTCATATTACAAGAGCTTGTCACTCAGTGATAAGCACTGTTATTCAGTGAAATTGATGTTAGATAGTGGTATAGTCTTACAGACCCGAAACAGGGATGACGCTTTTTGTGGGCAGAGCATAACTGGTGACAGAAATTTCAAGTGGCAGTCTATGAAGCCATGGAATAAAAGAATAAAAAGGTAAATTGGATTTTATATTTCAAAATTCTGACTTTATTCTCGCAATTCCGAGATTATATCTGACAATTCTAATAAGGAAAAACAATTGTTGTTTATATCCCACACTTCTGGGTTTTTTCCTTCAGAATTGACAAACTCACAATTTTTATGTTAAATAAAGTTATAAAGTTAGGAGATATAAACTTGCATTTGCCAGAAAAAAAGTCATAATTGTGAGAAAAAATAAATAAATGTTATGTTAAAATGGTAATAGTAATAGGTTTAAATAATATTTCATGCTGTAACTGTAGGGCTAATACAATATGTCCCCTACGAACAGCATATGTGAATATTAAGTAGACCTATTGTTTAAATCAAATTTATGCTTTAAAAGTAGAGTAATCATAGCAGTTTTCATCTATAGTCTGTCCATTTAAACATCTGCGTTAAGCTTCATATGGCGTCTTTGATGATCATATTCTATAAAAATTATTTACATTCCAATTTTGACATCAAAAAGCACAAAAAATTTTTTTCTCTTATTCCATGGATTTTACTGCCAAGTGACGTAACTGTGACGTCTACTCTGAATTAGTCTATACAGTGCTGTGGCTGTGTTCTAAATTATTTTTGTTGGCGAAATAGAGCAAAAACAGGAATTACTGAGACTAAAATGTAGTCTTTTAATATTAAGTTCTTGTTTGTTGAACTGTTGTATAAAATCAATATCACATTTGTAATCATGCTGACTTTTGGAGAAAAAACAGCACTCTTCGTGTGAAATTGATTAACTATATAAAATGATATAAATATATAAATTTTCTGCCCCCATATCTTGAATTATGTGATCATTCTAAATGCATGTTAATAGACTGAATCATGCAGTGAAATGAACATACGTGCACTAGTTTAACCAAACTTACTAGACTCTCGGATTTCATCAAAAATATCTTAATTTGTGTTTTAAGGATGAACAAAGGTCTTACGAGTTTGAAACAACATGAGGGTGAGTAATTAATGACAGAGTTTTCATTTTTGGGTGAACTGTCCCTTTAGGGACAATGGGCAATAACTACAAAGTTTTAATAATATTTCTAATTTTATGAGAATAGTGAAGTTCAAATGACAACTATAACTATAATGATAGGAGGGAACAATATAACTGAAATCGCTTTCAAAACTATTTTTTTCCAGTAGATGAATTTTAAAAACACTGACAGCCAGTCACAATCCTCGACTTCAAAGAGCTCATGCATTTCAAGTGTCAGACAACAAAACTGTGGAGTGTGCTTATAATATCATCCATTACTGATGCTATAGTTATCTTTATAGTTATCATTCTTGGTATGAATCTCTTGAATGTTTTTTTATGTTTCAGGTATAAATCTAACAATATGCAATGAAGTGTTTTGTTTAAACCTATTTAAACAGACGAACCAAGTGAGACATTTAGATGGAAAATATTGCTCAACTTAATTTGTATTTGAGTTACAGTTGTTGTTTGGGTTGTATGTGAGCATCTCAAGAGACTCGTCCTTTTTTCATGGGACTTTTGTTCACGTTGGTCTGTCTCTCTTCCCATACCTGTCTCTCTCTCTTTTTCCCTGTGTCTTCCTCTCTTCCCTCCCATGTGTACCGCTCGCTTTGTTTGAGGCTGTTATTTGGAGCTGACAGAATCAGGGCTGAGTTTCAAATATAGGAGGAAGCATCGCCATAGCCTCACCAACCAGAAGAACGTCTCCCATCAGCCCAGAGCTTCCATTCATTCTCTCCTCTATTTTTTCTTCAACAACATCGATTTCAGCGACCACCTTTATCATTCCACCAACGGCAATGTGGTTTTTACGCACGGAGGCATTTGCTTATCTTTACAGTGTTATGCCATGTCTATGTCTTATTATTCCCGGCCGCCTCGCAACGAGGTGGTGTTGTTTGATAACCTCGGGCGTATCTTGATGTTAAAATATGAAGGTGTCTGATGGATAAATGATATCCACGATGCAGTGAATCTATGAAGATTACGCACGGAGAGCGAGATGATCTATGTGCTGTAAGGGGAAAGGAGAAGCCGCGGGGTGGGGGGGAGGGATTATGTGCTATATTTGGTGTTGCAGTGAAAGCAGGAGTGGGTGTGAACCAACTTCATCTGCCATCAGAGGCTCGCTAAGAAAGGGGGTGAGGGGTAAACATCTGCACGCAGCTGAGCTGGGGCTTTGGACACGGGAGGAAAAAGAGGGTGTTGGCTTTTTTTGCGAAGCAAATCAAGTTCTGTTCTTTTCCAAAACAATGGTGATGTCATAATGGTAGCAGACGAGTATGACGATGATTCAAAAATGAGAAGTTATAGACGTTATGGTCGTGTGTCCACCAAAGTGTTTTTAGTAGGGCTGGCCGTTAATAGTTGACTAACTGTAAGTCGAAGGGAAGAGGCTTGGTCGACCAAAATTTTATAAGTCACTTAGTTGCAGAAAAAAAAAAAGTAAAAATACACAAGAAGTGGCGAAATCACACAATCCGTGATGGACAGATCATTAACGGCTGGTCTATGTGGTAATATAGTACATCAGGCAGGACGTTCAAATGATCACCTATCATTAGTTGACCTCAAATATGGCTTTTCATCTGTAATGCGGACTCGTAGGAAGCGTGTAAGATCCAATTGCGAGCTTTATTATCCAGATCGTAGTCAAACAGGCAGGGTCAATATCCAAGCAAACAGTACATCCAGGGCAAAACAATAGAGTAATCACAAAACAGGCAGAATGTCGAAAAACTGGAGTGAGCAGTCCAAAGTGACAAATAAACAAGGCTATGAAACAAGACAAAACTATGGCAGTGAACTAGGCAAAACTATGGCAGAAAACAAAGACAAAACTATGACCATGAAACAAAACCGTGACAACAAACAAGGCAATGAAATCAGAGAAACGCTTGGTAGAGTCCGCTGTAGCAAAACAATACTTCGCAGCTTCCTGTTTGAAAATGGCCTCCTTTTATGGCCACCAAACAGGAAGTAACAAACGAAGCAGCAGAGGGAGCAGCAACAGTCAGTCAGTGGGTGAGGGCGTTACATCATGCTGGCGTGGCGTGGCGTTACATCATCTGAAAGATGTATATAGTAGCAACTTTATATGGCCACTCAATCTAATTTTAACCTAGAAAAATATGCGCTATTGAAGTGTCTGTGCGAAGTGTGGAAGCGGAATAGTAGCGTGCTCACTGCATTACAGATGGAGGCGCCAGTGCGCACACTTGCACTTAAAATACTCTGTCATTTTTGGTCATACAGATCAAAGTAATACATCTTTTGAATCTGTAAAGACTCTATGTTTGTTTGTGTGCACTCAGAATAACAATGAATGTTGCACTTTTAAAGCAAATAGGATGCGCTTTCTGCCGTCTCTGTCTCTGTGAACTTGAGCACGAAACTCCGTGTACACTTGCCTTACAGACATGAAAAATATATCTATAGAGAGTGAAATGTCTTCTTTGACTACTGTGGAGATGAGGAGTCTGTGTCACCGACTTCATCTCTAAAGCCGAAAACAAATAAAGTGCTAGTTTATCAATAAATTATTAAAACATTAATGCAGTCTCCTTGCTCTTTTTCCCTCATACATTTAGAATTGATATATCAAGATTTTTTGCGTGTGCTTGAGCGTTTATTATGTAGGCAATTAAAGGGGTCAAGGGGTTTGGTTAAAATTTCTCAGTGGTAGTGTAAAAAAAAACCTTTTTACCTTGTCAAAATCAGCCCTTTTTAGAGCGAGCGTTCAGTTGCATGTTTCTTTAAATGCTAATGAGCTCTGCTCACCCCGCCCCTCTCTTCTGTGATGTGACGAGCCGTAATGTCTTTAGCCACATTTAGCCGCGAAACTTGTTAACTAGCACATTATTAAGAAAGGTGATTTGCAAAGATGCATAAAATCCCCTTATACTCACTTCTGCTGTCGGTGAAGGCAGATCACGAATGATTTTTGTAAACATAGACACATTTATGAAGATCGCTCAGTGTATTTCCTTCAAAAACTAAAGTAGCGTTAATCCTCTGTTATCCTCCAGTTTAATGGGTCATTGGATGCTGAGTTCACTTTTACATGTTGTTTGAACATTAATGTGTGCTGGCAGTGTATGTACAAATCTACCCTATAATGATACAAATCCATGCAGTGGTTTTTAATTAATCTGTAAAAATAATATCCCCTTTTTCAAATCGAGCCGTTCTCAGATGCCTGTCGTTGTGGCGTCACACCCACAGAGGCCACTCCCACGATAGTTGATTGACATGAGCGATTTACCTTAGATCAGCTGTAACAGTCCACCCTCTTTGTTTCGATGCCGGAGCAGGGATGTAAGTTAGACAAGAATATCTCAGATTGAGGTGTTGTGTTGCTGGATGTAATAATGAACATAGTGGTCGTCATTTACTCCCGACATCTGAGCTGCTGAAGATGCAATAGATCTTGGGAGCAGCCTTGGTCACACCAACAAGAAGCTGAGAATGACCTGATTTGAAAAAGGGGATATTACTCATAAAGATTAAAAAATATCACTAGATGGATTTTTATCATTACAGGGTGGTTGTATAAACACACTGCCAACCCACATCTATATTCAAACAACATGTAAAAGTGAGTTTTGCAACCGATGACCCCTTTAAAGGCTCATTATTATGATTTATATGGTTTGTTCATAAACGTGTGACTAATAGTCAACTAAAGCTTAAAATGAACGACTACTAGTAGACCAGAAAAATCTTTAGTCGAGGGCAGCCCTAGTTTTTAGCCAGCTAAAAATGCCATGCACTCTGCTGAAAACTTTTTTCTTTGGTGAAGACATGAATATTCGCAGATAAGCAATATTAACTTTTTCATTGTTGTTTAGATGTGACGCAAGCAGGGTGTGGCGGTTGGTTGGTGTGATATTAGTCCCACCCCTCCTCCACTGTGACTGGTTAGCTGACTAAAAAATTACAGTGATGAGTGTTACATTTTACCTAAAGTTGAAAATTCTTGTTGTCATGAGCATTGTAATGTTTTAAGCCAATGTCATGACAAATATCAGTAGACAGGAAGGATTTGGTTTATTCAGATCATACCTTTATTCAATACAAGCCGGACAACAGAAGACAACAAGAGACGATAGTCCAAAATCTCTACCGATTGACAAATTTCTTCCGGTTAATCGCGTCTTCCGATATATCGCCCACCCTTAGTCTATATAGCAAAGAATTATTGTTCTGTATTTTTAGAACGAACCCTTAACACTGAGTAACCCTTAGCATCCAAGTCATTCTTTATTTGCATGATAAAATAGCCAAAGAAATAGTCTTGGTCTATTTAGGTCTAACATTAAGTGATATCAAGAGAAACGGCCCAGTAAGCAAAAACCTAGCAACAACCTAAAACACCCTAGCAACCACATAAATCACTCTTAACACCTTGGCAAACACTTAGCAATGTGCTAAAAAAATCACTCCGAACTCCCCAGCAACCACAAAGCAGTGTGCTGAAATCTTAATCTCAGAACTGAATACATGCTACAAATTGAAATGTACAAACACATGACATATATTCTTTGTATTGTTTTCGTGTGAGATAGCCAATATATCTCCATCAAATCAATATCCTTCATCAATAAGACAGAGAATAGTACAGTGGTTCTTGAAATGCTCAATTATGTTTTTGTTATGAGGAAGATTAATTACTATTAATTACTGGAAGAATGCTACGCAGAGACAGTGGCGATGACACGGCGCTCACAATGAAAGAGCTGAATCTGCAAAAACAAGCCTTCTGTTCAGAGCTGGAGAGAGTTAAATATGCTAATGTCTGCACTTTCTCGCCTTTTTCTTCTTCCGTCAGCTGTCGTGAATATAGTCGATAAGGGTGTGAGTGTGTGTGTGCTTTACCTCATACCTCATCAATATGGTATTGTTCAAACAAAATGGTAAAACGCTGGGTGTATGGCACTGATTTTCACTAACATGCCTTATGGAGCAGATTAAAGGGATAGTTGACCCAAAAATGAAAATTGTGTCATTAATTACTCACCCTCATGTCGTTCCAAACACATAAGACCTTCAGTCATCTTCAGGACACAAATTAGAATATCTTTGATAAAATCAGAGAGCTTTCTGACCCTGCATAGACAACAACACAACTGACACGTTCAAGACCCAGAAAGGTAGTCAGAACATTGTTAAAATAGTCCAGTGCATAGTGCACATTTTCTTTTTTATTCGTACTATCATGGATCAACTGTGATCCGTTTAAGCTCTAATAGATTATATGACAGATCAGAGCAATCTTTTATTTACTAATTTAACATGAAATCATCAAATTGTTACTCCATATCAATCGCATATAAATCGAGCATTTTTTAAAATCGAGTACTCGAATTGAATCAAGGAATCATGACAGCCCTACATTAATGTCATCAATGGATGCAAGAACATCTGACCTTTTGCACAAAGGAGCCAAATGCTCAATATTACAAATGCATTGACCATATAATGTATATAACACAACATATATAACACAACCGCTGGGTCAAAACAACCGAATTGCTGGGTTTGGAAAAGCACTTGGTTGTTTCTAACCCAGCATTTTTTGGAGTGCTGGTATTATATTATAATCTGTTATATTATATTCATTTTACATTTTTGTTATAAATGGTCCTCCTTTAAAGAGGTCATGCAAAGGTCACTTTTTCATGTTGTTTGAACATTAATGTGTGTTGGCAGTGTATGTACAAGTCTACACTATAATGATACAAATCCATGCAGTGGTTTTTAATTAATCTGTAAAAATAATATATCCTTTTTCAAATTGAGCCATTTTTAGATGCCTGTCATTGTGGCGTCACACCCACAGAGGCCGCTCCCATGATAGTTGATTGACATGAACGTCTTACCTCAGATCAGCTGTAACAGTCCGACCTCCTTGTTTCGATGCCGGAGCAAGGATGTAAGTTAGACAAGAATATGTATGTGGATGTAATAATGAACATAGTGGTTGTCATTTACTCCCAATATCTGGGCCGCTGAAGATGCAGTGGATTACATTTGTTTGTGAAGGGAATGCGCCTCCTGATCTACATAAATGCGTCTATGTTTGCGCAAGTCATTCGTGATCCAGCTTCACCTACAGCAGAAGTGAGTATACGTTTATTTTATGAATCTCTGCAATCACCTTTCCTGATAACGTGCTAGTTAGCAAGTTTCGCGGCTAAAGTAAACAATCTCTCAGAGCAGCTTGTCACTCCACAGAGAGAAGAGAGGGGCGGGGTGAGCAGAGCTCATTTGCATTTAAAGGAACAATCCATCAGAATGGGATGATTTTTGCAGAGCTGATTTTGACAAGGTAAAAAGGGTGTTATTTTATTAGAGACTTTTCATTAAGACCCTAAAGAATCATATCAACTTGTGGAAAATGGGCATCCGATGACCCCTTTAAATCTTAAAACCTACTTTTAATTTAGATTAAATTAAATTCTGAATAGTGGCATAAGGAAAAAGAAAAAAGAAAAAAATGCAATAAATCTTGACAACTGTCTAATATCAAAGATGATGTTTCAAATGAAAGTGGAATTATGGTGGAAAGAGGAAATACTGGCATAAGTCTTCAGTATAGATGTGGACACAGCTGAAAAAGTTGTTGGTGGTGTTAATGCTAGTACAGTGTTTTCTTAAGCTTCCTTATTCTCGTCCACAGTGAGATTCAGTCATTTTCCCCCCAAAGCATTTTGCTCGCTGCAGCTTGGCTAGTCCTGAGGTGCTCATTTTCATCCCTCCCTCTATTTTTCCTTCTTCTAACAGCTTGTACCACCCGCTTGCATTTTCATTTGTCTCCTGAGTTCCTCTCTCTTTCTCTCTCTCCCTCTCTCTCTCTCTCTCTCTCTCTCATCTTCTCCCTCCCCGCTGTGAGGTTCTGAGGGCAGTCATGACTGCTCTGTTTTGGGTGCTGGATCTCTGTGTTGTTTTTGACTGCCATTGAGCACCGTTTGATCACTCTTGGACTAGGAACAATCTTCAGAGTGGACAAGTAAAAGGCCACTAACCAAAGGACTATGCTTTGAGGGTACTGGGGTCACTCTTGAGCTCAGAGAGAATGAGATAGCGTTACAGACAGACCACTAACCATTCTCCTGAAGAAGGTAAGTGGAATTTACCTGGTTGAGAATTTGTGGACAGTGAATTTTAATGTCTGAGAGACTGTTTTTATTGTTTTGTATGATTAATAGGTATTAAGTTTTGTGAGGGTGTTGGTCGGGATGCTCGGATTTTAGAGCTGGATTTCACTTCGTTATCATCATGGTTATGGAAGTTGTTGGCATCGCTTTTCAAAAGCAAGTTCTGCTGTTATTGGTATATTTCAGTGTTTTTTTGTTTCATTTAATATAGACGAATCGTTGATCTGATTGTTACATGACTGCCTCGGGCTCACCGCTCTAATACTGTAGTAATCTGTCACCTTAGAGGCCATACAGATGAAATCTGAGGGTGTTACGATCACTATGCCACAGATCACAGTTGTGTTTAATGAATTACCAACATTTGTAGTGTACCTGCTCCATTTTTAGCCTTGTGGAATCTGTTAGTTATACATTTCTTTGAATTGTTTGAAGCTGGCTGTGCCTATTAGGACTGTACAGACCATTGGAAAAGCATTTGATGACTCACTGACCATAAGCTTTTTAGCTATAGTGTTGTCCCAGCCGTTGTACAGGAAAAAGAAACAGCATTTTATGCTTTTTACAGATCTTTAAATGAGGATATACTGCAACAGTTTTATAAACATTCACATTTTCTCACACTAAAATACAAATACTCATCCAATTTTACTATGTAATGCTGTAATGCAGTGTTTAAATATACATTTAAAAGAGAGGTCCACTTCCAAAACAAAGATTCACATATAATGTACTCACCCCCTTGTCATCCAAGATGTTCATGTCTTTCTTTCTTCAGTTGTAAAGAAATTATGTTTTTTGAGGGAAACATTTCAGCATTTTTCTCCATATAATGGACTGATATGGTGCCCCGATTTTGAACTTCCAAAATGCAGTTTAAATGCGGCTTAAGTGATTGGTTATTTTCATTAAAAAAAAAAAAATTTAAGGGAGTTTTTCGACATACCCTAACTGTCATGAATTGGGAAAAAATCAAGGCAGAGTAAGACAAGACAAGCAATGACATTAAAAAGTATATAAATTATATTATTTTTATGAAAATAACCACTCATTTTGCTAGCTAAGACCCTTCTTTCTCGGCTGGGATCGTTTACAACCGCATTTGGGATCGTTTGAAGCTGCATTTAAACTGTATTTTGGAAGTTTAAAATCGGGGCACCATATCAGTCCATTATATGGAGAAAAATGCTGAAATGTTTTCCTCAAAAAACAATTTCTTTATGACTGAAGAAAGAAAGACATGAACATCCTGGATGACAAGGGGGTGAGTACATTATATGTGAATCTTTGTTTTGGTACACCTTTAGTACACCTTGCTAGTACCAGGTTGGGCCTTCTTTTGCCTTAATTCTTGTATATGGATTCAACGACATGCTGGAAACGTTCTTTAGAGATTTTGATACATATTGACATGGCAGCATCCCACAGTTGGTTGCACAGTTTGTTGGCTGCACATCCATGAAATGAATCTCCCATTCCACCACATCCCAAAGGTGCTCTATTGGATTGGGATCTGGTCACTGTAGACAGGCCTGGCGTCAAGGGGGGGAGGGGGGGTTGAGGGGGCTTAGCCTGACTGACCCCTTCACCCCTGGAATACGATTTTAAATGGAAAAAGATAAACTGAATGCGATTTCAACCGAGGGGTACCCCTTTCTGATCTGATTTGTGCCACCTCAGATTCTATTTGACCCACTCCAGCCCCCTAAAACTGATTGATTTTAACCATTCGATGCAGACAATCACCAGTGTATTTAAACTTTCACTGCTGAATTCCAACGTGCTTTTGCGCCTTGTCTGGCTCTGAACCAAATAGACGTGCTCTGTGCTTTTAGCCCATATCACAACGATTCAGTGTTTGCCTTTTTCTAACATTTGTTAAATACACACTGATGTTTGTGAGTTTGTTAATGCACTGGTGTGTAAGGAGGCGGAAATAATAATAGTAATAATAATCCTTTCAAAATCTGGCAACGTATTTTATTCACCCCCCATCAGTCCCCCCTGAGAATCATCCAAGCCGCCCCAGGTCGCGTGTCATGGCGCTGGGACTGACTGTAGAAGCCATTTAAGTTTAGTGAACTCACTGTCATGTTTAGTAAACCAATTTCGGATCACAAGATCACAAGATTGGTACACTGTGTTCAAGGAATGGACATGATCAGCAACATTATTCTGGTAGGCTGTGGTGTTTAAATGATGCTAAGGGGCCCAAAATGTGCTAGGAAAATATCCCCACACAATTACACCACCAGCAGCCTTAACTGTTGATACAAGTCAGAATGGATCCACGCTTTCATGTTGTTCATGCCAAATTCTGATCCTACCATCCGAATGCTGCAACAGAAATCAAGACTTATCAGACCAGACAACCTTTTTCCAATCTTCAGTTTTTTTAGTTTTTTTTGCCTTCATTAGGACAGGACAGTAATTTAGACAGGAAGCGATGGGATTCAGAAAGGTCCACAAACGGTGCTATATATCGGTACGCTGCCCACAAGGCTACTGGCACCGACTCCCAAACTTCTATTGTCCAGTTTTGGTGATCCTGTGTGAATTGACCTATCGACAAGCCTGTTGCTCACTCGGACAAACAAACATAGTTGCTAACTGTTTTACAATAGCAGCTGTCAGTGTGTTTATGTTACATTTTAAACATAGAAAGACCATCATGCAAATGGGACTTAAATATGCCATGGAAAAAATATTAAAATAAATATGTAAAAATACAGATCACAATCGCAATGAAATATCCCGGATTAACACTGTTCATGTACCACAATGTCAGATTAAATTAATTTACATTTAACCATTTAATATGGAGAGACACTAAAATGTAGACCTTTGTTTATGTGTTTTTGACCTACACTGTACATGACGTGAAAACAGTTTGCGATGTAGGTTTGTACATTAGCATAAACTCGCTAACTTTAACGTTAGCTAGTTTTAGCCAGAGATACCTGGATGACAAGATGACATTAACGTTCTGCTTGAGCAGATGAAAATGATAACTTAATGAGTGTATGACAACCAGAAAATGAACATTTTCGTTTTCATTGGGTTTGGGGTTGTTCATTGGGACATTTTGGTCTGTTTTGGTTGGGTTTAGGAAATGGAATAAAATAAATTCCATTCTCTATCCTCTCAGGACACCTGAAATCAGTGTTACAGGTACCCCAGGCACATTGTTTTTCCATTTTTGTAGCATAAACACCATCAAACCGATGAAAGCTTCGAACCTTCCAATGTTTCACTATGGCGCTGAAACTTAAAGATGTCCAAGTTCCGCTCCCCATGCAACTGATACTCAACTGTAATAGGCTCATCTGTGTTTGAGGGGAGGGGTTTACTGATAGGTCAATTGTAGCCTCAGTTTTCGGTTGGCACTCGTTGTCTTCTGAGCCCATCTGCTTTAAGGTTCAACATGTACATTCAACCCTGTCACATTTAGAGGTACTTAAATCGCCTTTGTTCCCAATTCTGATGTTTGAAATTCAGCAGATCATCTTGATCAAATCTACATGCCTAAAGGCCAAACTATACAGTTTTTAAGTGTAGACGAGGGTTCTTATACAGTGCGTGTGATGCAAATTTCGTCATCAGAATAGTACACACCTACTGATTTTTTTCTCAGCCGATACCAATTATTCAGAATGATATCTGCCCATATCGATACCGATAGTTTGGTTTTCTTAAAGGCATAGTCCACCCGGAAATGAAAATTCTTTCATTAATTACTCACACTCATGTCATCCCAAACCTGTAAGACCTTTGTTCCTCTTCAGAACACAAATTAAGATATTGTTGATGAAATCCAAGAGCTTTCTGACCCTGCATGGACAGCAACACAACTGACATGTTCAAGGCCCAGAAAGGTAGTAAGGACATCGATAAAATAGTCCATGTGACATCAGTGGTTCAAATGTAATGTTATGAAGCTACGAGAATATTTTTTGTGCACAAAAAAACCCCCAAAAATAATGACTTTATTCAACAATTTCTTCTCTTCCATGTCAATCTTTAACGTGTTGTTGTTATTTTTGTTTTTTGCACACAAAAAGTATTCACGTAGCTTCATAAAACTCCGGTTGAACCACGCATGTCACATGGACTAATTTAACAATGTCCTTACCACCTTTCTGGGCCTTGAATGTGGTAGTTCCGTTGCTTTTTGGGTGAACTATCCCTTTAAGGAAAATAATCTCTCTCAACTAATGCTGTAAATATCATCAACTTTACCTCAAAAGAGTTCAAAGACATTTTTATTGGTCATAACTTCTGAAGAAAAACAGAGCAGACATTGGACAAGTATATTTTGGCTTTGAGTGTATTGAGTTGCTGCCATCATATTGCTGAATTAGATTTTTAACAAACAGTTAAACAGGTGTCCCTAATAAACTGGCGAGTGAGTGTACATTTCAATACAGTATCTATTGTACATTCATTTAGCAGACATTATTTAGTAGACAATATAGTATCTGCTTTATAAGTTGTTTATTTATAAATGTTTATTTTAAAAGACTATGTCTTTGTTGTTGTGCACATAGATGGTTTTATTATGTGTGGACTGAGCTCTGAGGTTCTCATTAATTTACAAATACTTTCAAGTAGCACTTATGCCAAAAATGTGTTTTACATATAAAGCAGAACATGTCAGCCTGTCACTGTTTGCGTTTCTGCATGTTTCTTCATTGTAAACTTTTAGCCATTTTCTAAAATCCAAAAGACTTTTGTGATTTCAGTGGTTTACAGGCCATCATTATTTTATTTTTTATGATTTCTGTCTTCCTGTAGCTACGTTTAGTGGTGATTGATGAGTGTTATGACTAGTTAAGCTATGTTTACACTACAAGTCATGGGCTATTTCCTGTGCCTTTTCATTTCTCCATCACGGCAAACGTACTTGGCTTCCCTTGTTCCCCGTCCTGCAGGGTTCAGCCGATTCGTACACGAGCAGACCTTCGGATTCCGACCTGTCAGCGGAGGAGGACCGCGAGGCGTATCGGCGTGAAGCCGAACGCCAGGCCCAGCTGCAGCTCGAGAGAGCCAAGGTTCCTCAAACTCTTCTTTTGTGTCAATCTGCATGTAAATTTAGAAATATGTTGGGACAGGGGATTCTTAGCATGTAGGTCAATATTGTACGCTTTCATTGGTTCTTGATAGTTGCTTATGTTAAAAAAAAATTATATCATAAAAATGGTTTCTCTGGCAGTCCAAACCTGTAGCGTTCGCAGTGAAGACGAATGTGAATTATTGCGGGGCTCTAGATGAGGACTGTCCTGTTCAGGGTGCTGCCATAAACTTTGAAGCCAAAGACTTTCTGCACATTAAAGAGGTGAGTTGCATGTACAGTACATGCAGACAAATGTGAAAAAGGTTCTGCAGGTCAGTCCTCTCTGCACTGAGCATGTTTTCCCCTGTGTTTGTGTTGCAGAAGTACAATAATGACTGGTGGATTGGAAGGCTGGTGAAAGAGGGGGCAGACATCAGCTTCATTCCCAGCCCCCTCCGACTGGAGGCCATGAGACTCAAACAGGAGCAAAAACAACAGAGGTCTCTCTTTTTCTGTCAAGACTGCACACAACTGCATCTATTTCAGAAGTTTAACCCATGAAAACAAACTCAGCTGTTCATTGTTAGCTCATCCAAGAAGTAGATGAGTTTGATTCTTCATCAGAACAAGTGTGGAGAAAGGTAGCATCACTTGCTCACCAGTGGATCCTCTGGAGTGAATGGGTGCCGTCAGATTGTCCAAACAGCTGATGAAAACATCACAATAATCCACAAGTAATCCACACCACTCCAGTCCATCAATTAACATCTTATGAAGTAAAAAAGCTGTGTGTTTGTAAGAAACAAAGCCATCAAGACATTTTAACTTACAAAATAGAGGTCCGTAATACATAATAATGCTTTTTGACTTTAAAAAAATCCATCTAATGTTAATCCTCTCATGTCAAAACCCACAGGCATATTTGTTTAGAGCTGTTTTGGACTGTTTTTATTGTAAACGGTGTTTGATCTGTACATATTTCTTTCCTGATTCAGACAAGGCGACTTTTTACTAGAGAAAGCAATATTATGGATCTAAAATTTTAGCCAGAAGAAATTATTTAAGGTTAAAAAACATTTTAATGATGGATTTGTTTATTATAAACATGCAGTTTTTTGCTTCACAAAACATTAATTGTTGGACTGGAGTGGTGTGGATTACTTGTGGATTAATGTGATGTTTTTGTCAGCTGTTTGGACTCTCATTCTGACGGCACCCATTCACTGCAGAGGATCCATTGGTGAGCAAGTAATGTAAGTGATGCTAAATTTCTCCAAATCTGTTCGTAAACTGATCTACATCTACATGGCAAATTGAGATTGTCCAACTACAAAATGCCAAAATATGTCTCAAAGGTAAAATAGTTTTAGTTTTAACAAAGCTGACAATTCTAGTAATGTCTAGGTGGCTTACCAGCTCTGTGAAGGCATTTGGTGTTGCTCTGTGGTGGTGATATCGTTTTTTCTTTCTCCGCAGGAAAGGTGGCAACTCCTCCTCAAGCCTGGGCGACATGGTATCAGGAGGTTGGAGATCAACGCCGCCATCTGCAGGTGAGAGTGAGTATGACAGGGCTTGGGCGCCATGGTGCTTTGCAGGAGATGTGTGTGGCTGGGAATGCTGCCCCAATTGAGCAAAATATCAGTAGGGCTGAAGATCAGTGAGTTTATCCTTCCCTTGCTTTTGTTCTTATTCTTTTCTCCTCTTCTTAACGTAATGCATGTCCTCTCACAGGATGAGCTTTCACTGTCAAATACAGTAGGATAACACTTGTAGAAGTATAGAATAGAGTAAATGTTAGCAATTTTACTTCTAACGTCTAAATGCTGATTCTGATGTGTTCTCTTATTTTCAAAAGCCAAACAGAAGCTAAAGCAGGTAGGTGTGTTGGATATGGATTTGTATTAGATGTTGTACGATAATCTGTCCTTGTGATTGGTCATATTTAAGCAAATCATTTATTGAGGTACTTATTGCTTATGGCTTCTGACATCTTTGCCCAAAATACACACAAAACAGCCAAAAACTGTACTACTACGTTTGGGTTTGGTAAGATTTTTTACAGATGGTTTATGTTGTGTTTTATGCTTACCAAGACTGCATTTATTTGCGTAACAGTATAGTAATCCATAATATTGTGAAATATTATTACAATTGAATGCATTTTTGCTGAATAAAAGTAAATGTGACCCTGGACCACAAAACCAGTCATAAGTAGCACATTTGTAGCAATAGACAAAAATACATTGTATGGGTCAAAATTATTGATTTTTCTTTTATGCCAAAAATCATTAGGATATTAAGTAAAGATCATATTCCATAACTATATTTTGTACATTTTCTACTGTAAATATATCAAAACATAGTTTTTAATTAGTAATATGCATTGCTAACAACTTTAAAGGCGATGTTCTCAATATTTTGATTTTTTTGTACCCTCTGGTTCCAGATTTTCAAATAGTTGTATCTCGGTCAAATATTGTCCTATCTTAACACATCAATGGAAAGCTTATTTATTCAACTTTCAGATGATGTATAAATCTCAATTTCCATAACCTTAGTGGTCCAGGGTCACAAATATATTTTTTTAAATAAAAAAAAACCTTACTGGCCCCAAACCTTTAAACAGTTGTGTATTCTGGAATAAAAGGTCTATTTATTGAATGGCTGTTGTCTTTTTTTGGAGTACCATGCTGATTTCAGTAAAAAAAATGGCTTTTGTAGCCCTATATGCTCTAAACAGTAAGACATTATTTGACAATATCTCACGCATAACAGAAAATATAGCAGTTTGTACTAAGATTGTTGGCAGTCCGTGTAAATACATTATGGAAACTGATTCAAAATCAGTTTATTATAGTTGTACTTGCTGCTGTAGTTCTGTGTGACATTGGCACTCTTGTCTTTCTCATTTAGACTGAACACATTCCTCCATATGATGTGGTGCCGTCCATGAGGCCTGTGGTTCTGGTTGGTCCTTCACTGAAGGGTTACGAGGTGAGTGCTAAACATTATACAACCCTCTAAATTTGTATTTGAAATTTGTCGTCTAATGTGTAGTGTCTGTCAACAGGTGACAGATATGATGCAGAAAGCCCTGTTTGACTTTCTCAAACATCGCTTTGATGGACGGTGAGTTTTAAAAGACATCTTGAAACATTTCTTGTCTGTATACGAATAAGAAATAACATCCTATGAACATATACTCATTCTTATGTCATTACAATGAAAAGTAATGGTGACAGGGTCTGTCAAGCTCCAAGAAGTTCACAAAAATGAAACTCAAAAGTGAAAATTCTGTCATTAATTACTCACCCTTATGTCGTTCCAAATTCGTGAGACCTTCATTTATTTTTGGAACACAAATTAAGATATTTTTGATGAAATCCGAGACCTTTCTGACCCTGCAAACGAAGCAATGCAACTGACATGTTCAAGGCCCAGAAATGTAGTAAAATATAAATAAAATATAAATAGTCCATTTGACATCAGTGACATGAGAATACCTTTTGTGTGCAAAGAAAACAAAAATAACGATAATAATTTTTTTTTTTTACATTTTACAACGACAAAATAACAACATATTTACATTTTTGGGTGAACTAAACCTTGAAAGGAGAAGTTTACTTCCAGTGCAAAAATTTACAGATAATGTACTCACCCCCTTGTCATCCAAGATGTTCATGTCTTTCTTTCTTCAGTCGTAAAGTAATGACATTTTTTGAGGAAAACATTTCAGGGACCAGTTGCATCTGTGTTAAGACAGTGTCTTAAGAACTAGTTTGACCAACTAGCAGTTAACCAAGGGTAATCTTGTCCTAATCATCCTACATCGCTGTTTTACCTTTTTCATAGAGTGTGTTTGACCTTCTTTGCACGTTTACTTTGTATACACTGGGTCAGTACTTCTTCAGCGATGTAGAATGATTTTGAAGTTGGAGGAGAAAATAAGATGGGAGTTTTTCGACATACACTGTCTTGAGCTGGAATACACAGCAAGATGAGACAAGATGAGCATTTGAGGTTAAAAAGTACATAATTATAAATTTTTGTAGAAAATAACCGATCGTTTTGCTAGATAAGACCCTTCTTCCTCGGCTGGGATCGTTTAGAGCCCTTTGATGCTGCATTTAAACTGCATTTTGGAAGTTCAAACTTGTGGGCACCATAGAAGTCCACTATATGGGGATCATTCCTGAAATGTTTTCCTCAAAAAACATATTTCTTTACAACTGAAGAAAGAAAGACATGAACATCTGGGATGACAAGGGGGTGAGTATATTATCTATAATTTTTTGTTCTAGAAGTGAACTAGTGTACTAATGTATTGTTATGCTGACAGGATTTCTATAACCCGGGTGACCGCTGACCTTTCTTTGGCCAAGAGATCAGTTCTCAACAAGAGACCCATCATGGAGAGGTCTAACACACGAACCAGTTTGGGTGAGAGCATCACACACACCATTCAGAGCTCAACAATAGAGATGGCCCAAGGCTGTAAAGTCACCCAGAACATCAGTTGCCCATTTGTTAGTCTTAGATACTTAAACAACTGGTTTTATGTGATGTACTAAACCTTGATGTTGCAAATTCTGCTGATTTAAACATGTTACCAAGTTAAACATGTTTTGTGGATGCTATTTGTCTGTTTTTCCCACTCAGCGGAAGTACAGAGTGAGATCGAGAGAATATTTGAGTTGGCCAAAACCCTTCAGCTGGTGATTCTAGATGCAGACACCATTAACCATCCAGCACAGCTGGCTAAAACCTCATTAGCTCCTATCATAGTGTATGTTAAGGTCACCTCTCCAAAGGTGAGTCTTATGATCACGTTTAGACTATTTAACGGAATATGCTAAAACATTCCACTCTGTCAATAGCGAAATTGACATTGACAAAAGACAAAAGTAACCCAGTTTCTTTGATTCCTCTTCTTTTTTGCCAGGTCTTACAGCGATTGATAAAGTCGAGGGGTAAATCACAAAGCAAACACCTCAATGTTCAGATGATGGCAGCAGATAAACTGGCTCAATGTCCTCCTGTAAGTTCAGACACACACACATCCCTTAGGTGTTTTAGAACACTGTAGATTCAACTTTAGTGTTAGTATGGTAATGTTGTCAAGATCCTTTTCTAATAGATTCTCATAGTTTTGCTAAAGTTTTAGGGTTGCCATGGTATTACATTATATACTGAAAAAGATAGAGAAAAAATACTTTTCCAAAAAATTATTTACTTCCTTCCATTTTGTTCCAAATCCTCATTTTGTTTTCTGGAACACAGACGATATTTTGAGAGCTTGTAATGATTGCTTTTTCATGCAATTACAAGAAATGGGGACTGAAGCTTTCAGGTTTTAAGGACACAAAAGCTTGTAATAATCTGGTTGATTTGGTTTACAAAACCAGTTCTGAATGTTCTTTCATGAAGCTTCACTAATAAGAGCTAGGGTGCATGTCACTATTTTCATAACAACCATTGTTGTCTGTTTCTCATGCAAAAGCTATTGTATTGTTTCAGAAAAAAATGACTTTTACAGTGCTTTTGCTTCCCTTTTGAAGCCTGAAAGTACCTATTCATTGCAATTGCATGGAAAAGAGTGACTTTTCCCATGTTGGGATTACTTAAAGGGTGCGTGAATGACAACAGAACTGTTTTATCAAACATAATTTAACTGTTTGTCCTTTATATAAATAGACCTGATTTGTTAAAGGATTAGTTCACTTCCTGATAATTTACTTACCCCTATGTCATCCAAGATGTTAAGGTATTAAGGTATTAATTGTTTTTTATAAGAACATGACAGATCATTTTTCTAGATTAGACCCTTATTCCATGGATGGGATTGTGTAGAGTCTTTTGAAGCTTCATTGAATCTGCAATTTGGACCTTCAACCCGCGAATCCCCATTGAAGACCACTATATGGAGAAAAATCCTGGAAGGGAAGCACCCTTAAAAACCTTAAAGGAGAAGTCCACTTCCAGAACAACAATTCCAAGATGTTCATGTCTTTCTGTCTTCAGTCATAAAGAAATTATGGTTTTTGAGGAAAACATTTCAGTATTTTTCTTCATATAATGGACTTCAATTGAGCCCCCGATTTTGAACTTTCAAAATGTAGTTTAAATGCAGCTTCAAAGGGCTCTAAACGATCCCAGCCAAGGAAGAAGGGTCTTATCTAGCGAAACGATCGGTCATTATTTTCGGAAAATAAAAATGTGTATACTTTTTAAGCATAAAACTTGCGTAGCACAGGCTCTCGGATGCGCGTCCACGGGGCGTTCTTGGACCCGTGTGTAACGGAGTGAGTGAGACAAGAGGCGAGCGGATCCAAACGCGAGCTTTTATTGAAGGGACGAGACAGATACATGGTCAAACAGGCAGGGTCACAACAACAGCAAACAGGTATGTTAGGGCGAGACTCAATAGAAGTCCGTGAGGCAGGCGAGGGTCGATCTGTGGCGAACGTAATCCGTAAAGAGGCGAGATGAGAGAATGATCCGTGAAACAAGCGTAGGCAGGTGGCGAGACAATCGAGAAGAGAAGGCCAGGTGAGAAAGCTATACACGGGAACCAGGAAACTAGGGAACAAGGGAACTAGGAACTAGGAACTAGGAACACTAACAAAGATAATCACAGCGATAAACACAACAACAATACTCCGTGGCTTGCAGAGGGAAAGTCCGGGGCTTTTATAGCGCTGCTGATTGGTCACAGGTGCCGACCCAATCAGCGCGCTGGAAGACGGGGAATGTAGTCCGGGGTGTAGTGCAGTCTGAGCGTAGTGACAGGGTGAGAGCGACATCTGGTGGTGAGCGGACCGCAGGTCACCGACCAGATTCGTAACATAGTCCCCCCCCCAAAGAGCGGCTTCCAGACGCTCCAACAGAACAACAGTCCAGGGGAGCGGTGGGGCGGGAGCGAGACAGGGCGAGGGCTGGAGGACCAGGTCCATGCGGAGGACCCGGTGATTGAGGCAGGACCGGCAGAGCAGGAACCCTCCAGGGCGGAGCCGGAGGCAGAGCAGGAAGCGCAGGAGCCCTCCAGGGCGGAGCAGGAGGCGCGGAAGCCCTCCAGGGCGGAGCAGGAGGCGCAGGAGTCCTCCAGGGCGGAGCAAGAAGCGCGGGAGCCCTCCAGGGTGGAGCACGAGGCGCAGGGGCCCTCCAGGGCAGAGCAGGAGGCCCAGCAGGAGGCGCAGGAGCCCTCCAGGGCAGAGCAGGAACCCGCGTCATGGACTGGGACCTGGGGAGAGCAGGGACAGAGGAGGCAGACAGAATAAAGAAAGAAGCAGAGAGTTCAAAAGTTAACGCCGCCTCCCTATGAGGTTCTACAGCGGCCGCTGACACCTCAGGAGGCATTGGCGCAGCTTCTCTGACTGGAGAGGCCTTTGGAGCTGACTTGGGACCAGACGGGACCTCTGGAGCTGACTTGGGACCAGACGAGACCTCTGGAGCAGGCTTGTGAACAGACGTGAGCTCTGGAGCAGGCTTGTGACCAGGCGGGAGCTCTGGAGCAGGCTTGTGACCAGACGGGAGCACTGGAGCAGGCTTGTGACCAGATGGGGCCTCCGGGGCAGACTTATGAACAGACATGACCTCCGGGACGGAACAGACGAACTCAGCAGAGCAACAGAGGTGACCTCAGGGAGACTTGTGAACGGACGACCTCTGAGCAGACCTGTAACAGACGGGTCCTCTGGAGCAGACTTGAGACCAGACGGGACCTCTGGAGCAGACTTGAGACCAGACGACCTCAGGGCAGAAAAGATGTGACCTTAGGAGCAGACTTGTGAACAGACGTGACCTCAGGGGCAGACTTGTGAACAAACGTGACCTCAGGGGCAGACTTGTGAACAGACATGATCTGAGGAGCAGACTTATTAACAGACGTGACCTCAGGAGCAAAGTGTGCAGCCCACACACACCAAATGGCAACCGCCATTAAGGGAAGAGCAGTGGCGGGTGGCAGGACCTCTTTAATGGTGGATTTTGAAGGTGTTGATGCCACTGGGATGTTTGCTGCCCTCACTGACACTAGTGGTGGGTCCAGCACGCTGGCCATCATGATAGGCCGTGACCTTGGGAAGTCAGACGAGACATGGCGAGGCTCTGGACAGATAGACGAGACATGATGGGGCTCTGGAAGGTCAGACGAGACATGACTTGGCTCTGGACAGATTGACGAGACATGACGAGGCACTGGGTGGTCTGATGAGACGTGACGAGGCACTGGGCCGTCTGACGAGACATGAGGAGGCTCTGGATAGACAGGCGAGACATGACGGGGTTCTGGGAGGTCAGACGAGATGTGACTTGGCTCTGGACAGACAGACGAGACATGACAAGGCACTGGGCGTTCTGACGAGACATGGAGAGGCTCTGGGCGGTCAGACGAGACGTGACTTGGCTCTGGGCCGTCAGGTGGGAGGTGACTTGACTGGGCCGTCAGGCGGGACGTGACTTGACTCTGGGCCGTCAGCAATAACTTGACTAGGCTCATGAAGATCAGTTGTGGCTTGACCTGGCTTATGAGGATCAGTGGTGACTTGACTTGGTTCATGGAGATCAGCGGTGACTTGACTTGGCTCATGAAGATCAGTAGTGACTTGACCTGATTCATGGTGATCAGCAGTGACTTGACTTGACTTATGGAGATCAGCAGTGACTTGGCCTGGCTTGTGAAGTTTAGTAATGACTTGACTAGACTCATGGAGATCAGAAGTGACTTGATCTGACACGTGAAGACCAGCAGAGACTTGACTTGGCTCAGGAATGACAGCTTTGACCTTGCTTGACTCAGGAACGACGGCTTTGACCGTGCTTGACTCGGGAACCACAGCTGTGACTTTGCTTGGCTCAGGAACCACGACTGTGACTTTGCTTGACTCAAGAACCTCGGCTGTGACTTGACTGGATTTAGGAAGAGCGGCTCTGACTTGACTTGACACAGGAAACACAGCTTTAACTTGACTTGACGCTGGAACAACAGCTGTAGCTTGACTTGACACTGGAACAGCAGCTGTAGCTTGACTTGAGTCTGGAACAACAGCCGACTTGACTGGACTCGAAACTTGACTTGACTCAGGAAACGCAGCTGTAACTTGACTGGACTCAGGAAACGAGCTGCAACTTGACTTGACTTGGAAACTTGACTTGACCTGGAACGAGCTGCAACTTGACTTGACTTGGAAACTTGACTTGACTCGGGAAACACAGCTGCAACTTGACTGGACTCGGAAACTTGACTTGACTCAGGAAACGCAGCTGTAACTTGACTGGACTCGGAAACTTGACTTGACTCGGGAAACGCAGCTGCAACTTGACTTGACTCAGCAAATGCAGCTGTAACTTTACATGGCTCTGGTATGGCAGCTGTGATGTGACGAAGCTCCGTTTTCGCCGCCATTTTGTGAACGGGCTCCGCCGTCGCCACCATCTTGTGAGCGCGCACCGGCGCAGCCGCCATCTTGTGAACAGGCACCGCTGTCGCTGCCATTTTGTGCACGGGCTCTGTTGTCGCCGCCATGGTATGAACGCGCTCCGGCACGGCCGCCATTTTGCGAGCGGGATGCGCGGCCGCCATTACCGCGTTGTCGCGTTCCTCCTCCGCGACACCCACAGTAAACGGCGAGCCCACACACAACAGAGCAAAGTCCAAAAAATCAGCCAGTGATGAACACGGACCCTCGCGTCTCAGTCTCATTTTTAACTGTTCATTTAAACCATCGCAAAATATCTCACATAAAATACAGTCCGGGAGATCTGAATGATTTGAAATTGCCAGGAATTCACGGATGTGTTGCTCTAGAGATCTTGGTCCTTGTTTTAATCTAAAAAGTATCCGGGTTGTGTCCATACCTGTTGACTGTCCGTGGGTGAAGCTGCTGGATCCTTGTGTGACGGAGTATTCTGTAACGTTGAGTGAGAGGCGAGAGGCAAGCGGATCCAAAGGCGAGCTTTTATTGAAGGGACGAGACAGATACATGGTCAAACAGGCAGGGTCAAAACAACAGCAAACAGGTATGTTAGGGCGAGGCTCAATAGAATTCCGTGAGGCAGGCGAGGGTCGATCTGTGGCGAACGTAATCAGTAAAGGGGCGAGATGAGAGAATGATCCGTGAAACAAGCGATAGTCCAGTAGGCAGACGGCGAGACAATCGAGAAGAGAAGGCCAGGCGAGAAAGCTATACACGGGAACCAGGAAACTAGGGAACAAGGGAACTAGGAACTAGAAACACTAACAAAGATAATCACAGCGATGAACACAACAACAATACTCCGTGGCTTGCAGAGGGAAAGTCCGGGGCTTTTATAGCGCCGCTGATTGGTCACAGGTGCCGACCCAATCAGCGCGCTGGATGACGGGGAATGTAGTCCGGGGTGTAGTGCAGTCTGAGCGTAGTGACAGGGTGAGAGCGACATCTGGTGGTGAGCGGACCGCGGGTCACCGACCAGATTCGTAACACCGTGGACATTTCGTTAATTTTAGCAAAATCAGCATCATGTGACATCCCCATGAGACGAACGAACTCGAAAAGCCCAAAGACTTGAAACAGGTGAACTAATTCCAGTACAGAACCTAATAGGATGTTGCGCATGCACGACTGAACGAATCACTACCCGAGACGACTGGTTCTTCCCGAGTCACATTAAAAATTTGTTCAAAATGAACAAATGGTTCAAGAATGACCCATCACTAATTCGTAGCATCATGGATGCGCATCCCAGAGCCTTTGCTACGCAAGCTTTTGTGCTTAAAAAGTATACAAATACAAGTATACAAATTTTTTTGAAAAAAATGACCGATCGTTTTGCTAGATAAGACCTTCTTCCTTGGCTGGGATCGTTTAGAGCCCTTTGAAGCTGCATTTAAACAACATTTTGGAAGTTCAAAATCGGGGGCACAATTGAAGTCCATTATATGTAGAAAAATCCTGAAATGTTTTCCTCAAAAACCATAATTTCTTTACAACTGAAGATACAAAGACATGAACATCTTGGATGACAAGGTGGTGAGTAAATTATTTGTAAATTGTTGTTTTGGAAGTGGACTTCTCCTTTAATTTTCAACTGACAAAATAACGGCATGAACATCTTGGATGACATTGGGTAAAATGATCAGAAAATTTTTATTCTTCAAGTGAACTAATCCTTTAAGGACTGCCAGTATGACAACTGCAGGTTTTAAAGGCATTTCATTTAGGGCAAGTCTGTTTGACCAAATTGTCTTTTTATTCTGTGTTATTTGGAAATTAAGGCACATTTGAGTCTCACATTGTTAGCAAACTGGTGTAATTCTAAATGTTTGTTCTTCATTCTCACTTGATTGACTGGCCTTGCTACAGTTCTAGTAATGTAGACGCTTGCTTTTCCAAACCACATTCTGACAAAAGTCATGTTGCATGTTGTTCCATAGAGCCATTATCCTACCTGTCGCTCAACGCCATCTCCCATCACCTGACCACCATCACAAGATATTTTATATAATATCTTCTAATTCCATCCCCCGCATGTCATCTTCTCCTCCACCCTGTCTCCCCATCAGGAGATGTTTGATGTCATTTTGGATGAGAACCAGTTGGAGGACGCCTGTGAGCACCTCGCTGAATATCTGGAGGTCTACTGGCGTGCCACTCATCTGCCTGGCACCGCCCCTCTCAACCCGCTATTGGAGCAAAATCTGATGACGCCACCCTCAGCAATCTCCAGTCTACAGGTAAGGCTGCTTTGTGTGGATGGGCGGAGTTCTAATATGAAGATATGTAGGACATAAAATAGCACATTAAATCATGATATTCACAATACTCAGCAAAATCATCATGAATATATCATAAATATTCAATATATAGCCCTTTTTCAGGCAGTTACATTATTAAAAAGAACAAGTTTGTGGTTTGCGGTCACATGTGCATTGACCTAGTTAGACCAGAGGCCACCAGACTTAGTACGTGTCCTCATCGATCTACCAGGAAAGTAGTCCAGAGTCTGTGCTAAACATAATCATCCAGACTACAGATGGTATTTGTATTAGCTGCTTTGAGAAATATGTCTTATATTTGTGATGTATAGATCCATGTCTGCATCCACTTTATTTAAGATCCTATCAAATGAATTTAAATTATACAGCTGACCTCAAAAGTCAGAAAGTTGCAGTTTCACAGAATATGGTTTTAGGTCATAACTGACTTTCACTAGTATATGGGACACAGTTTGTAAAGTAGACAGGCACTGTGGAACTTGTTTGTAAATGAAAAATTAGGCATAGGATTTCTTATACAGGAGCCCCCCTGTATATATCTCACTCCATTATAGAGTTCTACTTTAAGCAATAAATGGCAGATCCTATATTGCTTTTAACAAAACGTTTTAAAACTGATAATATTTGTTCTTTTTGACAGCAGGAAAGTGGTAATTAAACATTTGTCTGTTTTGTCCTTTCCTCTACTCCATATTTTCACTCTGTCTTTTTAAGTTGTCTTGGGTCCACAGATGCTTGTAATACTGATATGTTGTAAGTCTCAATCTGTCTGTTCTGTGTCTCATTCATGCCTGACATCTTTGCAGTTCTCTGAAACACAGGAATTAATTGAATGAACACTTACAAACCTGCGGTGAGTAGGTGGGATGGTCAGTCTGCCTTTCCCCCTCAGACTGTAAAACAAACCCCACCCTGATACTTCTTTACATCCTCCAATTCCTTCAACCCCTCCAAATGGAAATGGCCATCTGGTATCCCCATTGGAAAAGCACTTAAAAAAATCATATATGCAAATATATGATTTTGTTATGCTGTTGTTGGTGTAGCCCATTCATAGTTTTTATGTGGCAATGGCATTTCCCCAGTGGGGGAAAGGGAGTAATACAAAAGCTTTATGTTTAAAATTATGCAGGCTTTAAAATGACTCCTCCAAAAGCACATTGAAATGTCCTTCTTAGTATGTAGTCAGTGTTTCTAGCGGTGTAGGTATTGCATCTTTAAGATGTACGTAATGTTTTTAATGATGTAGACAACATGTCTTTAAAGTGTCAGCAGCTTCCCTAAAGGTGTAGGCCAGAGCTCTTCAATCCTGCTCCTGGGGACCCACTCTCCTGAAAAAGTTTATTTCCAAACTGCTTCAGCACACCTGCCTGTGTATTTTCCCCAGGAAGAGGGTTTAAGACCCTGAAGCATTTGTAAAGCTGTAGGCAGTGTATCTTACGGTTTAGACCCGGGATTCTCAACTCTTGCCCTCGAGATCCATTTTCCTAAAGAGTTTAGCTCCAACCCTGATCAAACATGAACTAGTTAATCAAGGTTTACCAGAGAGTTACTGGCAGATGAGTCTGATCAAAGTTTTGAGCCAAACTCTGTAGGAAAGTGCATCTTGAGGGCCAGATTTGAGAACCCCTGGTGCAGACAGTATTTGTAAAGATGTAGGCAGCTTTTCTAAAGGTGTAGACCAGGGATCCTCAACTCTGGCCCTCGAGATCCATTTTCCTGCAGAATTTAGCTCCAACCTTGATTAAAACTCACCTGCCAGAACTTTCTAGCAGAGATTGTCTTACTGTTGGCACTCACTGGGAGATGAGAGGGTCTGTAGGCTATTAGAGAAAGTGTAACTGTCAACTTGGATCACATGTGCCTTTATAACCAATCACATTACAGCCTTGGCGTCATTGAATTTCAGTCAGAGTTGTGCGACACTCAGTCGCTGTTTATGGATTTCATAGGAATAAATGGGAAGTGCCGTAAGCTGGATTCCACCTGTTGCAAAAAGTCTGTGACTTATAAAAAAAAAAAAACTCTAAAAATAGTTAAATCTAAAATTATTGTTTAGTGTAAAACATGTTGAAGATTAGCTGATAGGCTGTTGATTCAATAAATGATAAGCCATTTCTTTAAAAAAGCTGTTTATTCAGCGTAGTGAAGCCTTTCCTCCATTGACATCCATTCCAAAAAAACAGCACCTGGTTGGCACCAAAAGCCTCGTGGGCAGCACACCGACATATAACGCTGTTGTGCTTGGGGCATCCCGAGTTCGAGTCCTGGCTTGCAGACCTTTTGCTCCCCCCTTTCTCTCCCACTTCGCATCCTGTCCAACTATACTGTCCTATCTAAATAAAAGCATAAAAATAGCAAAAATAAATCTTTAAAACAAATGGCGTCTGGTCTCCTTCCCTGTGGCACAGTGTTAGCTTTAGTCGTTATGCTTTTTTGGCTAAAGGTTGCAGGCTTGCCTTCTAGTGGCTTTGTTTCTAGTGTATCCTGAAGACCTTAAGTAGCTTGTTAAGGTATGTTTGATTAGGGTTGGAGCTAAACTCTCCAGGAAAGTGGACTTTGAGGGTCAGAGTTGAAAAACCCTGGCATAGACAGCATTTGTTCAGATCAGAGATAGGCAACGTCGGTCCTGGAGGGTCGATGTCCTGCAAAGTTTAGCTCCAACCCTTAAAAAAAAAATTCACCTGCCTGTAGCCCTAGTAATTCTAAAGACATTGATTGGCATGTTCAGGTGTGTTTGATTATGGTTGGAACTAAACTCTGCAGGACATTGACAATCCAGGACTGACATTGCCTATCCCTGGTACAGATGTAGGCCAGAGGTCTCCAACCCTGCTCCTGGAGAGCTACCTTTTTGCAGACTTCAGTTCCAACTCCAATTAACCCCAAACACACCTGCCTGTAATTTTCAAATTACCCTGAACACGATGATTTGCTGGTTTGGGTGTATGTGATTAGGGCTGCAGGACAGTAGCTCTCCAACAGCAGGGTTGGAGATCCTTTGTGTTTCTAAAGGTGTATGCAAGTTCGGTTCTAGAGAGCCACTGTCCTGCGAGATTAGCTCCAACTCAAACATACTTAAACCAGCTAATTAAGGTTCTCAGGATTACTACAAACTTATTCACCTTATACTTCAATGCAGAAGTAAGGCTATGAGCGAGACTTCCAGTCCATTTGCTGCTATAGGGAAATAACAAGAAGAATAACAACATGCGGTAAATGTTAAAACTGTTTACACTACAAACCAGTGTGTTCATAATTAAGATAATACATGCAAACAGTATGGTAAGACACACCAATCTGCAATATCAAGCAGCAAAACGACCCATTTTGTACAGCTAAAAATAGCTGGACGTGAATGAGACTGGAAGCCAGACCCATAAAATTTACAAATGGCTGTGCCAACTCTTACGGGAAAAATAAGGTGGAGAAGCAGGTGTTTTAGAGCTGGTTGGAGCTACACTCTGCAGGACAGAGGTCCCCCAGGACCAGAGTTTGACACATGTTGTGTAGGCAGTGCGGCTTAGGTGTAAATGTTTCTAAATGTTTGACCATGTTTGTAAAGTTGTAGGCAATGTTTGTAAAGGTGTTGGCAACATACCTGAAGGTGTAGGCAGCTTTTCTTCAGCTAAAGCTGTAGACAGTGCTTGAAATCGTTTAGGTGTGGGAAGCTTGTCTTAAGGTGTTGGCGAGATAAGAGTATAGGCCAAAGATCTCGAACCCTGCTCCTGGAGAGCTACCATCTTGCAGACCAACCCTGTTCCAACACACCTGTCTATAATTATCAAGTATCCCTAAACAATTTTATTAGCTAGTTTAGGTGTGTTTGATTGGGGTTGAAGCTGCAATTAGCAGGATTGGAGACCCTTGCATAGACAACATTTATAAGCGTCTAGACCAGGAATAGGCAACTTCGCTCCTGGAGGGCCACTGTTCTGCAGAGTTGGGCTTCAACCCTAATCAAACACACCTTCTTGTAGCTTTCTAGTGATCTTGAAGGCTTGAAGATCTTGATTAGCTTGTTCAGGTGTGTTTGATTAGGGTTGGTGCCAAACTCTGCAGGACAGTGTCCTTCCAGGACCAAAGTTACCCATCCCTAGTCAAGACCAAAGGCAGGCAAGTTCAGTCCTAGAGAGTTGCTATCCTGCAGAGTTTAGATCCAACCCTGGAAAAAACCCACCTGCCTATTGTTTTAGTTATCCTGAAGACATTAGGTATGTTCAACTTGAAGTGACGCTGTGCAGACCAATCGTTGTATGACATCAAAGTACCGTGAGAGCAATTCAAAAGCATAAGGAGCCATCTACACTCTTATCGTTCTCGCAGTTCCACTTCAAGTCAAACACACCTATTGATTAGCTTGTCCAGGTGCGTTTGATTGGGGTTTAGCTGAAATTTGCAGTAGTGTTGAAGACCCTTGGTGCAGGCAACATTGCTAAAGGGTCTAGACTAGAGGTAGGCAAGTTCAGTCCTAGAGAGGTGCTATTCTGAAGAGTTAAGCTACAACCCTGAAAAAAACCTCACCTGCCTATAGCCTTAGTAATCCTCAAGACTGTTTAGTTCGTTCAGGTACGGTTGATTAGGGTTGGAGCTAAACTCTGCAGGACAGCGGCTCTCTAGGTTTGAACTTGCCTACCCTGGGTCTAGGCTGGTGTAGGTGTAGGCTGAAGTGCCTAAACTCAGTCCTGGAGGGCCAGTGTCCTGCAGAGTTTAGCTCCGACCCTAGTTTGACACACCTGAACCTGCTAATTGATCTCTTACTAGGCATACTAGAAACTTCCTGGCAGGTGTGTTAAGGTTGGAGTGAAACTCTGCAGGACACCGGCCCTCTAGGACCGAGTTTGGGCAACCCTGGTGTAGGCAAAGTTTGTAAAGGTGTAGGCAGCGTTTCTATAGGTTGGAGGTTAGAAATGAACTAGATTAAATTCAGAGCAATAGCCACATGCTTTCTGGCACTTTCTAGCTGTTCATTTCACTCCTTATTGAAACTTTTTCCTGTCAAATGATGTAAACCTCCATATGGCAGTGCAAACTTTCCATTTGACAAGGTCTTCTTTTTCTATGATTTCTATCGTGTTTATGCACTTACCCCTTTACACTTTCCGCTTAATTTGCTAAGTTTGTTAGAGCGAGCTGCACACACAGTCATCTCAGACTGCTCTGTTTATGCACCTTGCTGATTGATATTAACACTGTAGAACCTCCATAAAATGAGTTCACAAAGCAGATACAGCTGCCTGCTTTCCTATGTTATAAAGAAGCAAGTTGATTTTATGACTTTGGAAAAGAGGCTATATCTGACCACACAGACTGATGCTTTGTGAATGTGACAACCCTTCTAACTTCCCTTTGAATGCAACCTCCTTGTTTCTGAAACTAACATGAATCTTTTTGCTCCAGAGGAAAATGCGTAGAAATCTATAATGCACAGCATTTGATCTTAGACCTAGAACCCAAAGGCTTTGTTCAGACAGGCAACAAAAATGAGATTCTTGCCACATGTGACTCAAATCCACTTATTCTAAACAGCTAAAGCACTTCTGATTCATCGATTATGACAGTTTTGACAGTAAGTCCTAAAGATCGGATTAAAAAACCAAGTCCGATTTGTATGCAGTATGAACAAAGCCATAGTAACCAGTCACTTTGAATTTCCTCACTGGTGAGACTTGTCTCCTAAATCTTCTTTCCACCTCTCTGCACATTACATGTTTTATATTTGTGTTTTTTGTCTTTACGGGATCTCCTAAATGAGTCATTTTTCTTTGGAGTGAAACAGAAAGAGGAAACATGTGACCTCAGCATGGTTCAGAGTTGTCATGTTTCTCTTTCTGTCTCAGAACCAGCAGCTGTCGCCTGCCGGGGGTGGAGGGGGAGTGGAGGAGGAGGAGCAGGGGGAGCAGGACAGCCTCATGCCCTCCGACGAGGCCAGTGACTCTCGCTCCCTCCACCGAGGCGGCTCTAGCTCCCTGCACCCCCCAGAGGACGAGGAAGAAGAGGAGGAGGAGGAAGAGGAGGAAGATGATTACGAACCCCACCGCCACTCTCACCCATACCGGGACGTGTACCCGCCCAACCGTAACCACCCCGGTGGCATCCACAGCGCTAACGGACACGAGTCCCAGGACCGACTCCTGCAGCAGCGAGACTCGCAGGATGGACACAACCAACGGAACAACCGCCAGCGCACAAGAGCCTGGCCAAGAGACAACTACTGACTGCCTGCCTGCAGGAGTCTGGAGGAAAGGGTTGGGTTGTGAATTGGGGTGAGGGGTGATGGGAACTGGTGAGGAACTGGAAACGCACAGTGTGTGTGTATGCGTGTTTGTGGATAAAACTGCCCATGGTTGACAAAAAAATCCTGTTGTTTTCTAAGCTTATGTGGTCATTATTGTTTGAGGCATTGCACTACATTTGCTTTTAAAAGACAGGGCAGCTTTTCTCCTTTAAGATCACATGCATGTTCATATCGAAACAATATTTGAGCTTCCTCTGAAACCCACCCACGTCAAATATTACTTTGCGTATCATACGCTCTCCCTGAACCTAATGAGCACAGAAGGCATTATGGGAAAAGGAATAGCACTTTTATAGCATGGGATGTGAGTCACAAAGAAAAACATTGTAGCATTTTGTTGCATCTTTAATGGCATCTTTTTTGCTATTGCTCTTGTAAATGTGAATATTACTCACTATTTTTTGGTTCAAGCCCTCAGTCATGATGTTGCCAGATTGGAGCCCATATGCACTTGTCTTATGAGTTGTTTATTGGTACTCCTCTCCACATCATTCAGGCAACTGACATGAACAGTCATTTTCACGGTCACGTTTACAGATGTAGCACACATTGCCATTTGCAAAGCACCGTGTAAATGCGGTGTATGTAGGAAAGGAATCCAGGGTTACGCTCTGCTGTCGTAGAGTGAAATATTATTGGAACTACAGTCTTGGTTTGCACACGAGGTGAATTCCAACTTCAGACTGAAGAGAAGCAGTCGATCTTCCTGCATTTCCGTACTGCCGCATAAAGAAAGAACCTAATTAGGTCAGTGTCACTGGTTTCTTTTTCTGGGAAATGAGAAGGACTGAAAACTGAAGTTATTTTATCATCCAACAGTAGATCAGTGCCCATACATTGGATTTTTATAGAAGCAGATGAAGCTCACTAGTTTTGAAGTCTGTTTAGAGTAGTGGTCCATTGATATGTTTTTCAGGGCCGATTTTTACAGATAACCGATATTTTGAACCGACATATATACGTCTGAGATAAAAATGAAATTTAATATCAACTTAAGAATAACAAAAACTTTCTTTACATGCTTTTAAATTATTTTATCGACAAATCAGTTTTGAAAATGACCAATAACCATAAAAATGCCTAATATCTGTGCCGATAATCGCTGACCACTAGTTTTGGGATAGTCATGTTGTTCCTCTGTGACCTAAACGAGTAGAAAGTTGGTCTAGGTTCATATATTTTACACATTTGAGATATCATAACACTCAAAATGGCGTCTGTAGGACAGGAAGTCCTGCCTTTCAGTTAAAAGAGCCGATGGCCTTAAGGCATCCTGGTCTGTTTTTGAACTTGCATGCACGTTAGCTAGACTAATCTGATTTTTTAAAGCTACAGAAGCTAAATTTAGATTTTTGTATCATTGTTTTTGGGTGATTTTAAAGGTTTTGAAAGGTTGGCAAAGTTTTGGTGATTTCCCTGTTTAAGTAGATAGGAGTTGTACTTGCATGATTGGAAACTAGCATTACCAAAATGGCCACTAAATAAACTGCCTCAAAAGGAATTAGTCTTTACCAAGAAGAATGTGGCTTTAACCAGTGAGTGATCTTCCTCCGTCCTCCATTTCTCGCCACTCTTTCCTCTCCGAGACTCTGGGTGTCTAAGGGGGTGGTTACCGTGGCCTGCTTAAAAACACAGCATCACATCTTGCTTTGGCGACACGTTGACTGCTAGCTAGTTTAATGACCTTATTGGTGATTACATTAGCATATATCAACCAGGTTGTGTTACAACCAAATTCAAGAAAGTTCTCCCTTTTCTCATTACCATGACTCTAGACTCGGATGTTACCTGTAGCAGCTTAGGCTAAGGTTTATCCAGTGTAGGACCATTCAAACTGGCCTTAATACTTACCTGTATATCTTTACCACTGCATGTCTCAAATACAATTATTTAGGACTATTTGCACATTAGGGTTGGAACAGGACCTTAGAAAACTTTAAGTATATTAGAGTAGAAAAATCTACTCCATTTTTCTGTTTTTAATTTCAAATCTGCAACGGAATATTAGTAACGCATCTAAGAATAGCTAGTGTACATATATATCGAATGAAATTCCACCAGATCCTGAATATAATTCTTTAGAACGTTACTTTACTTTGTATTTACGGATCTGTATCGTTTTTAAGAAATGTTGCGATGTTTACAAAGTCAGGATTGCTCTCACTCAGAGATCGTTGACGTGAGACACATTGAAATATATGTAACGTCAGTTGTCGTACAGTTATGTAAAGTCACATAAAGTTGCAGTACACTCTCACGTAGCGCTGTAGTGATTTGGTTCTTTCGCAAAAAAACAACACTTAACATCTAAACTATTATAAATGATTGTGATGGCCTCTAGATTTCAGTGCATATCCAAAAATCGCCATCCAGAAAGAGAAATCCTTATTTTTCTGATATAATGCAATGTTTATACATAGGATGTGTATTTAAATATGATTTCACGTAGACTACACAGTTCCTTCCAAACATGCACAGAGACTTGAGTGAATGTATAGTTGCATGCCTTAACACCTCTAGTCCTAAGCACTAATGTATTGTCCTACAGAGGGACGGTGCTAAATTGACTGTCCCTTAATTGATTGTGTTGCATTGATTGTACTGGATCCGTACACTCCCAGAATGCACTTTCGGAAGCATCCTCCCTCATTTTAGATAGTAAAAACTTGTCTTATCGACCAAAATTGACGCCTGATATGAAGATTGAGCCATCAGTGTGTCCAGCGTAGTATTAGGACAACATCACTACCATAGTATGTTAGCATCTTAATGCTGGAGAGGTTTATGTACAGTTGAGGTCAAAAGTTTACATACACCTTGCAGAATCTCCAAAATGTTAATTATTTTACCAAAATAAAAAGGAATAATACAAAATGCATGTTATTTCTTGTTTAGTACTGACCTGAATGAGATGTTTCACATAAGACGTTTACATGTAGTCCACAAGAGAAAATACCATATTAATTTATAAAAATGACCCCGTTCAAAAGTTTACATACACTTGATTCTTAATACTGTGTTGTTACCTGAATGATACACAGCTGTGTTTTTTGTTTTTTTTTCCATGAGTTGTTCATGAGTGCCTTGTTTGTCCTGAACAGTTAAACTGCCACTGTACTTCAGGAAAATCCTTTCAGGTCCCACAAATTCTTCGGTTTTCTAGCATTTTTGTGTATTTGAACCCTTTCCAGCAATGACTGTATGATTTGGAGATCCATCTTTTCACACTGAAAACAACTAAGGGACTCATATGCAACTATTACAGAAGGTTCAAACGCTCATTTGCATATAAGTCCCTTAGTTGTCCTCAATGTAGAAAGATGGATTTCAAAATCATACAGTTATTTTTGGAAAGGGTTCAAATACACAAAAGAAAACCAAAAGAAAAACCAAAGAATTTGTGGGACCTAAAGAATTCTTCTGAAGAACAGCAGGCAGTTTAACTGTTCAGGACAAACAAGGGCCTCATGAACAACTATCACAAAACAAAACAAAACAAAAAAAACCACAGCTGTGGATCATTCAAGTAACAACACAGTATTAAGAATCAAGTGTATGTAAACTTTTGAACAGGGTCATTTTTACAAATTCAACTATTATTTTCTTTTGTGGACTATATGTAAACATCTTTTATGTGAAAGGTCAGTACTAAATAAAAAATAACATGCATTTTGCATGATCTCTCTTATTTTGGTAAAATTCTACAGATTCTGCAAGGTGTACTGAGTACAGTACTGAGTATGTAGACTACATTTCAGAACTAGGCCTATAAGAGCCTTTCCATGTCAGACTGAAGAAATCACCCAATTACCTGTTAACAACCCACGTTGTGCGTTGATCTCAGGTCATTAGACAAGTCACTGTATCTTCTCAGCTCTTGCCTTTCTAACATAAGTTTAAATTGGTGTAGATTGTGTGTCACAGACATTGTGTTTACAGCACCGATCTTAAAGTAAGATTTAGAGGGTCATGGGAAATGTACATGTTCTGAGGTGTGGAAGTCAGGGTAAAAGTCCACTAACAAATGCCTTGACCAATCCTCTCTTTTAGTGTACTGCATCTTTATTTGCTACCAACATGTCTCACTTTAATCTCTTGTTCTATATTTAAAAACAAAACGAAAAAAAAAAGAAAATCAGAGCATGACTGAAAAAAAATTCTATGCAAGTGTTGCATGTGATCTGATCGTTTCTTTCGATTGTTTCTGATCTACTTTAGTACTGCATTGATTCTTGTTGTAAGTATTATTCTATTTAGTAAGACAGTTCACCCTCTTTTATACTGAGCACATACAAGGGGTTTCTGCCGCAAAGTTCATTTTCTTTAAATAGCTCCTTTTCAGTCTCATGGGCTTCAGTACCTCCACTGATATTTTTTTAACGCTTTAACATAGCACATAGTTGGACTGATGTAATAAAGGAATGTTCCAGGTTAAGCTGTAATGACAGAATCCGATGCAAAGAAAACCACAAGACACACATTATAAATAATAATTTGACTGATTAAATAAAATTACTTACAAACCTAGTCTATATGAAGTTATATCTAAACTTTCGAGTTGTTGGAATTGATACAAGCACTTCAACGAAAATATAAGCTCCACATTTCAGCTTTTAAACCCTCCAAAATGTTTTGCCACATAGACTTCCATTGTAAGTCCATTGTGATTTAAAAGAGACGAGTCCAAACTGTTCAAACTCTAACCTGGAACATTCCTTTAAACAGCATTGATCAAATACTTGCATTGTTGTAGTTGATGTTAAGACTGTGAAAAGAGATGATTTATATGATCCACAATGCACATTGTAAAAGAGCATGTGTACTGTGTGATAAACTGTACGAGGTTCAATCACAGAATGATCTAAAAACAAGATTTGCATGTCTTAATACATGTAAATGTACATGATACAACATTTTCCCCCCTTATCTCTCATGGCATCTCATTGTTTTATAGCGGACCAATACAGAATACATAAACACTGATTTAATTTTTTTTTCTTTCTGAGGTATTAAGAAGCACAATTTTTACAATGGGTATAATTTGAGTCCTTTGTCTTCGATTCTGTATGCAATACAAACATGGAAAGAAAACGCCTTAGAACATTAACACTTCCTCTTCTGTGTAAGTAGAGAAAAAGATATTGCACTATTTTTTTTCTTTTTTGATGTCTGCTTTGTAATGCAATAAATGCACTAGGTAGAACAATAATTGCAATGGACACTTAATTGGTCCTCAGGCGTGATGTAGGTACACACTTTCTCTCTCTCGCCCCTTCATCTTTCTGACAACATGAAAAATAAAATCCTGCCTGATGCTGTACATGCTTTCTATTTAAAGAAAATGCCACTAGTTATAATAAAAAACAAAACATTTTATGTACTTTTAACACTCCAGTTGTGTCTCAATTGTTTAATCATTGCTCACATTTGATTGGGTTTTTTGTTCTGTTTTTCTTTCTTTTCTTTTAGAAATATGTAAAAAAAAAATAAAAATTATGCATCACTGCTGTTTTATCATACAAACCTGTCAACAATATTCAACCATGTCTTAATACTGTCACCTAAGTCTTAATTTTACACCCTTTCCCTTTAAATAGCTACCTTGGCATTTAAGGATTAATTCTAGAATAAAAAATTCCTTATAATTTACTCATGTCATTCAAGATGTTCATGTCTTTTTATTCCTCAGTCGAAAAGAAATTGTTTTTGAGGAAAACATATTAGGATTTTTCTCCATATAGTGGGCTTCAATGGGTTGAAGGTCCAAATTGCAGTTTCAAAGCAGCTTCAAAGAGCTCTACACGATCCCAGCCAAGGAATAATGGTCTTATCTAGTGAAATGATCATTTTCTAAAAAAAAATTGTTTATACTTTTTAACCACAAATGCTTGTATTGCACTAGCTCAACCTCATGCATTACCCAGTGTTTACAAAGCAAACATGGAAAGAAAGACAACCGGTCTGTACAAAAAAACGGTAAAACAACGATGTTGGGTGATTTTGAAGTTGGAGGAGAAAATTAGATGGAGTTTTTTATCACCCTACTCTACCTTTTTGAACTGGAGTACACAGATGAAGAACTAACTGACCTTTTCAACGTGGTTACGCAATGCGCATTAGTGGTTATAAAGTATATAAATGTTTATTTTTTTAGATAATCTGTTTCTCTAGACAAGACCCCTACTCCTTGGCTGGGATTATGTAGAGCCCTTTAAAGCTGCACTGAAAAAGCAAATTGGACTTTCAATCCGTTGACCACCACTGAAGTCCACTACAAAGAGTTTGCACTTGCGTCACAATTTGCTCAGTTATCCTGATGCGCTGCCATACTGGAGATACTCAGACATAAACAACAGCATGCATTGCACAGTTAATGTACTACTGAATATAGTGATCTGTTAATTTATGCTGTCTAAACCATGGACAAAAATGTATGGAAGTTGCTAAATCATATAGAGAAGGACTTTCAATATTTCACCTACCTGACCGGAAATGATAAGAACAAACACAAATGTTGTCAAGAATCTAGCCCTGGAAATCCCGGTTCAGTTTGGCCAACCACAAACACCTTTTGTTCCTCAGACAGGTTTTTGCACTCTTCTCCTTGATTTTTTTGTTTTTTTATAACTCTGTAGTACTCCAAATGTTTTTTTCCCTGTACGACCGATTAGTACAGCCCAACACATGACAATAATTGATCATTGTCAGCAGCAATAATCAGCAAAATATGCGAGTTGTTCTGTTCAGTGGCACTGTTTACGTTTAGTGCCGTCAGTATGGCTGATTGACTATGCGTGGTAAAACCAATCTATATAGAGAAAAATCCTTCAGTGTTTTCCTCAAAAACCTTAATTTATTTTTGACTGAATACTTTATGGTCTATTTAGTCGCAATCAAGCCAGTGTTAGCCTTGCTGTTTTAGTGTAGATAAGTAGGAAATGGACATCACAGTGGTTAGAAGCTGCGCTGCCATCTATCGACGTGAATTAACGTTAGAATGACCGTCAGATTTATGTAAATCACACTGATACAAGTGAGTTTTAGAAAGATGTCTATACAATAATTAATTCACTTACCTGTACACCAAACAAAAAGCAACTTGGACATCAAATCTCCGTTGTAAAATCTTTCCACCTCTCTTTGCGGAACCGATGTTTGCACTTGTTTTTGTCTTGTCAGACTTTCTGATATCGGATTTTTTTGTTTCTACGATAGTACAGGTAAGTTACTGACTCTCGTCGTCTCCGCTGGCAAATTACGATAATACGCATTTAAATGTCTAGTTTTTGCTCTTTACATCACCAAACAACATTACGCAAATAGCGTATCTCGAGACGGCAGCTAACGACATCGCGGGTCACGTTGTAGTTACCCGAAACATAATACATATAAAACAGTTTTTATAGTAAACTATTATGTAATCTAAACTAAATAGTGAGTACAGTCTTAATCTCATGCGATTGTACAGCATTCAGATGACTTTTTATAAAAAGTTTTTTTAATGTGTAAAACTATTTAAAATACCACCAAGTATATAAATGTCAATTTGTTTCGAAAATGACTGATCAAACTTTGGGGACATTTAAGGTTACTATATGGAGAGAAATCCTGAAATGTTTTCCTCAAGAAACAATTTCTTAACAACGAAAGAAAGACATGAACATCTTGGATGACAATGGAGTGAGTAAATTATCTGTAGATTTTTGTTCTGGAAGTGGACTTCAAGTAACTGCAGAACAGATTATCCTAAAAGACTTTGACACTCAAATACATATAATCAAATGAATTTCAAACAACAAACTACTCAGTCAATAGGACTTTAATATTTATCCACAGAGTGAAAGAACAGTTTTACTCATCCTTTGACTGAAATGGAGTATCTACAGATGCATTCATGAATTCGCACTTTTACACAACTTAAAAATCAAACACAGTTACATGTAATGTGTAAAAAAAAGAAGTTGTGTGCCGTTCTAAAATTTCATGTTTGACAAACTGTCCATCTTAGGATGTCAAAGGGAGAAAATGACTTCTCTCTACTACAGCTTTCTTACAGATTTCTACACTTGTCATTGGTTTATCTGCCAGAAAACTGATCCCTTGGTTTACTGGTGGTCTCTTATGAACTTGGTTGCAAAAAATCTGGTGAGAAACGGCACACTCACAAGATGTACAACAAAAAAAAACAAACAACGTGTAAATGGTTCGGCTCAAGCAAAGATGGTCTCCTCTCTCCTCTTCTTGGTAAGGATGGTGCCGGGCTTGTGCTGGGCGTCTGGGTGATTGGCCAGCTCGGGCGGGCAGGTGGACACAGGACTTTCTAAGATGGCCTGTTTCAGGTCGTAGAACACAGAAGAGTCTTCTTTGGTCAGGAACGTCATCGCCACACCACTCTTTCCAGCACGACCCGTTCGGCCAATACGATGGATATAGTCTGAGAAAAGAAGTAAAGTTAAAGATTAATCCTCAAAAATAGGAATGGAAAACAGTAAGTCCCTTGATATAATATATAAATGACAAAGATGATGTTGGACTCACCCTCAATGTTTTTAGCCATGTCGTAGTTGATGACCATGGAGACGTCCTGGATGTCGATACCTCTGCCTGCCACATCTGTGGCCACCAGGATGTCCTTAGCTCCAGCCTTTAGGTTGGACAGAGCGAACTCTCTCTGTTCCTGACCTTTACCACCGTGGAGCGTACAAGCATTGTACTGCAGGACAGAGTAAAAGAAAGATTGAGAGTTACTGATTGAAATCAGTTTCTAGATTTCATCACAGACATTAATAAACACTGTGTACTCACTCCAATCTTCTCCAAAGACTTAGCCAGCACATCACAACCCTTCTTCTGGTTAACGAAGATGATGATGGGCGGCTCGAAGCCACTTGCCAAAACGTCCAGCAGCTTCTTCCTGTTTACCACATGAGAACATTTGCAAAAAATGGTAAGTCAATTTGACAACAACTTCTATTTGAATATGACTGGTTACAGTTAATGTGCACTCTGACCTCTTTTCACCCTCAGACATGAGAATGACCTTCTGTTCCACCCTCTCGTGAGGTTTGCCTGCAGAGCCGATGTACACCACTGCAGGTCTTCGGAGGTAACTTCTGGCCAAACGCTCCACCGCAGGAGGCATGGTGGCCGTAAACATGACCGTCTAAACAAACATGAGAGGAGGGGGAATTTAAAGGAGCAAAACTAAATGTGATTTCATTTATAGGTATTTCCTCTATAATTCCTAGCTCATGATATCTGTTACCTGTCTGTATTTGTGTTTGCCTGATTCAAAGTTCTGCATCATTTTTTCGGGGTCCTCCGCATCATCTGTGTCTGGCTTCTGATTGGTTACAGGAATGTACTCCAGAATCTTCTGGACGTCGGGTTCAAAGCCCATGTCAATCATTCTGTCGGCTTCGTCCAGTACCACATACGTGCATCTGCTCAGGACGAGGTATCGGTTTTCCAATACGTCGATCAAACGACCAGGTGTGGCTATGACAATCTGAGAATGAAGAGGAAAACACATTGGATATACATCTATACAATTATAGACACCAACCAGTGTCCAATCAATAATTTAGAAAATATAGCTGCAAGCAGTGACTATCAGAGTGCAAGCACTTTAAGACATTAAGCATACAAAAAAAGACATTATTTAGCAAGCCCCTAACCACCTAAATCAATTACTTAAAAAAAGCATTTTTATGGCAAATCCAGGTAATTTAATATAGAAATATTATGGTTTTTTTAATGTTTATGACTGTTATAGCACTAGCTCTGGTCCGATCTCCTTAAAACTTTGCCTGCTTGTTTAGAATCACTTGTCACGTGTGCTCACCAGATTTCATGACGTTTTGTGTTTTCCTTTAGGCTTTATAGGATTTTGGGTAAATTTGGACAGGCCCCTTTTCTAAACGACCCTATTATAGCTTCCCAAATGGTAAATTTCAACATTTTTTGATAATTACTGGCCTAGAGAGTCCAGAGAAGTTTTTTCCAGATTGAGCAAAAAACCTTGGACTAGTTGTTTACAATTGTACAATTGTTTAAAGGGGTCATCAGATGCCCATTTTCCATAAGTCGATATGATTTCTTATGGTCTTAATGAAAAGTCTATAACATACTTTGGTTAAAATTTCTCAATGGTAGTGTATATAACAGCTTTTTTTTTACCTTGTCAAAATCAGCTCTGCAAAAATAATCCTGTTCTGGTCGAGGCTGCTTTAAATGTTAATGAGCTCTGCTCACCCCGCCCCTCTCTTCTCTCTGTGGAGTGACGAGCCTGTTTACTTTAGCTGCATTTAGCTGCTAAACTTGCTAACTAGCATGTTATTAGGAAAGGCGATAGCAAAGATTAATAATTCTGCTGTAAGTGAAGCTGGATCACAAATGATTTGCGTGAACATGCATTTATGTAGATCGGGAGCCGCATTCCCTTCACAAACAAACATAATCCACTGCATCTTCAGGGCTCAGATGTCGGGAGTAAATGACGACCACTATGTTCATTATTACATCCAGCAACACAAAACCTCAATCGGAGGTGTTCTTGTCTAACTTACATCCCTGCTCCAGCATCGAAACAATGGAGGTCAGACTGTTACAGCTGACAGGTCTGTGGTAAGATGCTCATGTCAATCAACTATGGTGGGAGCGGCCTCTGTGGGTGTGACGGCACACCGAGAGGCATCTGAGAACGGCTCAATTTGATAAAGAGGATATTATTTTTACTGATTAATTAAAAACCACTGCATGGATTTTTATCATTATAGGGTAGATTTGTACATACACTGCCAACACACATTAATGTCCAAACATACGTAAAAGTGAACTTAGCATCCGATGACCCCTTTACACCCTTGAAAAATGTGATAGCACCCCCAGGTGCTGAGTTTTATTCCGATCAGCCTCTGTTAACCTTGTCTAATAGATGCTTCAACCTCAATGTTTTGATGTTTTTTTTTTTGAGATATGCAGATATCTTTATAGACACTTGTGGCACTTTGAACCACGACCGTGCACAGTGATTTTCATGTTGTTTGGACAAATGGTTGCGTAGTTATAGCCTCTTGCGTAGTTATAAATTTTTTTCCTGTGACCTCAGATTGAGCTCTTACATAGGTATCTCATTCTGTTCAGGAGTTATAGGCATTTTACTAAAAGTGTCCCTGCCCCTTTGTCAAAAATTTTAAAAAATCTAAAGTCTAAGCAAAAGTCGAAAGTTTTTTGATAATTGTTTATAAATCACTCTCCAGAGAAACTTTCTGTACTGGTTTGGTTCTGATTGGGCGAAAAACCTAGGACTAGTTCGCAAAAGTATTTAAAAAAAAAAAAAAAATCAGAATACCCGAAATCAAGCTACACGCTTGAACCCCTAGTAGTATAGAAGAAGGGATTTTACTCTCACCTCACAACCCATCCTGAGTCTAAACCCTTGATCCTCTCTGGATATTCCACCGATCACGGCCACTGTCCGGATTCCCAGCGGTTTGCCAAATTTAATTGTTTCCTCCTCTATCTGCTGTGCCAGCTCACGAGTGGGGGCCAGAATGATGGCATACGGTCCCTGATCTGAGTCCTCGATTCTACAGTCACAAACACATACAGAGTTTCCACATTTAATCTGATTCTACAGAACAGGTTGGCATATAAAAGTGTGACAAATAAAAGTGAGCTTTCACCTGTCAATCTTAGGTAGAGTGGTGATCCAGACCAATAATGGAATGAGGAAGGCGGCGGTTTTACCGCTACCAGTCTCGGCCACACCAATGATGTCACGGTTCTGTAAACCAATAGGAATGGCCTGCCTCTGGATAGGTGTGGGATCCTGACAAAGAATAAAAATATATAGAAGAAAACATTTTTAATATATTCAAAACCTTTAAATGGATGCCATATGCAACTTAGCCATTTTAAACACTTACAGAACTATCTAAATCTGTTTAATCATGTCAATTGAGAAGCACACCAAACAAAAACACACTGACCTTATATCCACACTTCTCGATGACCTCCAGAATGTGTGGCGGCAGTGAATACTCCTTCCAGTTGCGGATGGGGTTGGGGATCTTTCCTCCTTTGGTCGTGATGCTGTAGTCCTCTCTGAAGATTCTCCAGTCTCTGTCTGTCATCTCATCCATCTTCTTCTGAGACCAGTGCCGGTCGTCCCAGCGCTGCTTGGCCTCCTTCTTTCGGACCTTCTTCAGCCTCTGTCTGTGAAACACAGAAACATTTAATAGCATATCCATTAAACCTATATTAAAAAAAATGTGATTATGCTAATTATGCATACATACAAACACTGTAATCTGTAATTTTTTTCTTTTTTTTTTTTTTAAAAAAGTCTCTTATGCTCACCAAAGCTTCAGTAAAAACAGTAAGAATGTGAAATTATTACAATTTAAAATGAGCATTTTTTTTATTTGAATACATTTTAAGATGTAATTTATTCCTGTGATGTAAATGTGAATTTTCAGCATCATTATTAGAGTCTTTTGTGTCACATGATCCATCAGAAATCATTCTCATATGCTGATTTGGTGCACAAGAAATATTGTCAATGTTGAAAATAGTTGCTTTAAATATACACTACCAGTCAAAAGTTTTTGAAGATTTTTAAGTTTTTTTTCTTTTTTTTTAAAGGAAGTCTCTTCTGCTCACCAAGCCTGCATTTCTTTGATCCAAAGTACAGCAAAAACAATTTTGAAATGTTTTTACTATGTAAAATAACTGTTTTCTATTTGAATATATTTTAATATGCAATTTATTCCTGTGATTTCAAAGCTGAATTTTAAGCATCATTGCTCCAGTCACATGATTCTTCAGAAATCGTTCTAATATCCTTATTTGCTGCTCAACAGCATTTATCTGAAATAGAAATCCTTAATATTATAAATGTCGTTATTGTCACTTTTGATCAATTTAAAGCATCCTTACTAAATAAAAGTATTAATTTCTATAATTCACTATAATGTTATTTCGATGTTACAAAAGCTTTTCATTTCAGACAAATGCTGATCTTTGGCTCTTTCTATTCAAAGAATCTTGAAGAAAAATGTACTCAGCTGTTTTAAATATTGATGATAATAATAATAATAATAATAAATGTGTCTTGAGCAGCAAATCAGCATATTAGAATAATTACTGAAGGATCATGTGACACTGAAGACTGGAGTAATGATGCTGAAAATTCAGTTTTGATTACAGGAATAAATTACATTTTAAAATGTTTTCGAATAGAAAGCAGTTCTTTTAAATAGTAAAAATATTTCAAAATTTTACTGTTTTTGCTGTACTTTGGATTAAATAAATGCAGCCTTGGTGAGCAGAAGAATCTTACTGTTCAAAAACTTTTGACTGGTAGTGCAGAAAAATATATACATTTAAAATCTTGGTAATATTATAAATGTCTTTACTGTCATTTTTAACCAATTTATTGCATCCTTACTGAACAAAAAAAAAAAAAAACCAAAATGTACTGACCCTAAACGCTTGAATTGTAGTATACATACAATCTATTAATATCAAATGCAGTGTGTGGGACTTACTCCTCTTGCTCCTTCTCTTCAAGGGTCCGTCTTTTTTCCATCAGGTCTCCGTAGAATCGGGACTGATCTCTCTTCTGCTGCTTAAGGTCAATGCCGGCAATGAAGCCTCGGCCGTACAGCTGAACCTGATGCTTTTCTTTATAGCTAAACACATAAAAAATATCATATATACTATATAAATATGTACAATCCAACTGGCTAAACATTTGCAGACCTAACAAGGGTGACCTAAATGCAATGCAGTAAAATACACAAAATAATCTGGACTTTTATGTGCAAATAGCAAAGCAAGTGCAGTTATTTATGGCGTCTCATGAGATGCTCACATTGGATTGTAGTCAGTTGATGTGTCTTCAGATGCATCCCACTCAAAGACAAACTTCCTGTCATTTAGATGGCGTGTACGCCGCCGTTTCTTCATCCCGCCAAGATAGCGCTCCTGAAGAGAAAATAAATAAGTTTTGGTTCACCATTCATTAAAAAGACACGTAACCACCCGACACACTTCAATGCACAGCAGGGACAGCCGTAAAAATAAATGGAAAGATGATTATTCTGCTGGCAGAAAGTACATCTGCAAATTAATTTCATAGATTCTTCTGCAGCTAAGATTTCCTTTGCTTACTCCCAAAAGGATATGTAGAAACTTCTACGTCTTAATGCTTTTTGTAATATTATTGGAAAACGTTTTACGAGAAAATGCTGTTTTAGTCTTTTTGCTTCAAAATTTCACTTTTAATTCAAAGTGTTGCTTGCTGTTTTTAATTCGTGAAATTAGCAACTTATGCATAAAAATGGTTTCAAAGCAAATCCTATACCAATTTTTCTTTCAGTCCAGCAAAAAAATTCTTTGTAATCTAGTAGGGCTGGGTAAAAAATATCGATATCTCAATTTTCATTTTTCATTTCATTTTAGTCCCAAGAATCGATTAGTCTAGCATGTTTTTAGTTAATGGATGGAACATCCAATATGAAACAAAGTCTCGGACGTCAAATAGAGAATGGGAACGTGACGTCAGCAACGCACGCCATTTTGGGACTTTCGGACACGGACACTACGGTCTAGACTGGGTAATAGTGGACGTAGATGATAAAATTTATCTTGTACATTTAAAAACACATTAGAATGGAGAAGCTTGCTGTGACATAAACTACCATATCTACTGACATGACCGGAGTGGAGAACAGATCTAAAATGAAGCGCAATTTTATGCTTTTCAGCTTGAAACAACACAACGGCAAAAGCAGCTCAATAAAAATAAACAACTTCAAAATCTGGCTTTGTCGCTGGCATTCATTATTTATTACAGATTCATAATTTCCGATCCACTTGAATTTGTAAGTGCTCACGCTATGAATAACATGATTGGAAATGTAATTTATTCTGTGATATGACTCGTTGCGATCACACTCCTTGTTCATAAAGCAACTCATCTGATTCACTGTTCAGCAGCTCTTTGTAAGAATTTGAGTATTTGTTCAATTTAAGTCCAGCAAAACTTATTGCACGTCATCCCTTAAGAAAATTAGGGCGTTATGACATATGATTAAATACATCAGCGTTTCTCCATTACAGTCCTCACGTACCCTCCCTCTGCATATATTGCATGCCTTTCTTATTTAACCTCATACAGATAACCAGCTAGTTCAAAGAAAGCTCCATGACTGAACCGATTAACATGGTCCCTACACAATGTTCATTGCTTCCTACTCCCTGAGCAGTGGAAATCAGTTGAAGTTTATTTTACTTAGGAATTTCATGGATTTGCGCTATGCCACCGCCTGTATCGTCTGCACACACAGACGAAACTTACTAGAGAAGTGTGACATAATAAATTTCTGTAAATAAATGCAATTTAAATTCATGTCTTGCACACTTTAATGCTCACTGAATGGAACATATACGTTGTCTTCGAACTGTAATCAGGGCGGAAAATTTCGAGTTCGTAGGAAACTTACTTTTGAATAGAACAGACATCTGAGATACAAACAAAATGTGCAGAGCGGTGGTTCACTTACAAGATCAACTGGCTGAGATCAAGCTATAGTGTGTTTATTAGCATTAGTTGAGAGATTTTTGTTCCTTGAGAAAACTTGGCATGTACTGTACCTGATATATATCTAAAATAATCTATACTGAATCGAATTGGTAATCAAATCGAATCGCAAGCTTGTGAATGAGAATCTATTCGAATCGTGAAATTTGTCAAAACTCTATAATCTAGTATTTCCATGTTTTTCCCTGTATGTTTGACAATAAATTAAATGCTTAACACTAATTTTTATTTTTTTTTAACGAATACTCTCTCAGTCAAGACGATGATCTAAATGAGTGGTTAGTATTTCCTCCAGTAAGTAAAGACACTGTAGGACTCTTCACCTTTATGGCCTGCAGCTCTTTTCCTTTGTCTTTTTCTTCTCTAATCTTCTGTCTCCCATCATCGTCATCATTCCCATTATTTTCTCTTTCCATCCGCTCCCTTCTTTCCCGCCGTTCTCTTTCCTGAGGATCCTCTGCAAGTTAGATAAAGTAATAGAAGAAAAGAGAAGTTAATTGAGCCAACATTAACTAGCATATAGATTGCCTCAAAAATAATAGACAGACTAAAAGCAACAAAACTCCAATTTTAAAACTTTTTAATCGTGTTTCGACAGACCCTACTATCTGCCCTGCCTCTCACCTAGCATCTTCCTGCCGATGTCCTGAAATACTCTTCGTTTCTTCCTCTCCTCATCCAGTTGTCTGCGGCGTTCCTCTGCCACCTGCTCCCTCCGTTTGATGGCCTCAGCTTCTCGCTCTGCTTTAGACAAGAACTTGGGCTGCAACAGGAACACATGTTTAGTAAAAACAACAAAGGTGGAATGCATTTGCATAATAATTAAAAGTAAAATCTATTCACCTTAGATTCTGCCTCTTCTTCTGCTTTCTTCTTAGCAAGCAGCTCTTCAAGAGAGAGAGGCTGCACCTGAAACAGTGCAGAAACAAGAAACAGTGTCAGAAAAGTACACAGCACGCAACATTCAAACTTGAAAGACTTCTAATAGAGTACCTTCTCTTTCTTTTTCTCATCTTCCTCCTCTTCCTCTTTCTTTAAATCCTTCTCCCTCTTTATTTTTAAATCCTTGGATTTGGGAGAAGTGCTCCTGGAAAGAAAAAGCAAACAGAGTATTAAAATCTCCATGAAATCAACATTGGTAATTGGTATTTTTTTAATGGAATATTGCAGTTTTTTAATTTATCTGTGCATCATTAATTTTTCTTAAATTCATGCCAAGTTTTTTCCTCATTTGAGAAGCTGTTTCACTTGGATATGTGTTACAAAACTTCCATGTCACATGATTTTAATACATTTATATATTATAGTTTTTATTTAAATACTTAAAACATCTCAATATACATACACAGTGCAATTCAATATAAGCAACTCTCTCAACAGTAAGGATTTTTCTCTTCCTGGTCCATTTGCTTCGATTTTTATTTACTGCTAGATTTTTTTACTTTCACCAGCTCCACCACAATGAATTTTACATTTTTCAGCATCAGATTTTGCATGTTAGAAGCCTTGTTATAGTATCAATGTCATAATATTATGTATTTCCTTAGGTGTAAGATCAAAACATCAAATAGTTTTCCAAATAATTTGCAACAACATTGTTCAGTACATCACAAAACATGATCAAAAAGTGTATTGAGATGATCAATAAACACAAAACCAGTCTTAAGTTGCACGGGTATATTTGTAGCAATAGCCAACAATACGTTGTATGGGTTAAAATTACAGATCTTTTAATGCCAAAAAATCATTAGGATATTAAGTAAAGATCATGTTCCATGAAGATATTTTGTAAATTACCTACTATAATTATATCAAAACGTAATTTTTGATTAGTAATATGCATTGCTAAGAACTTCATGTGGACAACTTTAAAAGCAATTTTCTCAATATTTTTATTTTTTTGCACCCTCAGATTTCAGATTTTCAAATAGTTGTATCTCGGCCAAATATTGTCCTAATCTAACAAACCATACATCAATGGAAAGCTTACTTATTAACTATTATTGTAAAAAATTCAATCAAAAGAAAAATGACTCTTATGACTTGTTTTGTGGTGACAAAGTACTGTTGTCATCTGTAAAATTCACCCCTAAAAGGAAAGTATGATTCAAACCTTGATTTCTTGGACCGATCTTTGTCCCGTCTGTCCCTGTCTCTTTCTCTGTCTTTGCGGCTCCTGTCTCTGTCCTTGTCTCTCTCTCTTTCTTTATCTTTCTGACGACGATCTCTACATACAGAGAAGATACATTCAAGGGTTAGAGTACAAATACATTATATCATTGATATGAAAAGAGTAATATATGACCCTACACACCGCTCAGGAGATTTGGATCTGCTGCGGGAACGCTTGCGTTCACGGGATCGATGCCGTTTGCGTTCTCTGCCAGGAGATCCTTTCCGATCACGATCCCTGGAGCGAGAACGACTGCGCTTACGAGACTCCCGCTCCTTCCCTGCGGTGTCCAGATCCTTCTTATCAGAGGAGTCACCCGCCATCTGGAAAGAGGGAGAAAGCAAGGTCAGATGCATTACCTTGATTGTTGACACTTTTTGTTTATGTTTACACCAAGGCCTGTTGTAAGTATAAGATTAACTGGCTTGTATCATACGCACTTACATTTTAGAGATATTTTTGCTTCCCAAAACTGTGCAACGTTTATTTATCAAGATTTAACAGATTATTATATAGACTTGCTGAACAGGAAAATCATTTTGTTTTGTTTTAGGAAAAATATTTAGTCAGATTTTAGTCCAATTGTTATCATTAAAACACAGCTAAACAATGTAGCTAGAACAATACATGTGCAATAATATCCAGCCGTGGGATGATGTAGCAATGTAATGTTTTGATTACATTGATTGCACATGTGTTTTAATATCGTTAAACTCCACCATGAGCACAGCAATGGCCTGCTCGCTCCAATAAACAAACTGTTTAGAAACCAGAAACTTACTGTAACGAGTAAAACCAAGTTATTAAGAAAACGCTCAACTGGACTGCAATTTAAAAACAGAAGAAACTTCATGCATTTACTTGCCTTTAAATCTCAAAATCAAGTCCCTTGCGAACGAAGACTGTGCGTTTCACTGAGCCGCCATTACGTTTGTCGTCAACATATGACGGACTTCCTGTGAGGGATTATGGGAAATGTAGTCTACAGACCGCTGTATTATTGATAATAATAATAATAATAATAAATATATTATTATAAAATATAAACTAAAAATATTATTAATCAAAAAGAATTTATCAAAAACAATCTTTAAAAAACTATTATTGATAATAATAATAATTATAATAATATTTATTATTATTAATTTGTTTTTCAATTTAACTGGGCACCGTTTTTTGTATATACAAAAGTACTTGGAAGTAGTTTGTTAACAGTGCTTGACTGATGGGAAATGTAAGTTTAATCAAAAAGAATTTATCTATTTTTTTTATTTATTTTATTTATTTATTTATTTATTATTATTATTATTTGTTTTTTTTTTCAATTAGCTAGGCACTGTTTTTGTAAAAAGATGTGGGTTTAATCAAAAAGCATTTATCAAAAATAATTTTAAAAAACTACACTATTGATAATATATTTTTTTAATTAATTTGTTTTTTTAAATTAACTAGGCACCATTTTTGTTTACAAAAAAAGAAGCTGGAAGTATTTGATGTTAACGGTGCTTGACTGATTACTTTGGATGACTGAAAGGTTTATGGGAAATATAGGCTTAATAAAAAATAATGTATCAAAAATAATCTAAAAAAAACTATATTATTGATAATGATAATAATAATAACAATAATATTTTTAATTAACTATGCACCGCTTTTTGTAAAATAAATAAATAATAATAATAATAAAAAGCTAAAAGCTATGAAAAAAATGTAAATATATAAATGGAGGACCAAAGTACTCTAAATGAAATAATTACTAAAATAAAAGAAAAACCTATGTAGTTTATTCTGAAATAATAATATTATTATTAAATTAATAATTAAATAATTAAATACATGAATAAATACATAATAATTATAGAATTAATAAATAATTAATTTAATTATTAAATAAATAAATACATTTATTTGGTAAAATTCCACGAATACACAACCTTTGTTGTTCAAAATATTTCACAATATCCTTTCACACGCTACTGCTGTGTATAAATCTTGTAAATCGTGCTTTGGAAATATATGATTCGTCATGGACTTCATTCGTAAATTCAGCTTATTATTACGAAAAACGGCTTTTTGAAAAAGCACATTTTATTATGACAGGGATATTTAAACAGCAGTGTTGTGTAAAAGAGGATATTGTGAAATATTAAAAAATTAAAGTTGTGTTTTCATGCATTTTTTTAGTAATTATGTAATTATTTAGAAATAAACTGGTACATTTGTTGTTTTATTTAATTCATTTAATTAATTGTTTCACTTCGAGTACTTTGGTCCTCCACAAATAACTATATAAAATATAAACATGTATATGCGATAGGTTTGCTCATGTGAAAAGTAGAGAAAATCACCGTGAAAGGCGTCTATTGTATAAATGCTATTCAGGGCTTGGCCACAGCGCAGATCATTTTAACAACTGCCTATTCTGGAAATGTGTGCGCTTTAGTAAACGCTGCTCTGTTACTGGCAATAATAGGCTATATGGCCAGCGGAGGGGGGGCTGAAGCACACTTGGACAGTCCACTATGGAAGGTCAGCAGGATGAGGGGAGATCGTGGACATGAGAGCGAGAGGAGCGCGCCAATGGAGGCGGAGGTTCGACTCGGGATGCGGAGTGAGGAGGAAAGACTCCAGACTTTCCAAAACTGGCCCAGAGACGCGCCCGTGAGCCCTGCGGAACTGGCCCGGGTTGGATTTCACTATCTGGGGTACGGTGACACGGTGCAGTGCTTCTGCTGCGATGGGATCCTGAGGCACTGGGTTCATGGAGATACTCCGCGGGGGGAGCATGAGAGGCACTTCCCCACGTGCGGCTTAATGATGGGCAGGGATGTGGGCAATGTCCCGCTAGGTTCGTCTGACTCTGTGGACGGGCAGCTCTTGAGTCAACTGCAGCGGCTGACCGTGGACGAGCAGGTGTTGTCCGGGCAGGCGGTGTATCCGGAGATGGAGTCGGAGGACAACAGGCTGTCCACCTACCACAACTGGCCCACGGGAGCATCAGTGCAGGCCGAGGCACTGGCGCAAGCTGGCTTCTTCTACACAGGTAAAGCAAGGATATTTCAATTATTGGGAGCAAAGCAAAGTACTTAAAATAAAATTCCAAACGAAATTATAATCGGGGGTCTAGGTGGTTTACATTCGGCGAGGAAACGAAACTTTCTTGGTTCTGTTTTGTGCGCTCACAGTCACGCGCCCGGCAGTCACGCGCACTGTGAATGAACGGAATGAACGAGAGAAGCCGCGAGCACAGCGCTGTCCAGCGTGTGCCTCTTATTATTCTGATATGCATTCAGAAATTGCATATCACTTGCAGTCCGTGACTTTTTTGTGTTCATAATTTACAAAATGCACATAATAAGTGAGTACATCATGAATCCATTTTCCAAACCGTGTTTTTCGCTTATCCTTCTGAATCACTACGGTACACCTAATTAGTTTTTATATTCGGACTTTTTTAGACTGGTTCTGGTAATGCGGAGTAGCCTAGTACCTGCGTGACTCGTCATAAACAATAACAGAGAGAAGTAGCTCCGGCTACAATGTTCTTCCGCAAGACGCATGCAGTTCTGTTTATTAACCGTTAGAACGCCAAAAGTTAGGACAGCAGCTTTAATTAACGAACAATACAATTATGTCAATATAAAACCTCACCTTTATTTATGAAAACATTTTACTTTTTTTGACCACTTTAAATTGAGGCTATCCACCTTTTTCTACCTGTAAGAGTGGGCGTGGCCATTTGTAAATTTTATGGGTGTGGCTTTCGGTCTCAGCGTCCAGCTATTTTTAGCTGTACAAAACAGCTTATTTTACGGCTTGATATTGCAAATTGGTGTGTCTTACCATATTATTTTAATGTATTACCTTAATTATGAGCACACTGGTTTGTAGTGCAAACAGGTTTACCATTTACGGCACGTTGCTATTCTTCTCATTATTTCCCTATAGTGGATAATAAACCAGAAGTCTCACCTATAGGCTTACTTCTGTGTTAAAGAAAAAGGTGGATTACTGATGAAAAAATTAACTTGGAACTTTCTAAAAAGTGAGTAACCTTTGAGGTTACTGCTCCAGTAAAGAGCTAAAATACAATTTTAGTACATTGTATTTCTGACAGTGTACACAAAAAAGGGCTTATGAAATGTTTAAAACACATGACTTTCAAATATAATGTTAAGGGAGTATAATTACAAATTTTATTTTTTTAATAATTTAAAAGATCAGTTTAGCTTAGAGGTATCAGTATCGGTATTGATATCGATGATACCAGGGCCTGAAAATATCGGTATCGGATCGAAAATAAAATAAGAGGTATCGCCCATCCCTATTAATAAGTGTCTGTTTCTTAGGTCATGGTGACAATGTAAAGTGTTTCTTCTGCGACGGTGGTCTGAGGAACTGGGAACCAGGAGATGATCCCTGGCAGGAACACGCCAAATGGTTTCCACAGTGAGTTTATGTTTCTACCTTAAAGCAACTGTATGTACGTTTTTTTGGACCCTGAAATATTGGTTTCAAAGTCCTCCTGTTGGTACACTGATTTTGAATAAGGCATGCACATGGCTTCTGTTTCTTTCCCACGCTCCTCTACAAATGTCTGTTCTGGGAGTACGTTTAATTAGCAGGGACAAAATTCCACGAAAATGGCAGATTGCTTTACGAAAGCAATACACGTACACGTGCAGCTATCCTAAGGTTATTTCTGCCATGGGTCAAAAAAAGGGTAATGGCGATTTTATCTCACAATGCAGTCGTTTCCCTTCACAATTCTTAGTAAAAAAGTCAGAATTGCAAAAAAAAAAAAAGTAATTATAATTTTATCTCACAATTCCATCTTTTCCCTACAGCTGCAGTAGGTAACTAACAATAAATTACATTTTCTACCTATTAGATTGTTTTATTAACGTCTACACCTGCTGTAACTCTAAACCTACCCCTTACAATAATACAAAATTCAGTCTTTCCCCCTCACACTTCTGAGGGAAAACAGTCAGAATTGCGACATATGGACTCGCAAAAAGAGAAAAATCAGAATTGCGAGATGAAAAGGGGGAGAGAGGGGACAGTTGCAACAAGGTGCAGTTGCAACATGGCTTATTTCTTCAGTCAGGAATGAGCTACAGTGATGATATTCTTACTGCACATGGTCAAATAACCCCTCATCCTTCCTGGAGGAAATCAGCCACATGTAATCATTCCTTCTACAAAAAATACATTTCATGTTAAAATGGTTTTTTTTTTATCTTCTAATAGAAATAGATAGCATGTTTTAAAGATATTGCATAAAGCTATGTACCAGGTTTTATCACGGCTGTTGCTACTGTCCCAACATGCTGTCATTTACCACAACATTGATGTAAAAGCTTGCCATAACATTACATAATTGTAAGTCTATGGATTAATAAAGAACCCCTTTCAATAGTTAGGTATATCTCATTTTTTATTTCAGTAAATGGGTTAAAAATCAGTTTGAGTCAAAGGTGGAGTAATTTCCTTCACTCTCACCCTCTCTTTGTCAGACACAAACACTTACTTATAAAGTCAGTTGCATCAAATGTCTAATTTGAATTTGAAAAGTAAGACTGATTACCACTTGGTTAACTGCTAGTTGGTCAAATTAGTTTATAAGACAGTCTTAACATAGTGGCTATGTTTATTCAACTGGCCCTAGTTCAATAAACTTTCACAGAAGTTAACAGACATAGGCTATTATTAAATTTCAGTGTCTTGATTTTGATGAAATTATTATTTTGTAGTTCAAATGTATTGTAATAACGAAAACATAGTTGTTTCTTGCTACTTGAAAAAGTTTTTTTCTATTTACCAGAGGTCGCGCTAACCGAATATTCTGTCATTGACTGAATTTTTTCATCAGTGACGGAAAAATCTGAAAACTGTCGGTCCCCACCCCTGTCCAGTTGGTGGCGAGTGCGCTCCAGTGTGGCTGCAGAGCAGGGGATCCAGAACAAAAACGAAACTGTCACGAATGTTCAGTGTTGGGGAAAGTTACTTTTAAAAGTAATGCATTACAGTATTGAGTTACTCCCTAAAAAAGTAATTACGTTACTTAGTTACTTTTTATGGAAAGTAATGCGTTACTTTAATTTTGCGTTACTTTTTAAATCTGGGCAGGGCTTTCTTGTTTGTTTTTAATATAAAAAGTTATATTTTTGGCAAATGTAAAAGCCTTTTCACACCAAAAGCCTCAGGCTTTGAGAAAAGTAAATTCACATCTGTACAGTAGACCGCGGAAGAGAAAAGTGTCAACTCTTCAGCAATAAAAGAAAGAGGAAAACAAATGATAAATCATGTTGAGTAATTTTTGCTTATTAGGTCGGCAGCAAAGACATCGGTTAATAAAATGGTATTAAATGCATAAAGGATATTTGTATTATTTAACATATTTAATTATTATTCATTTTGGGGAATACTGAATCTGTTTTTTGTGAGTGAGATGAATGAATGCATGTTCACATTTATTCTATAACTAACATCTTACTCCCGATTTCTCCCAACATGGGGAAAGAAGAGCTTTTAATCAATAAATGGGGGGAAAGTAACTGGCGTTACTTATTTGAAAAAGATATTTTCTTGTCAATTAAAAAGTAGTGCGTCACTTTACTAGTAACTAGTTAAAAGTAATAATATTATGTAACTTGCGTGTAATGCGTTATCCCCAACACTGCAAATGTTTTCCTATGCGTTTGATTACGCACAGGCGAGTACACAGAAGCTACAACGTTCTATCACGCCACATTAAAGAGCGCCACAACGGTATTTATTACTTGAATTTCCTAATGAAATCGACAGAGACTTTGTTTCATATCAAAAGTAACGCAAAGCTAGAAGGAAGACGTACTATGTACTGTTCATTCATCAGCTGAAAACAGCATAGACTAAAATATCGATTGTGATTTAAGAATCGATATTGGTTTATTAAAATGAAAATCTATTAAAATCGAGAAATCTATTTTTTTTTAACCCAGCGCATTTTGTTGTTTTTAAACACTACGTCTCGTCCTGTAGGCCTATGATTGAAAATGAAAATGTGAACAAAAATAAAAGCAATTAAATGTGTTATTCTAATTCAAATATGAAAATTACAATGACGGGTAATAATAGATTATGACGGAATTTTACGACCCTGTCCGTCAAAAAGTCTAGCGCAACCTCTGATATTTACTATGCTAAATGATTATTAAGGATAATTTTAATTACATTTTAATGAATATTGCAACTGCCTGTGGACTGTTGCAGCCGTCCCCTCTTGTGGGTTCATTTGCAGCATTTGACTTTGTTTATTCAAGTATAAATTGTACATATATTATCATATGTATGCATGTTACAGCAGTGTGGGTTGCATCTTACTTTTTTCTTAGAATTTAGAGTTTATATCTCACAGTTCTGCTTATATTTCACAATTCTGACTTTATATCTACCATTTATGACTTTATATCTCACAATTATTATTTTTTTCTTAGATTTGAGGGAACAAAAGTCTGACTTGTGAGATGAAAAAGTTGCAATTATTTTATTTCTTTCTTATATCCCATGGTGGAAACTAGTGATGCTCCGATTGATCGGCCACCGATCATGATCGGCCGATATTGGCTAAAAATAGCTTGATCGGGGAACCCCAAAAGCGCCGATCAAAAAAGCCGATCACTTGACGTAAATTACTCGCGCGACTTTCACACGTGCATGCACGGCGCACAGGTAAACAACAGCAGAGCGGAGCTTACCAGTGGCAACATGAGTTCTCCCGTCTGGAAGTTTTTCAAAGTGTCCGATAAAGACGTAAAGTTAGCCATCTGTAATGTATGTTGTGATGAAATCCCTCGAGGTTGAAGCAAGCAACGGCATTTTAACACCACTAACATGATTAGGCATCTTAGAACACGCCATACAACTGAATATGCCGAGTATGAGAAACTAAACCAGCCGAAGCCAACAACATCCCCATCCCTCAACCAGCCGACTGTGAGTGATGCATTTAAACGACGTGAACCATACAGCAGGGATAGTACGAGGCAGGGCTCGAAATTAACTTTTTTACTTGATAGCACTGGTGCTCCCAACTTCTAAAAGTTAGGAGCACCAAAAAAAATTTGGGAGCACCAAATAAATATATTAAGGTTGTATTAAATACAACTACACAGCCTATAGCCTACAGCCTAGATTTGTTATGTAGCCTAATTTGCTCACATTGGGGAGTCGCTCTCTAAACGTGGGGTATTAAAATTGCTTTTGAATGCGCGCCCGCGTTTTACTTTCGGTTTCGTTTTAACGATGGCGCTAAACTCTCGGCGGCGCTGAGCGTGAATTCTACAATACAAGACATTAATTTAACAAAACAATTTGAAAGTTGGGGGATTTTGAAAAGTGTGTCCCCAGTGGAAATTACGCCCCTGCGTGAGTGGGACTCTGAAGCTGAGTTATCATTTGATGTGAACGTATGCGGCGTTGTACAGTATATTGAGAGGGAGGCGCCAGAATTGCGTCTGACACAATGTGCGCTGTGTGTTGAAATAATTTTAAATTACTCTGCCTTATTTGGGAAAGATGGCCTACAGTAGCCTTAAGTTCTCATTTTCTAAAATAAACACTTGGTGGTTCTTCAAGATCTTGACTGTAGCCTATTTCTACAGTTTTTTTTTTTTCAATATAGTTAATTTAGAGTTAGTTTCATTTCTACAAATGGTGCAAATTCTGCTAGATTATAGATAAAAGATTCCCATTCCCCTGCCATTCTGTGATCGGCAGTGATCGGCAATCGGCAGATCGTGATCTTGGTGATCGGTAATCGGTGATCGGCCCCAAAAATGCTGATCGGAGCATCTCTAGTGGAAACAGCTTCCATATTATAGACTGGTATATTTACTGGTATAATTCCACTCACTTAACAGTAGGGGGATCCAAAGTCACAAAATACACAAAAATACACACAGTTGCATTGAAGAGTATTTCAGCACACAGTAAGTTTTCATCCCACAATATAATAGCTAAGAACAATATAATGTAATCAGTAAATACTAAATACACATTTTGTACATTAAAATCTAAATTATTTAATACCAAATCGATGTTGTTTTAGTGTTTTTAGTGCATGTATGCTCTTTATTAATATTGTTTGTATTTCCAAAGATGTGAATATTTGCTTCAATCCAGAGGACGAGAATATGTGAGCAATATCCAGCGGTCTTACTTCAACATGAATGAGAGCGTGGTAAGCAATACAGTTACAGTTAATTTAGCAGTTATGTATGTTTGCAAGATTGCTATAGATTTTAAATGTTTTTCTTTGTTTTAAAGGGTGGATCTCCATCATCAACTGCAGGAAACATTACATCAGGTAAGGCAATCGAAAACAACTTGTTTTAAAGGTGTAACACAGTGCGGGGGTTTTCATACGTTTAAATAAGAGCCTCCAAATATGATGTTCCCCTGCAAGGGGCTCCTCACAAAAAATATAAAGGCAGTTTGACATTTTTATGTATAGAGCAATTAATACTGGGTACAAAAGCATGCAAAAAATACAAATATATTTTAAATTAATTTCAAATTTATTTGTAGCTTAAAACTAGCTTCAATCAAAATAGAGCCATACAACTGGTAATGAATAAAAATAATTATTTTTCACAAAACTGTATACAAATTTGTTTCTCTGTTTAAATACATTTAGTAAAATTATTTTATCTCAAATTTTCCCCTTAGTTCACAGGCCCCAATTTGAAAACCCCTGACTTTACATATTCCCTGCTATTCCTATGTCCTGTAAAATGTTCCATTGTTGCCAGTGCTTGTGTTATATGGATAAACAGACTCTTATGTGTGCTTATTACACGGCTCTGTAGAATACTTGATTTTGATTGGTCACTCACAGCATTCAGCACTCACATATTTCTGAATAATAACATTGTCTATGACAACACAGTATAACCGACTGCTCATCCTAGAAATCAATTTTTGATTTCTACATAGCTGTAATTGCGTTTTGTCTCTTAAACAATTACATAAACTCAGAATTTACTGTATTTATTTTAACGGCTTTAAAAAAGCTGTGTAATAAGCAGGAAATATCAGGCAGCATTTTATGCCGCCATGCATTTTATGTTTCTCTGGAGTTGTTATAATTGTTCCAGCTCTCTCAACTTACTTTTCACCCAGGCAAAGGATCTTCTCTTCTTCCCTGTCCTCACTAACAATGATGATGATCAGTGTTACTCTAACTTTCAGTCTTGTCTTTTGCAGTTTTAAATTAATGTACGCTGCTGGGAAACAAACATACCTGAACTAATTCTTTGCCTAAATCACAGAATAAATTACCCGCAACAATATCTTGCTCTGCATAACAGTTCATACATACAAGCTCTATTTATACTTCTGCTTGTGAGAAATATTTTGTTGTTTTTAAATTAAGCAAATTACTACACCCTTAAAGGAAAAGTCCACTTCCAAAACAAAGATTCACATATAATGTACTCACCCCCTTGTCATCCAAGATGTTCATGTCTTTCTTTCTTCAGTCGTAAAGAAATTATGTTTTTGAGGAAAACATTTCAGCATTTTTCTCCATATAATGGACTGATATGGTGCCCTGAGTTTGAACTTCCAATATGCAGTTTAAATGCGGCTTCAATGCTTTTCCTCAAAAAACATAATTTCTTTACGACTGAAGAAAGACATGAACATCTTGGATGACAAAGGGGGTGAGTAAATTATATGTATGTATATTACATATAATTACATATAATACATATAACATTATATGTATTATATATATTTTGGAAGTGGACTTCTCCTTTAAAGAAACCGTTTACCCAAAAATGAACATTTGCTGAAAACATACCTATTCAAGATGTAAATGAGTTTGTTTCTTCATGTGCACAGATTTGGAGAAATTTAGCATTACATTTCTTGCTCACTCTACAGTGAATGGGTGCCGTCAGAATGAGAGTCCAAACGGCTGATAAAAACATCACAATAATCCACACCACTCCAGTCCATCAATTAATATCTTGTGAAAGGAAAAGCTGCATGTTTGAAAGAAAGAAATCCATCGTTAAGATGTCCAACCGTTGCTTCTGGCTAAAAAACAGATCCTCTTTCCATAATATTGCCTTCTGCAGTCAAAACGCTGTTTGGACGGAACCCATTCACTGAAGATGGATCCACTGGTGAGCTGTAATGCTCAATTTCTCCATATTTGTCCACATGAAGAAACAAACACATCTACATCTTGGATGGCCTGAGGGTCAAGTAAACTTTAAGCACATTTTTTTTGGGTGAACTAATGCTTTAAAGACTCCTTTGGCTTTAAAGACTCCCATTAGGCCCATTTATGGACCTTTGTGATGACTTATCTAACTACGTGGCCATCACAAGTGAAGTGCACAGTCCCCCTTATGCATACACTCATGTTCCTGTGTGCTGTCCCACTGGCAGAGGTGCTAGGTGGGCAGAACTCAGTGGCGGCAGCCATGTTGTCCCCTGTGGTGCAGGCAGTGCTGCAGATGGGTTTCCAGCACTCGCTAGTGGAGAGTCTGGTGCAGTCACGCTACCTGCTCACCGGCTCACACTACACCTCAGTCTCTGACCTGGTGACCGACGTCCTGCAGGCCGAAGAGGAGGAGAGGCAGACGGGGGAGCCCAGACCAGGTGTGGAGCACCCTCTGTTTCCAAATCTCTATCAATATAAAACAAATCTCATTTACATAACGCTATATTTACATTATTTAAATGGTGCTATTAACCATTGGATGATAATTAGGCTGAGGGGTAGACTTACAGGCACTGTATAAAGAACATCATTTTCACAACTCACAAGTTTTATGAGGTTTTATTGTACTGAATATTTTTTTGTCTAAAAAGACATTTTATTAGCTAAACAATTTGTATGTTGTTAAACAACAGTACAATCCATTGAACATGCTGAACTTCTATCCTTCAAAGCCTGTCAAGGAGATATTTAAAGAGATAGTTCAGCCTATAATTAAAATTCAGTCATTATTTACTCTCCCTGGTGTTGTTATAATGTATCACGCCCTTTTCTTTTTTAAACCACAAAAGAAAAAAAAAATGTCCTGTTTACGCTTCTCAGAATGTTCTGGTAAGGTTCTTTCCAGTAATGTTAATACAATGTTTGTTTAATGTTATCTGGCTTTTAATAACATTATCAAAACTTTAGCACAGAAATATTATTTACACAACATTCCCTTAAAGGGGTCATCGGATGCTAAGTTCGCTTTTACATGTTGTTTGAACATTAATGTGTGTTGGCAGTGTATGTACAAATCTACCCTATAATGATAAAAATCCATGCAGCGGTTTTTAATTAATCTGTAAAAATAATATCCCCTTTTTCAAATCGAGCCATTCTCAGATGCCTGTTGGTGTGCCGTCACACCCACAGAGGCCGCTCCCACCATAGTTGATTGACATGAGCGTTTTACCTCAGATCAGCTGCAACAGTCCACCCTCTTTGTTTCGATGCCGGAGCAGGGATGTAAGTTAGACAAGAATATCTCAGATTGAGGTGTTGTGTTGCTGGATGTAATAATGAACATAGTGGTCGTCATTTACTCCCGACATCTGAGCCCTGAAGATGCAGTAGATTACATTTGTTTGTGAAGGGAATGCACCTCCCGATCTACATATATCCATCTATGTTCGCACAAATCATTCATGATCCAGCTTCACTTACAGCAGAAGTGAATTTAAGGTTTTTTTTTTAAGAATCTTTGCGATCGCCTTTCCTAATAATGTGCTAGTTAGCAAGTTTAGCGGCTAAACGTGGCTAAAAGCGGCTGAAGTAAACAGGCTCGTCACTCCACAGAGAGAAGAGAGGGGTGGGGCGAGCAGAGCTCATTTGCATTTAAAACAGCCTCGACCAGAATGAGATGATTTTTGCAGAGCTGATTTTGGCAAGGTAAAAAGGGTGTTGTTGAGAATTTTTAACCAAAGTATATTAGAGACTTTTCATTAAGATCCTAAAGAATCATATCAGCTTGTGGAAAATGGACATCTGATGACCCCTTTAAAGGGATAGTTCACCCAAAAATGAAAATTACCCCATGATTTACTCACCCTCTTGCTATCCTAGGTGTATATGACTTTCTTCTTTCAGACAAATACAATCAGAGTTATATTAAAAATGTCCTGGCTCTTCCAAGCTTTATAAAGGCAGTGAATGGATGTTGAAATTTTAAAGTCCTTTAAAGTCCATCCATACATCATAGAAAGTGCTCCACATGACTCCAGGGGGTAATAAAGGCCATCTGATGTGAATCGATGCATTTGTGTAAGAAAAATATCAATTTTTTAACCGCTATCTCTAGTTTCCGCTAACTGTCGTATGCGAGATCCAACAGATGATGTAGATGAACGTGGTGACGAACGCAGAAGTGCAGAGGAGAGAGCAAAACAAAACACCAGTCACAAATTACAAAACAAGGATTTGTAAAGAAGAAAGTTCGAGGATTTCGATATAAGCCAAGTCCTTTGTCATCCACTGGAACACCACTCTCTCATAAATGTGTGTAAGGCAGTTAGCGGAAGCTAGAGATTAGAGTTTATGTTTCAAATATGGATATTTTTCTTTTTCTTTTGTGGTGTTTTTCCAGTTTTTTTCCACAGAACAGTGGAGATATGACAGGAAGTGAGTGGGAGAGAGAGAGGGGGGTTGGGATCGGGAAAGGTCCACGAGGCAGGATTCCAGCTCGGGACACCCGAGGTGCAACTGCTCCTTATGTCAGCACACTGCCCACAAGGCTATCAGCACTGAAATGGATTTTTTTTTTTACACAAATGCATCAATTCACTTCAGAAAGCCTTTACTAACCCCCAGAGTTGTGTGGAGTACTTTTTATGATGGATGGATGCACTTTATTGGGCTTCAAAATCTCAACACCCATTCACTGCCATTATAAAGCTTGGAAGAGCCGGGACATTTTTTTAATAACTCTGATTGTATTTGTGTGAAAGAAGAAAGTCATATACACCTAGGATGGCTTGATGGGGTAATTTCCTTTTTTGGGTATAATGTCCTTTTAATTTAAGTTTATTAGTACTTACTAACTTTTAATAACTTAATGCAAACATTAGAAAAATGTTCGAAGAACATATTTATGCTAGCTAAGAACCACCTTCAAACTTTAATAAAAAGGGGTCATCGGATGCCCATTTTCCACAAGTTGATATGATTCATTGGGGTCTTAATGATTCTATAACATACTTTGGTTAAAATTTCTCAGTGGTAGTGTAAAAAACACCCTTTTTACCTTGTCAAAATCAGCCCTTTTCAGAGCGAGCTGTTTTGTTGCATTTGCCTTTAAATGCTAATAAGCTCTGCTCACCCCGCCCCTCTCCTCTGTGGGCTGACGAGACGACCTGTTTACTTTAGTCATATTTAGCCACAAAACTTGCTAACTAGCACATTATTAGGAAAGACGATTTGCAAAGATGCATAAAAAACCCTGCTGTAGGTGAACAGTGTTGGGGGTAACTTGAATTACGTAATCAGATAACTTTTTTCCAAGTAACTAGTAAAGTAACGCATTCTTTTTTAAATTTACAGTAGAGTTACTTTTTTCATCTGCATCACGATGAAATGAATGATTTGCGCAAACATGACACATTTACGCAGATTGGGGAACGGCGCATTTCCTCAAAAAGGAAAGTAACGTTAATGTCTTCAGTAGCTCAGATATCGAGAGTTAATGATGACTGTTATGTTCATTATCACATCCAACAACAAAAACCTCAATCGCTCAATCAGAGACATTCTTGTCTTCCCCTGCACCGGAGTCGAAACAAATGTGGTCAGAGTGTTTACAGCTCACTCAGGGCGGGTCTAAGGTAAGACGGCCGTGTCAATCAACTATCGTGGGAGCGGCCTTGGTCGGTGTGACATCACATAGACAAGATGCTGAGAATGGCTTGATTTAAAAAAGGAGATTTTACTTCTAAAGTTTAAAAAATTACCTCTGGGTGGATTTTTATCATAATAGGGTGGTTGTGAACACACACTGCCAACACGCATTAATGTTCAAACATGTAAAAGAAAGTTTTGCATCTGATGACACCTTTAAAAAAAGATGCAAATGTATCATCAAAATACTTAATGCAACTTGTGCTGAGTATTTCAAATGTTCTGAAAGCATGCGATAGAGTTTAGATAAAAAAAAATAACTGACCTTGGCAGTTTGTCATTTTATGGAGCTTTATTCCATGGAACACAACATTCAGTTTTTTTTGTGTTCCACAGAATAAATAACAGGCCAACATTTTTTGCATTCCACTGCACTAATTTTTATATTTTTTCATTTTTTCCATATTCCATATAAACAAGCAGTAGATGAATGTATTTGACAATTTAGTCTCTCTGCACCTCACTGCTTTTTCTGGCACATGAGTGACATGTTTTGAAGTTGCCATCAACAACATCAAAATAAAGTTTTAAATACACCCAAGACCCCGCATTCTTATCCTTCCTGTTTGGTCTTGCGTTTGTAGATGTTTTTTCTATGAGCACCCCCCTAAAATCTGAAATGATTTGAGTGCTAGTAAATAATGACAGACTTTTAATTTTTGTGTTTTAATGTCACCTATATTTTGAAAGCCGTGTTGTTAATAAAAAAGTGATAATGTGTGCCATTTCCTCCTCTAACATGTGCATGGTTTGTTCCCTCAGAGACTGTGGAGAGGCAGAGAACGCCGAGAACGCAGGTCTCAGACAGGGAGAAAGGTCCATATTAACATGCTCTCATTCCACTTGTAATGTGTGTGTGTGTATGTGTGTGTGTGTGTGTTTGGGTATATCTTAATCTTCTCTCCATCTACTAGCCTCTGGGATGAAACAGATACAGAACATACTATCAATCATCTCAACTGACCAAGACTGATCTGAAATATCCTGACTCGTGTGTTTATGTGTGTTTTTCAGTGCGATCAAACCTGAGTCCAGAGGAACAGCTGCGACAGCTTCAGGAAGAGAGGACCTGTAAGGTCTGTATGGACAAACTCGTCTCCATGGTTTTCATCCCTTGTGGCCATCTGGTCGTCTGCACCGACTGCGCAGCCAGTCTGCGCCACTGCCCCATATGCAGGGCAGTCATCCGGGGGAGTGTGCGAGCATTCATGTCCTAAAGCACACACACATACACATACATACACAACAACATACTGTTGCAAAACTGTGCAATTAGTAGGATTTATACTGTAGTAGGAAAAAAATACTCAACAAATGTTATAAATAGCTTCCAAATCAGCAAAAGTGACCATATTGCTTGATACTTGGCTATACATTAAAGCTACAGGAGTCTAAAAGTCCACTTCACATTCAAAGTCTAATTATATATATATATATATATATGTGTATATATATATATATATATATATATATATATACACATTTATCTTATAGCTATATAAGATTATTTATATCATTATTTGTATATTTATATACTATTTTAGGGAGATGTTGCCACTAAAATTTCACAATGTCATAGTAATTTGGTTTTTCACCATAATTTAATGACAGCAGCACTTTGAACTATACAAAAATGTTCATTAGTCATCTAAAAAAGTACAGGATATTAATGATGTTATGTACAAAAAAATCATAAAAACTGTTAATTCCTGGAGATTTTAAATCTCAGATTTATTATGTGGACTTTTGGACCTCACTGTACTTTAAATGTTTTGCATGCTTGTACGTTTTGGACAAAACCAAATATGATTTTGTGAATTTTAAATCATATGCAATGATTTAAAACATATAAAATGAAATTCAGACGCAATTTAAAAGAGGTCATATTGTATAATAATATTTTATTACTGTATTAACACATTGCACTTCTATTTTCATTAATAAAAGAGTTTGCATTGCACATCTTTGTCAAAGCTCTACTTCTGTTAAATATAAAAAAAATGATAGTTACTGAAAATGATACTTACTTGTATCATATTAAACTAAAGCCTACTGACTTTACTCACAATTTGGTAATTTTACTGTTTTGGGATTTTTTGAGAGAAGTTTGTGAGGGAATATTGTGAAAATTATCTTTTTTCTTTTAAACTCAAAAATGAGGTGCATAAGTTTAGAACGATGTGGCACAAAACCTTTGGTAAATGATTTGGTGTTAATATAGCATAAGATAATATAAAATTTACAAGCAGTTTTTAAAAGGCCAGTTATTTTTGACCTCTTATATACACAGAGGAGGTTTTTGTAGGATTTGTGTGTTTATTTACGTTTTATGACCAAAGGCACATAGACAGAAACAGCAATCCTAACCTAAACACGACGTGTAATCGGTAGATGAAAAGCATACTTTTATTAACAAACATCTATTTACACTCTGGTCAGCAAACACGTGTTGATGGACAGGCAGTCAATGAAGAACTATGGAGAAGAGACCAAACACAGGAAAGAGATACAAAAAGTGCTTACAAAAAACACCTGTAAAAAGAGAGCGATAAAGACAAAGGGAGGTGTGATATAAATCTATATCATTCTTTTTCTCCTCATAACACTTATGCAGCAGACTATCATTGTTGAATATCCTAAACGCTACAATTACAAATGTACATGAGTATTTTCAGATGGTACAAAATGCGGTTTTCCTGTTGAAATGTACAGAAAGACACTGAACACTAGGGGGCAGAAGAGATTCGTGATCAATATGAGAATTTAACAGAATATTGTACAAGATAACTGTAAGCTAATATTAAGCTGAACATGTTAGTTTTTGCCAGTTAGTTAATAGACTAATTGCTAAAACCTCCCCTGAACCCTTATAATGTTTAAAGGAGTAGTTCACCAAAAAAAGTCATTTATCATTTACTCACCCTCATATCATTATCCACCTTATTCTTCAACGCAAAGGTAAGCCTATGAGCGAGACTTCCGGTTTATAAACCGCATAACGAGATGAATAACAACGCGCAGTACATGGTAAAACTGTTTCCACTACAAACCAGTCTGTTTATAATTAAAATAGTACATTAAAATAATATAGTTAGACACCAGTTTGCAAATTCAAGAAGCGAAACGAGTTTTGTACAGCTAAAAATATCCGGACGTGGATGAGACCGGAAGCCAGAACCATACAAAATGGCCACGCCCGCTCTTACGGGAAAAATAAGGTTGTATTAACACAACGCGAAACCAAACTTCTTGCGCCCCAAATAGAAAGCGTATAAAGACTGTGAATCATTCCCTATCCCCTCTATAGTGGACTATGTGCCATTAACGATAGAAAAAATAACAATTTTGTGTACGAGACCGACTCTGCCGGAGCTTCACCCTCTATTTATAGTCTAGGGGGCGGGACGATTCCGATGCTAGAGAGCATTTGATTGGACAGAACGTTTGATGAGAAACTGAAGTGCAGGGTGACGTCATCAAAATCGTTGATTCATATTGGCGTAAGTTACAGATGGTAAGTTTTGAATGCTTATGTCTTCGAAATGCTAATTTTGTTGTTGTTTAGGAGCACAGTAGCTTATAGATTATCTTAAAGCTAACATATTTATACTTAAAGCCAAAAAACTTCCGTTTTAATTTCATGGAAACTTTAAGAGTGACCACTTTTATGTTTTGTTAGACCTTTTCGCATACTTTAATAACTGTAAAAACAAAGACATATAGGCAAGAGCAAGGGTGAACTATTCCTTTAAGAGCACAACATGCCCGATTTCTTTACCACCAGACCACAAGCACCCAAAATGCTGACAATACAGTACACAAGTCTTATGATATGAAACAGCTGGGATTACAAGCAACTATGAAAGTTAGAAAATACATACTGACCTTTGGCCTTCACATCTCAATTCGAAAAGAAATACACAGTCCATCTCTTCAAAACATGTCATACACACTATGATACATGTCAGGTCAGTCATTTGTGATTTGAGGTTTATGTTTTCAGTAAACAGTTACAGTAGCTCTGCATCTACAGTGAAAGACATTGACAGCCACTCAACCGTTACTCATATTCATAGAAAGACATGCTGACGATTTGTTCACAAACTAATAGTTGATTACAAGCACCATTTAGATGAAAGAACCATTTCTGTTTCATAATATCAGCCAGTCCTACTGTAGTATTAATTATGAAAACAGTATGAGGTTATGTAATTGTACTGCCAGTACTAACTGACTACCAGAGGAAGCCCAAAATAGTTTTAATGCAAACAGATTGTGCAATAAAAGATGATTATTAACATTAAAAATATTGACAGCATGCACAGTGACCCCAAAATTCTTGAGTCACACTTAAAATGAACAATTTTCATTGCATTAGATGCAAATATGAAACGAATATGCATTTGAAAACAAATAAACCACTTTTCACGTGTGATTTTTTCAGCCAAATGTATATTTGATCTAATGTAATGACTTTTATACATTATTTAGTGTGATTTGAGTGTCTAAGTACAGTGATTTTAGGTTCACTGCATATAAATCAAGACTTTAAACTAGAAAAAAAGACTAAAACTGAATCATGAGAATTGTACATCACACTATGACATAAAACAACTCAGAAAAGCTCTAATTGTGTCTTGTATTTATATTTTACGCTTCCTTTGCTTCTATTTTTGACTGCCACAGGAGGTCAGCTTGCTTTGTCTTATTTTTTGGGCCACGCCCGTTTTCCTCCTCACGGCTCCCTCCTCGGTTTTACTGTGCAGATCCTGTGTGAAGGTAAACAGCATACAATGGCAATCCTCACACACAAACACACACACACACATACACACACAAACAGAGCTGGAACTCGGTGAACCTCAACATCTGCCTTGAACTCCCCTTGAATAACTCAAACACATGGACCACACACCACACCAACATAATACTGGACGTTTTTGTTTAGATATGTTTTACAGCCACTTGTGTAAGAGTGTCTAAATGAGGCAGCTGGAACAATGTGCCAGAGCGTCTGATGGAGAGACTGTGTTTTGTCCAGAGCTGGGAATCAGAGAGCCAGTTCTCTAATACTCCAGAAGGGGCTGATTTAGGACGATTAGGACGTGTTTTAAGAGAGAGGCAGGAGGTGAGGAGCTGAGAGGAGGAATGGGCAGAGCGGCTCTTCTTCACAACACTCTTTCATTTACGAAGACCTGAAAAACAAAGAGAGAAATGTTATTCGAGTTAACCAATATATCAGATTAACAGATCATTTTGGCACTGACAGTTGCTTTTTTGGTTGTAATTTGGAGTGTTGTTTGGTTAATATTGTATGTAGCTTATTTCAATTTATTTTATTTCATTTTATTTGTTTTAGTTTTATTTAGTTTATATTATTTTAAGTGGCAATTTTTGGTTTAATTTGTATATAATGTTTATATCAAAAGACCAAGATCAAAAAGAAAAAAAAAGAGAGAGAGAGAGAGAGAGACTCTTATTTAGTATGGATGCAAAGGTGACCACAAATACATGGTACAAAACATTTATGCCAATATTTTCTTCTAATGTTTACTCAGACATCCTAGCACATTTCATATATTATTATTATTATTATTTTGTGTGTGTGTGTGTGTGTGTTTATTTTATTTTTCTCAAACCACTTCCCAAAATTTTTGGTATAAAAAATAAAATAAAATAAAATAAAATAAAATAAAGTTTCCACAAAATTATTAAGTAGCACAACTCTTTTCAACATTGATTTCAGCATAGTAATGGCTACTAAAAATTCAATATTGCATAACAGAAATAAATTAAATTTGTTAACATATTCAAATAAAACACAATTATTTTGAACAGTAATAATATTCCACAATATTACTGTTTTAATGTATTTTTGATTAAATAAATGCAGCTGTAGTTAACCTATTTTTTTTATTTAATAATTACATTTTCATGGATAAATCACTCTTTGTTAAATATGTAATAAAGTTTAGCACTGTTTTACATTAAGTGGAACATTTTCATTCATTTTTTTTTAATCTAAGCACAGTAATGGCTCCTGAAAATTCAGCTTTGCATCACATGAATTAATTACATTTTTTAACATTTTTAAATAAAAGAGTTATTCTGAATAGTAGTAATATTTCACAATATTACTATTTTAATGTATTTTTGATTAAATAAATGCAGCAGTAGTGTACCTATTTTTAATTTTATTATTTAATAATTACAAAACATTTTCACAGATAAATCACTTATTGTTAAATGTGTAATAAATTTTAGCACAGTTTTACATTTGGTGGAAAGTTTTCATTCACAATTTTTTTATCTAAGCACAGTAATGGCTGCTGAAAATTCAGCTTTGCATCACATGAATAAATTACATTTGTAAACATATTCAAATAAAACAGTTATTTTGAATCATAATAATATTCCACAGTATTACTGTTTTATGTATTTTTGATTAAATAAATGCAGCAGTAGTGTATCTGATTTTTTATTTAATAATTACATTTTCATGCATAAATCACTCTTTGTTAAATGTGTAACTGTTTTACATTAAGTGGAAAGTTTTCATTCATATTTTTGATCTAAGCACAGTAATGGCTTAGACATAAATTAACTAAATTTTATTTATTTATTTATTTTTTTAAATAAAAGACAGTATTTTAAATAGTAATATTTCACAATATTATGATTTTCTGTGTTTTTGATCAAATAAATGCAGCCTTGGTCTTAAAACCCTAAACCTTTGCACAGTAGTGTATGTATTTTTTTTTTTATAATTACCAAACATTTTCATGGATAAATCACATTTGTTAAATGTGTAAAAGTTTAGCACTGTTTTACATTAAGTAGAAAGTTTCATTCATAGTTTTGACTGTCATCAGCTTATTAATTGACTTATTGGCCTGTTTTCCCATTTTAAATATTGGTATTGGCAAAATCCACTTTCAATTAACCTCTAATTACACTACTAAAAGTTAAAACTTACTTGTTAACACACACACACACGGACACCTGCTGGGTGATTTATTAAAGTCCCCATGATTGTGAAATGCTTGTGTATCTAGAGACAGGACAAGTACTTTCGCTCATTTGCAACTAGTCTGATTAAACTGTCATGAAAAATGTCCCTGGGGCAAATATAATGTGTTTAGCACCTCCATGTGCACATATTAAAAAAGGCTTCTTCTGCACACACTCATTACAGAGCCTGCATAATTTAAGGCTTATTGAAATGAGGCCAGGACCGGTCTCAGAGGAACCACTCCACTGATCCATATTCCACATCAAAAACCAAGATAAAAACTCATACTGTACGATCAAGGGTATATAGCAGCAGGTAGCAGGAGATTAAGACCCTTTCAGTCCAAAAATCATTTAAACAGAGATTTATAGTTCCCCTCTAAGAAATGAACAGGTCTGTCAGAACTTTCATCTTTGGAGTAAAACACAAATAGGTCTATAATACCTTGGGCATTCACATTAATATCAGTGGCTGTTCCGTCTTTGCTTGAGGGCACTCGATGCCTCTGAGATCATTTCTTTCAGCCAATCACCTGAGCCATTACTGTCATGTGACTAATCACTCAGGAGCCACAGGAAAATGACATCCTGACAACATTGATTGGTTGATAATTCCACAAGCGCGCGCACACACAAACACACTGGTTTCCATGTTTTATGTTTTATGTTTTTAAATGTATTATTCAAACTAAATCACAGATATGAGTTATTCTGAACTCCAAAATGTTCTAGCATCACATAGCCAGACACATTTACACGTCAATAACCCTGTTCAGTTTTCAGCAGTCTGGCAAAAACGGCAGACTTTTATTCTCCAAAAGATGCTGATATTCTATTTGGCAAATAACTAATGATAAAAGCGAGGAAATGTGGCCAAACTTTGTGCCGCTTCCGAGTGCCAGTCTTTAAAACGAGATCTGACCTTAATTAGTTCTGCGGTACATAAACAATTACAGTGTTGGCATAGTTTTTATGTTAAGAGTGAAAATGAACTGGACTTTTTCCATGTTCAACCAGAGAGCTTAAACAAATAGTCACATGTAGCATTTAACAGTAACAATACAAAAATTGTCCTGGTTGATATAAAAGCTCCTTTTGTTTGATTGAGCTTCTCAGAGTTTGACTAATCCCTCACTGGACGAGATCAGAATGCTTAATGAATGGACTAATTAAGAACTTACACTAATTAAAATAAAACTAACTTTAATTAATGCTTCAGATAAGGGGCAAGCAGGGACACGTGTAAGAGGATCTATTTTATTTCACTCACACACACAGAATGTGTTTGATTGGATTCTCATTCACACACACATTTTACTTTTGAATTGGGACATACCATAGACATCTACATTGTTTTTATTAAAGCTGTGAATATAACCTTTTAATTAAAGGGGTCATCGGATGGCCATTTTCCACAAGTTGATATGATTCTTTAGGGTTTTAATGAAAAGTCTATAATATACTTTGGTTAAAAATTCTCAGTGGTTGTGTAAAACAACCCTTTTTACCTTGACAAAATCAGCTCTGCAAAAATCATCCCATTGTGGTCGAGGCTGCTTTAAATGCAAATGAAATCTGCTCACCCCGCCCCCTCTTCTCTCTGTGGAGCGACGAGCCTGTTTACTTTAGCCGCGTTTAGCCGCTAAACTTGCTAACTAGCACATTATTAGGAAAGGCGATTGCAAAGATTCATTAAAAAACCCTTACATTCACTTCTACTGTAAGCGAAGCTGGATCACGAATGATTCGTGTGAACATAGACGGATATATGTAGATCGGGAGGTGCATTCCCTTCACAAACAAACGTAATCCACTGCATCTTCAGCGGCTCAGATGTCGGGAGTAAATGACGACCACTATGTTCATTATTACATCCAGCAACACAACACCTCAATCACTCAATTCTTGTCTAACTTACATCCCTGCTCCAGCATCAAAACATGGAGGTTGGACTGTTACAGCTGATCTGAGGTAAGACGCTCGTGTCAATCAACTATGGTGGGAGCGGCCTCTGTGGGTGTGACGCCACACCGACGGAAAACGGAATATTATTTTTACAGATTAATTAAAAACCACTGCATGGATTTTTATCATTATAGGGTAGATTTGTACATACACTGCCAACACACATTAATGTTCAAACAACATGTAAAAGTGAACTTAGCATCCGATGACCCCTTTAAAAATTCTCACGAATTATTCATATAATTTGTAGTATGTATAGTTTACATTTATGAAACTTTTTTAAAATTAATAATATTAACCCCCATGTCATCCAAGATGTTCACATCTTTCTTTCTTCAGTTGAAAAGAAATTAAGGTTTTTGAGGTAAACATTCCAGGATTTTTCTCCATATAGTGGACTTCAATGGAGATCAGTGGGTTGAAGGTCCTAACTGCATTTTCAATGCAGCTTCAAAGAGCTCTACATGAACCCAGCCGAGGAATAAGAGTCTTATCTATTAAAACAATTGGTCATTTTCTAAAAAAAATAAAATTTAAATACTTTTTAACCACATATGCTCATCTTGCACTAGCTCTGCGATGCGTATGTGCAACTTCGCGTGTTACGAAATCATGTTGATGTTCAAAAAGGTAGAGTAGGGTGGAAAAACTCCATCTCATTTTCACCTCCAACTTCAAAATCATCAGACATTGTTTTTAAATATCTATTTTTTGGCATTTTTTGCCTTTGAGACAAGATAGATCAGAATTGACAGGAAGTGAAGTGGGAAAGAGAGGGGGGATGGGATCGGGAAAGGTCCTCGAGTTGGGATTGGAACAAGGGATGCCCGGAGCGCAATGGTGCTGTATGACCCTCGTCCGAAAGCTTATCAGAATTCTCCTTCCAAGTCCAACCTGAGCCCGTCTTTTTTTACCCCTTCTCCCAAAACAGTTTCAACCCAATAAAATAGTTCAGTTTTGTATGTAATAGCAAAGTAACTATATTTCGTTTCGTTGTTTTTTAAATTTAGAAAAATGTTTGGAGAATGTTTTGTCCGTTAAATGTAAGTTTTTGTTTTTTAAATTACCGACCAAGTGGCCAGCGGCAGACAGTGAGTTGATCACACTATGTTTAATCAATTTACTCTTCTCAAATCATCACGACTTGCCAAAAATAAAATCTACAGACATAAAACAGCTCAAGCATATCACAATATTAGTTTAAACGTTCAACTTATATAAACATGCATAATAAATTTTATATAAACAGGACATGGAGGCGCCAGCGCGATCACTTGCATTGGAAACATCTTAAAATATGCCGTCATTTTTGTTCATAAAGGTAAGAGTAATACATCGTACGGAACTGTAAAGAGTCTACTTTTATTTGTGTGCACTCACAATATCAACTAAATGTTAAATGCTTTTATGAAATAAAAAAAAAGTATGAGCTTTCTGCAGTTTTGGTCTTGAGCAGGAGCGCTTCTCAAAAACTTGCCTTGAAAAAGCGAATACTTGCCTCACAGACTTGATAAATATATCTATAGAAAGATTTGAATTACTACTTTAAAAAGAAATAATAATAAAATCAAAAACTCTTTTATTATGTAATCCGTAAAGATGCATTTCTTTTAAAGGCGCATCTAATGAGGAGATTGCGAGTCAGGATCATCAACTTTCTTTGCGATACTGACTCCGAAAACACTAGTTTATTAATAAATAATTAAAATATCTCCTTACTATTTCCCCCGACACATTCATGGTAATTACTTTTACCGGTACTTTGCAGCAAGCTTTAACCTGTTGTGTGCACTTGAATGTGGATCTCTTCCAGCTGCAGTCTGAGTCGCTCTTGACAGTTGAGGTACCAAAAATTTTTCATTACCATAACTGATGGATGTTCAAAATGTAAAAATAAGGAGAAGCCTAAAACAGGCCCGATGCCTGGCCCGCCTCTGAGTTATGATGTGAAAACTGGCCCGAAGCCTGGCCCTAGCGGCATAAATAAAAAAATTCAAAATTGGCCCTGTCAGGCCCGGGCTGAAATGCAGAGCTCTAATTGTTTTACCCTTTTTTTTTTTGCACATTCGCTTTATAAACACTGGGTCAGTACTTCCGCCTACGTTATGTGTGACCTTTCCAACATGACTACATAACGTGTGAAGTCGAGCTAGTGCAAGATCATTTGTGGTTAAAAAGTACACTGCCCTCCAAAAGTTTGGAAACACCCCTGGCAAAGTCTGGTTTTGGAAGATATCAGCATAAATTCTTATCATTTTTTGGTGCAAATACATTAAAGTGTCTTGACATTATCATTGAAGACCAGCAATAATAATTTTCATTTTGATTGCATAATAATGGCAATATATACATATCAAAGTCAGACATGCCCCTTTTTTTATTCTAGAAGTGAACGAATCCTTTAAATGTCCCCAATGGGAGATTCTGTCAAATTTTGCTTGCAAATGGCACATATGTATGTTCCCACACATATATACAGACACACACACACAGGTACTTACTGATGCACGGGCTTTAACAGAAGATGAGATGGTTTCTCATTGACATGGTAGAGTGGGAATGGGTCAAATCCACCAATAAAATCAACTGAAAACCAAACAAAAGATGAAATTAAAGAATGAAAGAAATGAAACAAGAAAATGAGCCATGAAAAGTACAAATGAAACATGAAATGATAATCACTAGATGTAAAAACCACGAACATACATAATGCATGACAGAAATATAAATAATGTGAACATTAACACTGGAACATTGACTATGACACTTTACATTACACAAATCAGACATAATTATTAACAATGAACAGTGTGTACATACGAGACGTAAGAACACATTCACACATTCATCTAAGTTTGACAGAAGTTCAAGTACTTGGACAAGTTTTTTCCTCTGTATCTGTACAAAGCTCTATTCGACTTTACTCTCACAGACACACACACACACAGGAATGAATAACAGGTTTCTGAATGAGTGATTTTCATTATCAGATGTCTGGCCTCATTCAGCCCAGTGTGATAGACTCCACACACCAAGAATACAGACACACACACACACACTCTCATTCCTTACTTATATACAACAAAAAAAAGAGGGATAGCCTGTCCCTGCGTCCCAATTCCAATACCACCTATTTTAAATATAAATAAGTATGTGAGATTAGTTTGAGCCCCAAAGCACAGTATGTTGAAAATACATGTGCAAATGTGCCCAAGTGGTGTATGATTTCTACTGGGAGTTTTGAAACATGCAACTGTGTTACTTACAACCCATTCCACTACGTGAGTTAAAGATAGTTTACGCATAAACTGAAATTGCCATCTTTTCACCCGATCTCATTTTACTTACTTTCTATTGTAAACACAAATGGTCATTATTTTCTATACAAAGAAATTTGTTCAATAATGAAGGTAATGGCTTTAGCTAGACGCTAATAAAAATGGCGTGCAGCACTTATTTTAGCGTATAGTTGCTGCAAGTGAACATGTGTTTTAGCTGTGAAAGCACAAACAAACCTTTCAGTCAATCCATAAAACCGCAACAGACGGCAATCTCAGGAGCAATTTCACCTCCATGTTCACGCACATTAAACATACAGCAGGCCTGAAAATAGCAGGGCTGGTTTGTTTATCAAACAACAGGCTTTGAGCTCATAATGTGTCATTAGTGTTTGCAGGATCCGTGGAGCTCCAGAGACCATGAGAGGCGCTGCTATATGTGGAATGCTGGGAAGGAAGGTATTCCTAATGTAAGTAAATGGACAACTTCACACATACTTCATACTTTAAAGGGGACATCAGATGCCCATTTTCCACACGTTGGTATGCTTTTTTAGGGTCTTCATGAAATGTCTGGTTAATACTTGGGTTAAAATTCCCCAATGGTCGTGTAAAACAACTTTTTACTTTATTAAAAAAAACTGTTCACAGAGACCTGTTTCATTGCATGTCTCTTTAAATGATAATGAGCTACGGCTCACTCCACCCCCTCTTCCATTTTTTTGTGTATTCGGTGACACATTATCATCAAGAACAAAACTAATCTGCTGCTTGGCTCCAATGTTGGGAGAAAATGAAGACTCTTATGTACACTTTTACATCCAACTGCAAAACACCTGCATTGCATACGAGACATTGATGCTACAGCTGCTCGAGCACAGAGAAAATGGTGGATAGAGTGCAACTAGCTAAAGGCATAAATATGCTAATATGGGACTGTCTGACAGCGATTGTGGGCGGGGCCTGAGCAATATGACATCACACTGCACAGACAATAAAAATGGCTTGATAATTGAGACTGTTTAAGTTTTTGGGGATTAAAAAAAGCAGCGAATGGATTTATCATCATTGTAGGGTGGTTGTGTCTACACACTACTAATTTATATGCAAACAACATGTAAAAGCGAATTTTGCATCCTATGTCCCCTTTAAGACTTGTTTATTGGGTTCACCCATAAATGAAACGATCATCATTTACTTAACCTCATGTCGTTCCAAACTCATAAGACTTTTATTAATCTTCTAAACACAAATTAAGATATTTTTAATATAACCTAAGAGGTTTCTTGTTCTTCTATTTAAATTTCACATAACCAAAACTTCCAGATGCAAAAAGATCATAAATGCACTAATGCAAATGTGAATCAAATGGTTTGATTCAAATCTTGTGAAGAGACACAATCTCTTTATATAATGAATGAATTTAGTTTTATTTACATTTAAACAATGATCTACACACACACTAAAAACTGCTGGGTTAAAAACAACCTAGCGCTGGGTAAAATATGGACCCAGCGATTGGGTTACTACCCAGAAGGTTGGGTTAAACATTTAACCCAACCGCTGGGTCAAAACAACCCAATCACTGGGTATGTCCATATTTTACCCAGCGCTAGGTTGTTTTTAACCCAGCAGTTTTTAGAGTGCATACATACAGCAAATTATATACAGTAAACACGGAAGTTCAAACAGGTCTTAAAAATGTAATGGGTTTGGAACGACATGAGGGTGAGAAACTGATAATAGAATTTTCATTTTTGGGTGAGTAAATTTTAAAGTATGAAACACTTCCAGAGCATTTACATTTAGACGTTTAGCTGACGCTTTTGTCCAAAGCGACTTACAAAAGAGGACAATGGAAGCAATCAATATCAACAAAAGAGCAATAATATGCAAGCGCTATTACAAGTCTCAGTTAGCCAGTACACGTAGCAAGTTTTTTTAAATTATATAATAAATAAAAAGAAAACTGATAGAATAAAAAAAGAAAAAGCAAGCTACTGTTAGAGGTCTTCTTTTTTTGTTTTTTGTTAATTTTATAAGAAATAAAGAGGAAAAAAATAGAATACAAAAAGAACAGAAGCTAGCGTTCTTTTTTTTTTTTTTAAAGGAAAGCATTAAATGAGTATAAGTCCAAAAGAGCAAGTTTTTTATACATATAAAGTATAAAATTAGAAGAGAGTGCTAAAGTTAGAGAGTCAAATAATGATAGAAGAGATGTGTTTTTAGACGATTCTTGAAGAACCGGCTAAAGATTCTGCATCTATAAGATTCTGCTCATCCACATCCACCTTTCATCATCAGTCCAAAATACTAAAAACATTAATTTAAAATGACCTAATAAATATTAATTATTAATTGCAAATAAGAAAATGTACTACACTACAAAAATTTAATAATAAAATTAAATTAAGAACATTAAGGAGAAAATTAATTCATTTAAATTTTTAATAATTAAAAGCAACATTTGCAAATTGTCACTGCATACATTCTAGCAGCTAGGGAAAATTGCGAGACATGATTAACTATATTGGCTAAAGGACTTCTTTTCATGTGCAGACCGCTTCTGTGGTGGAGAACGTGCCATATAGACAAATTAATCTGAAGTGAGAGGAGGCAGGGAACTGTAGTACAACTGTTTCAGAAGTAGTTACCCGCTAGGACGCAATTCATTCTCAAAAGAGAAGTGGGTGGAACGAATAGCAGTCACAATGCTGTAAAAATGCCTCAGTTGGGTGAGAAAAGTTGAGTGTATGTCTCAATGTATGCAGATCTGAGTCCTGTGTCGCCCCAGAGAATGCTCTTGCAGTAGTCAGCTGCCTATATTGTCCAGGGATATAGAAGTATTTTCATGTTATGGCCAGTAATTGATAAATGATATTAAAATGTATACTTTTTAAACTAGTTTGGAGAAAGAGATAAAAACAATGAAACACTAAAAACTATAAATATTGTATATTATATTTAACACAATTATATGCTTATGATTATATTAAAGATGAACTTTAACTGAGAGGGGAGGGGAAAACAGTAGATAAGCCAATATTAGCCAACAAATATAAAAACTCTTTGTCACTGTATAAAAACTCTGTCACTGTTTATCATTTGAATGCATCCTTGCTTAATGAAAGTATTACCTTCTTTGCAAATAATCTTACTGAATCCAAACTATAGTATATCAGCCAATGTTATATAAGAACAGAATTCCATTTTTTCCATTCCATTTGTTCCCATTTTTATGGAAACCCGTTTCCGGCACTGAATAAAAAATGAAAAAAAAAGGTTATTGCGACTTTTTTTCTCAGAATTGTGTGATATAAACTTGCAATTCTGAAAAATAAAGTCGCAATTGCATGATATAAAGTCGCAATTCGAGTTATAAATCAGAATTCCGAGACATAAAGTTGCAATTCTGAGAAATCAAGTCAGAACTGTGTGATTATAAACTCGCAATTGCGAGTTATTAAGTCAGAATTGTGAGATATAAACTTGCAATTCTGTGAACATACCAGTCTTTTTTTCTCCTCAGAACTGGACTTTATAATTCGCAATTGCGAGTTTGCATGTCATAATTCTGAGAAAAAAAGTCATTGCTTTTTATTTCCTGCAATTCTGATTTTATTTCTATCAATTCTGACTTTATAACTCGCAATTGTGTTTATATCTCACAGTTTGAGAAAAAAGTCAGACTTGCGAGATGTAAACTCAAAATTGCGAGAAAAAAAAAGTCAGAATTGTGAGATAAAAAGTCGCAATTCCCTTTTATATTTTATATATTCAGTGGCGGAAACGGGCTTCTATACATTTTAATGGTTAAAGTTTATTCATTAAAATCATGTCTTGAAATCATGAAATTTATACAATTTAACAGTTTAATTAAAAGTTTTAGACCCCTATGAAATACCTTTTATTTTACGATTTATAAAGGCATAAACCATTAATTTATCTTGTAATCCAATGGTAATCCAAAATTAAACCCTTTAATATTTTTGTGCCAAACAAATTGATGCCATGTTAAAATATTGAAGAAAAATGGTGATTATTCCTTAAAAAAAAATAAGTTTTAATAATTTTATTAGTAGTAGTATTATGGTGCGTTCACACCAGATGCGAATTGCGCGAATAAATCACGCTATTCACGCATAGTTGGACACTTGAACATTTTACTCGCTTCATTCACGCGTGAAATTCACTTCACAACAGACGCGAATTCACGTCATCGGAGGGGCTTCTGCCAGGCGGCTCCAGTCTCGTTGTAAAATTGCTGACATGGATTTTGTCAGCGGGGCAGTAGTTGTAAAACACGGCGAATAAGCTCAATTTGCTGGCTTTAGCTAGCTTGTAGTCTCAATATGTATATATATAACGTTAGCTCAAATTGAGTAAAGATTGTCCGACCTCCTCACTCACTTTCTTCCGAGCAAGATCCTTTTTATTCCTGTTTCTATAAAATTTTTATTCCTGTTTCTTGTCCTCCACTGTTGTTTTGGATTTCTGCTCCGCTCGCTACGTCATAATCACGTCACTACTAGAGCAAGCTGGCATTGGTTAACGTGGCACCAATATATGCCAAAGTTCAGATTTTTCAACTTGCCTGAAACGCCCAATTCGTGCCACCTCATTTGCGTGAAACGCGCCGCAGGATGTCTATCGCGTCTTTGCATTGACTTAACATGTAAATCACTCGCGCTTAACACTTCATTCGCGTCTGGTGTGAATGCACCTTTAGATTAAGACGTACATTCTATTGTACAAAAGTAATATATTTAATAACAATTTTATTTTGACAGGTTGGCATGAAGAGTTTTGCTTGTGTGTGTATGATATGACAGTAGTTTTTTTTCTCAAAAAATATGTAAAATACTCTAACTCTAAATAATAAAACTAAAAATAATAACTAAAATACTCTAAAATAGCGTCCCTAGCGTCGTCTACTTTTGATTTATTCATCCAAAATTTGTCAAATTCTGTGACATTCCGTGCTATACAGTAAATTCTATTTTTATGACTTTTCCGCATTGTGGAAATCATTGGGCCCTGGATAGATGGCACTAAAATATTCACCAGTGAATGGATCCACCACAGAACCTACTGAACAAACTATATGTCCATCTCTTATAACCATCTTTTCACTCACTTTAAATTAAATATGGCATCTACTCTGACTAAGGCCCCTGAAAAAGTTTTTTTAGGTTAGAGTTAGTCTGAGGTAACTTGAATCATCTTTATATAAAAACAACAGGCATCTGTAATATATAGTGTACAGCAGAGGAGTCTAAACAGTGTCAGCTTGGTCTTGCATCACAGGTAGAAATCACAGAGCTCACGCAATAAAACGACTCGAGCTCACATTAAAAATTCTCTTTGCCTCTAAACCGTGTGTGTGTGCGCCTCTCTGATGCCCCCGTCTCTCTCCTCTGCTTTTACCTGTCTCTCTCCCTGCATAATGTAAGACACATACATTTGGGAAACGCTCACGCTAACATTCAGCTCTAGACTATTTTGACCCACTTTCATAAAAAGCAGCTCTTTTTTTGAGTCTGCATAGGAATCTGCTCAGCACTGATAACCAACCAGACACTCGAGGTCCCACACACATTCTCTCTCTGCCGTTCCCGTCTCTGATGTGAAGCCAGGTTTGCGGTTTGCGTTTGGTAAAGACAGGTCTGAGAGAGAATCCGAGCTTAGATCAGAACCCAAGAGCCCACGCATCCCCGGAGCTGGTGGTGGGGCCGGTCTGTCCGCTGTGATTAGATTAGGTTCACACCGCAGCGAAGTGACTACTGCTGCTTTTAATGAGCCAGCGATAACAGTGGGACCGCGACTACAAACTAATTATGGATGCAAGTCATTTAAAACAGAAAGAAAGAGCCAGAGAGATGAGAAGGAAGGGCGGACAAGGCAGAAGAAGAATTCATGGATAAAAATGAAGCCTGACACATTATTATTCAAATCACCTGTAGAGAGAAAGAGAGAGTGAGTAGGAAAAAGAGACAGGCAGAGAGGGAAACTTCAGAGGCTAAGAAGAGCAGTGGAGAAATTAAATCCTCCACTTCAAATGAGCGTGTAAATGAACCACACAGCTTTGCATGATAAAAAATAGACCCACTGGGCTGCTTACACACACACACACACACACACACACACACACACACACACACACACAACACATCTCTGTACATCCAATGGCAATGCAACACGAGGAAAGAAAAAAGTGCTTTAGCCTACAAATTCAACCACATGTCAACAATCATCTCCTTAGATACCTAAATACATATTTTAGGAGACGTACAGTGTCTGAGGTGAAGCTGGCGTTTAAGGGAAGACAATGCAGGCAAAAACACATTTTTTTCATGTACCTGTCAAGTTTGAGATTTTGGGCTTTTTGGTTTTTCATGACTACTGGAAAGAAAACATGGAAAGTGTGGAAAAGTGGAAAGTGTTGTTTCAGACTAGTGGAAAGAAAACATCCTAAAGACACAGTTAAGTGTTTATTTCATAGCACTTTATATTTTGTGTCAATAGATTTCAATTATAATACACATTTTTAAAGGCTTTTTCCACAAAACGAGCCTTTTCTTCTACTGAGCTACTTCAGTAGCACTTACACAAACCAAACTTAACATTTTTATTCCTGTCTATATTCTGAAGGTTTTTACAGAAGGATTTGTTTATATATAATTTGCTTGATTATATACATTTTATTCCGAAAAATTGTGAAAAATATATTGTTTTCTGTCTGTTCTAAATATTTTCTGAATTATAGAGTGACAAAATGAGATACCCAAAATTCCCTCCGTAAAAACATTTGACTCTAATATGTCAAAAAAATAAAACAAGAATTTTGAAACTGACTTTATCCTGTGTTTTGATTTTTGTACTAGAAATGTATGCAAATTAGCGCATATTTCATTAAATAATGCCTTAAAGGAGAAGTCCACTTAGAGAACAACAATTTACAAATAATTTACTTACCCCCTTGTCATCCAAGATGTTCATGACTTTCTGTCTTCAGTCGTAAAGAAATTATGGTTTTTGAGGAAAACATTTCAGCATTTTTCTCCATATAATAGACTTCATTGGTGCCCCGAATTTGAACTTCCAAAATGTAGTTTAAATGCAGCTTCAAAGGGCTCTAAACGATCCCAGCCGAGGAAGAAGGGTCTTATCTAGCAAAATCTATTTTTTTTATTTATTTTTTTTTTTTAGAAAAATAAACATTTGTATACTTTTTAAACACAAAAGCTCTTGTAGCACAGGCTCTGGGATGCGCGTTCTTGAATGATTTGTTCAAGTATTCTCGTAGCTTCAGAACATTAAGGTTGAACCACTGATGTCACATGGACTATTTTATCGATGTCCTTGCTATCTTTCTGGCCCTCAAGCATGTCAGTTGCGTTGCTATCAATGCTCTCGGATTTCATTAAAAATATCTTAATTTGTGTTCGGAAGAAGAACAAAGGTTTTTAAAGGTTTTAAACGATATGAAGGTGAGTAATTAACGACAGAACTTGCATTTTTGAATGAACTAAACTGTTAAGGTAAACTATGTTTCGCTACTTGCTATTGCTGATCAGTTAAAAAGTGCTCCCATTCTAGAAAGCATTTTATTGGACAAAAATTTAAGACTGTGTCTTTATATATCTTCAATCCAGAAGAGAAGATTATAATTTCCAAAGGCTTTAATGTGCTAAAAGTTTATTTTGCGAACTTTTAGAAGTACACTAGCACTAGACGTCCTCAAAGCTAACAGGCATGAAAGCCACCAAACGGACATTTTGATTTCATGCGCTCTTTAAATCTCCTGGGCTATGAAGCAACCTCGGAGCAATAAAACTTTCTCTCTGCGCACTTACAATCACTTTGATGTTGGTAAACTGATACAGAGCATAAATATAGAGCTCACCCGAGCACATGTACACTATAAAACACGAACACACCGCCCATCCAACATGACCGACGGCACTCTAAGGGCATCGGAAAACAAAGGAAAATAAGAAATGACAGTAAAGGATGAAAGATAAAAGCTGAACAATTTTCTGCAATCTAATCCCTACTGTCCCTCCTGCTTTCCTCCAGGGAATGTTGAGCAGTAGTAAACGTAAAAACAGTATTCCCTACTTTTTTGGAAGAGGGGAAAACATTAACAGTCAGCGGAGGGATGGTGTTTGACCTATACAAACATGGCAGTGGCTTATCTCATCCCTAGGGCTTCACTCTGGTACGCTCCCAACTTAGTAAGATTGTTAAAGCCTACTCCGCCGAGAGCAAATAATTGCTGTGTATATGAACTCTGAACAATATTTTGAAACTGAAGTGAATTCCTTTGGACCTATTAAATTCAAGAACGAAATTCCAAAGTAGTAAGAATTCCAAAATAAAACAGCACACCTATTACTGCTAACATTATCTACACAACACTGGCAAGTACTTTCTTTATCTGGCAAACTCTAATCTGATTGGCTGACTTTGTTCCTACTGGCATCTTCCAAGAATCTTATACACACACATTCTGATTTCCCACACAAACACAAAACCCAGGCTCACTGGAAAAATGTGCCTGTGGTGATAGTTCTAAAAAAAATAATATTAGGTTGCTTCTTGCATGTTTTATGACATTTTCAAACTGAAATATCCTTTGATTGGCACTAAAAGTGCTTTCGCTTTCATTTAAAACAGATGAATGTAACTGATGAGTGTGGCAACATTTTATTACACTGCTTCTTGTATGTTATCGGGGCAGTTTTGAAATAAAATGTCTGGGTGAATGGCACTGAAAGGTAATGCTCTGTCGACTTTGAACATAAAAGTTACCACCAACACTAAACCTGACTGATAATAAACTGATAATGTTAAAAAGCAAACTTGGGATAAAAAATTCATTTGCTGGTACAAACATGCAATTTGAGCTTGCTTTTACAAGTCTTTGAGCTATTTTATTATAGCTTGTGTTTTACAGATTTCGAAAAGGCACACAGCATCACAAGGGCTTCGCTGTACCGGGTGCCCTTCAGAGCAAGTTTACCATGTCAGAAAAGCCATTCATATGGACTGGTTATATGATGCATACACCAAAATATATTATTTTGCCAATCATGCACTATGGTAAATGTGCAAAACAAGTCTTTATTAATCAATAAAGCCAATGTAATCAAAATCTGTGTGAAAAGTAGGGATGTAACAATATCAAAATCTCACGATATGATAATATCATAATATAAAGTCCATGATATAATATTATTGTGATATTTAAAAAAAAAAATAATAATAAAAAGATAAATGAAGACTTGAAAATTTTTTTTTTAATATTTTGAAGTTGAATCCTTCTATCTAATGCACTTTGAGAGTTCAAAATAAGAGCTCCAATTCATGTTCTTAAGAAAATTTAAGTCAGAAAAATTTAGTGAATTGATTTGTACCCTGAACTTTTACAGGGACTAAACCCTCTTTTTATTTGTGGTATACTGTCTCCGTCTAAATTACATTCACAATGGTGTTTTAGGAAGCCAAACAAATTAGAATATAATAATAATAACAATTTTATATTATTGTTATTCCTATGACAGTAATAGCCATATATTGTAAAACAATTGCCCTGTAAAATAAATGAAAATGAATATTTCATAGATATTATAATAGCTTTACACTACAATAAGTTACAATACTTCTTTCCTAATTTCTACACTTGAAAGAGATATTTTGAATTTGGACCTGCAGTAACGTTACCCACTTAAACCACTAGCTATCAGCAATTCATACTGCATTTTTAAGCTTTTATTTTGACGGAAATGACAGTAGAACTTTTATTTTGACAGAAAACTCCAGCTTCAGTGAAAACAGGCTTACAAAAATGTAAAAATAAAGCTGGTGGCCGTTGTGTTCTCAAATACACGCTAAACTCACAGCACATGCAATAAACGAGTTCACTGCATTCATTCACTGTGAACGGAGACGTTCTGAGACGCGGAAAACACAAATCACGAGCTAGTTGCCTGAAGGAAATACACGCTTCTCTTTGAAACACAGCCTTAATGAAGGGATTAAGTCATTTTGTGCTCTCGGTTTTAGTTCGTTTGACAGATACTGTGCCAAAGCATAATGGTCCAAAACACAACTTTAAAGACCTTTTATGTTAGAATAAGAAGTTTAAATATATGTTAAAAACTACACTTTTTGCCCGGAAGACCTATCATTTCATATCGCCATGTGACCACGACAATATCAAGACAATATAACATGATATTCCTAGTGAAAAGGAATAAAAGTTGTTGGTGTTTTACTGCCACTAGAGTTCATTTCAGATGAAAAATGGCAAGTTTTGTCATTTGGTAGTAAACGCCTGATTGGTCATTAACGTAAACTGATAATATTCACAGCGTTAAATTACTTGCCACAAGCTGATTGGTTCATGTTGCATACGCAGCCAATGAGCTTGATGCTTTACATTTCAATGGCTGGTTAGCATTCAGTGCGCTTTTAGAGTTCCTCTGAAACACCTCCCCAGCTTCACCTGTATAGATTGGCTATGGGTTATTGTATATGCTATTTGTGCAGCAGCAGTATGTCTTAAATACTCACAGCACTGTATCAATGTATGCATTGGCAGTAGCAAGATCCTGTACTTGCTTTACAGCAGCAGCAATAATTTACAACAGCAATAACCAACAACAGCAGCGTAGCAAATCTATTCCACCAAGACCAAATACATTAACATTGTCATATCCATTTCCATGCTAAAAATCTTCAGAGAGTTGTCATGATAGAACTATAGTAAATTATATGTATAGGTGCGTTTTTAGAGTTTTGCCAAAATGTAAGTAGATGCACGTGTTTCCATTGTGTATTTGTGGCAAAAAAGTACTTACAAATTGAAATCCACTTAAACTTCTACTCACACTTACAAAAACACCGTTTTACAAACTGAGTTGAGTAATGCAGTGTCTCTCACAAAATGTGAGCAGTGTGCTCCCTTTCCCATGGATCAAAAAAAAGGGTTTTACATCAATATTTCATATTCTTTAACATTGATAATTCATATGGTTTAGATATATTCTCACAAGACAAAGCCAGAAGGACACAGAGCCATCATCTCCGGAATGTTTATGTAAGTCTACAATCAGACAGACTGATTTCTTTAATAAAATAGATAGTGTCTGTTTTGGACACATAAACAAGGGAAAGAATGTGTTGTTTGGACAGACCTGGCATTTTTCTCTTATCAGACACACACACTTTTTGACCTGAGGAGACAGACATCAGCCCTCCACACCAGCAGAATCACCACCAAGCAGACAGATGGGCATGATACGAGATAAGAGAAGATACTCACAGCTGTCCTCCTCCTCTGTGATGACACTGATGACGTAGCAGGCGTAGATGAAACCCAGCAGCTGAGGGGGCAAACAAAAACACGTCAGTGTATCGACAGAGACTGACAGCACAAAGAGTGCAAAAAACAGACAGACTGACATCAGACTCTTCTTTTCACCTTTCACTTTTAACTCTTGTCTTCACCTTACATCAATACGTCATGATTCTGTAGTGAGATTTATATATTTTCCGTGACTGCCTGTGCAACAACATGCTCTGTGATTCTATGGTGACGTGTGTTGCTATGGTGTTCTGAGCACAATGGTATTTAATTTACTTCATGTTGTGGGTGGTTGCTTGGGCATTTTACGTTGCTAGGGTGTTGCTATGCAGTTGGTAGGCATTCTGAGTTGTCTTAGTGGTTACTATGGTATTTTGAGTAATTGTTACAGCATTTGGTCTGTGGTTGCTAATGCTAAAAGTTAAGACTCAATTTCAGCATTTTTTTCTATGGTTGCCAAGGTATTATGGGTGATTGCTAAGGCGTTGCTATGTGGTTGGTTTTAGCATGCTTTAATATGGTGTTCTGAGTAATTGCTAGGGCATTGCTATGGAGTTGCCAGGTGTTGTGAGTGATAGCTAGGTTTTTGGGTGTTTTTTTAGTGTACTGATTTATGTAGTTGCTAGTGTTCTGATTGATTGCTAGGGTGTTGCTATGGAGTTGCTAGGTGTTGCCAGTGATTGTTAGGATGTTGCTATTGAGTTATGATGTTAAAGAACTGATGTTCTTTTTAGTGTGCTGCTTTATGAAGTTACTAGGTGTTCTGAGTAATTGCTAGGGCGTTGCTATGGAGTTTTTAGATTTGTGATATTTTCGTGTGCTGTTTTATGTAGTTGCTAGGTGTTCTGATTGATTGCTAGAGTTTTGCTATTAAGTTGTTTGGGTTTCTGGGTGTTTTAGTATGCTGTTTTATGTAGTTGCTAGGTGTTTTGACCAATTGCTAGGGTGCTGCTATGGAGTTGCTAGGTATTGTCGTGATTGAAAGTAGGGTGTTGCTATGCAGTTGTTAGGTTTTCTGGATGATTTGGTGTGTTTTAAGTAGAGATCGACCAACGTATCGGTTTTGCCGATATCAGCACCGGTAGTTCACTGGCGGAACTATCGGTTATCCATGTCCATGCTGATAGTTTTTTCCAGGTTGGGTCCATTGCTGGAGCGGCTGAGAAGGTCGTCATTATACAGCAAAGTCCCTATAGTCTTTGTTATACAGCACGAGAGCGGCCTCTAGTGGCGGAAATCATTGACAGCACGTGCCATTTATTTAGACACGTGACACTGAGCGCAGCACAGAGTGGGACACTTCAAAGGCGGATTTAAAACATCGACACGAAACGGTGTGTACAGTATACTGTAGTGCATGTTTTCATGTCATTACTTACTTTTGCCCATTTGGTGATCAAATAAAATTTTGTAGACCGCCGCTTGAATTGAATGCGACACGTCCAGTGTGTGTGACACCGGAGAGCTGCGAGTTCTTCTAGACGCTGCGCTACACTTTTGCCAGTTGTGTGACTAACATATTTTTATATTTTGATTAGATAACCACAAATGTTCTAAAATAGAAGCAGTTAAATTGTGAAAGTACACAATATCCATATGTATGCAATTTCAATACTGTGGCCTTTGTGTAGGTTTTTAAAGATGGGCATCTTTAGCTTGATTGTTGATGTAATGGTAACACTTTACAATATGAGTCCATTTGTAACGTTAAGACTGACAAAAGCTGTGGAATAGAAGTCTTGTTCATTGTTAGAGTGTGTTCATTTCAGCATTCAGCATGATATATTTGAAAAAATTTAGTTGCTTTTGTTAACATTAATGAACAATAAACTAAAAGTAATGATCAATATATAATTAATATTAATATTTTTCATTTTTTAGTACTTTCATTTACAAAGTATGGTTCAGTAGGCTACTTTTTTTTCTAAATAGTAGAGCACTATTTATTTTCTGTTCAGTATCCATTTTAAAAACTATCAGTCGATTAATCGGTATCGGGCAGTGTGGTCCAACCTAGTTATCGTTATCGGCAAAATCTGATATCGGTCGACCTTTAGTTTTAAGGAGTCGCTAGGGTGTTGCTACTGTGTTGTTCGGGTTTCTGAGTGTTTTTAGTGTGCTGTTTTATGTAGCTGCTAGGTGTTCTGACTGATTGCTAGGGTGCTGCTAGGGAGTTTCTAGGTGTTGTCAGTAATTGCTAGGGTGTTGCTATGGAGTTGTTAGGTTTTCTGGGTGTTATTTTAGTGTGCTGTTTCATGTAGTTGCTAGGTGTTCTGATTGATTGCTAGGGTGCTGCTATGGAGATGCTAGGTATTGTTGGTGATTGCTAGGATGTTGCTATGCAGTTGTTAGGTTTTCTGGATGGTTTGGTGTGTTGTTTTAAGTAGTTGCTAGGGTGTTGCTATTGTGTTGTTAGGTATGATGACTGATTGCTATGGTTTAGATATATAGTTGCTACGTGTTTTTTAACATGCTGTTACATATTTGGTAATGCTCTTAGGTGAATGCTAGGGTGTAGTGAGTGGTCACTAGGGTGTCGTTTGGTGTTCCGGGTGTCATTTAGTGTGCCGCTTTACAGTTGCTAGTGTATTCTGGGTAATTACTAAGGTGTTGCCCATTGGCCCAAGTCCAAAGAGCCAAACCATATAAAGGAAATTATGTCCACATACTGTCCACCAAGGTAAGAATTGCTAGTGATGTTCTTTATTTGTTATTTTCAACAAAAGCATCCACTAAATGAATAAATGTAAATGTATATGCAAATGTAAAGATCTCAAGTATCATTCATGTGTGGGATTAGTTACTCGCCAAATTTTAATACTCAGCATTAGGGGTTTGTTGGAGTCCCTAACCATAAGTGTGTGCAACAGGAATGGCAGGCACATCTAATAAAGCATTTATTATGAGAAACACATGGCCGATAATACATTACTCAAAGAGACATTAGAGAGAGTTTTACAAAGTCCTGTGCCAAGCGAACAGGGGACGGTATGTCTGTGTGTGTGGATGACGGGCATATTGATGAGTATGGCAGTGCCACAGAGGCAGATGGCAGAGCTCTGCATGAAAACACACACAGGGCAAACTTAAGTCCTAGAGAGTGGCACTATTCCAAACCAATTAATCTGTCATTGGGCAGAATGCCCGCCATACACCTACCCTGAAGAAAAAAATGAATGCAGTGTGTTTGCATATGAAGGAGAGAGACAGAGATAGATACTGACAAAAACTTAAATGCCTAAATGACAGTCTATGAGGCCCGTGAGGGCAGTAATAGAGCGGCTGAAAAGCTGAACGCCACAGTGCAGGTGAAACACACAACTGCTGTGCAGTGCAAAGCTGTTCAGACCTCCAATCAGCTTCTATTACACTGAAGTAGTTGTGAAATACCAACTGCATCAGAGGAAATGTCAACAACCAGACTGCCGACTCCAGAGGAGAGCTGGCTTGATTAGTATGTTGTATTAACCTTGAATCTGTTGCTCCAGTTCTGTGTGTACACTGAAGGTTGTGGAGGTTATTTTAAGCCAATAATGAAACAGTAATAGTGTGAAATTTAAAATAACTCTCTTCTGTTTGCATCAGAAGCATTTCCTCCAAGGAAGGCAGTGCTCCTCAAAATATTGAATGAGAAAAAACACCAATATTACAAAACAAAAACATTACATAAGTGTATAAATAACTTTTTCTAAAGAAACTGTCCAACAGTGCCACCAGCAGGTAAAGTTACAGCAGGAGTCCGCGTCTCTCTCGCCTCCCCTGAGCTCATTAAGTTTTAACAGATGCTCTAAAGCGTGCGGTGAGTTTGGTGGGGGGTAAATGAGAATGAATGAGGGAAAGTCACATGAGAGGAGGCAATGCCTCCATCGCGACATGATTGGATATGACTGGTTATGATCAGATGTGATTGGCTCATGCAATAAATCCCGCCTCGTGTTCATGCACATTCTGCGTTTGCGAATCAGTCTGAATGAACAATATAATGGCGTTAATGGGAAGACTAATTTAAAAAGTAAGGAAACAACTTACTCACTTAGATATAACCACTTTCTTACGTCAAAATAAGACTTAAAATGGCATTGGTGAAATTTAAAGTAAATCTCTTGTGTCTGTGACCAATATTTACCAAGCTCTGATGACTGATGATCTGAAAAATGCAGTTAAAAATGTACTATTAAAAATGCAGTTAAAAGTTAACTATTAAAAAGAATAGCTGAACAAGTTCACAAGTAAAATATATTGTTTAAATTGTTAATGTTACAGTTATTATTTTGGAATAAATGTAAAATGATTTAAAACATTAACCTGATGAGATTCATATTTGGCTTTAATAAATAGATTATTGATTGCATTGTTAATGTAAAAATTAGGGCTGGCAAACGATTAATCGCATACAAAATAAAAGTTTGAGTTTGCCTAATATGTGTGTGTACTGTGTGTAATTAATATGTATATATAAATATAAGCACATTCTTGTATATATTTAAGAAATATTTACAAGAATTTGTATTTATTACAATTTTTATATATTTTATATTATACATAAACAAAAACATTTTGTACATAACATATTTCTCTTAAATATATACTTGAATGTGCTTGTATTTATATATACATAATAATTACACACAGCACACACACATATTAGGCAAACTCAAACTTATTTTGTATGCGATTAATCGCGATTAATCATTTGCCAGCCCTAGTAAAAAAAAAAAATTATATATATATATATATATATATAGAAATGTTATTTTGTTATAACATTTGATTAAAAAAAGAAAGAAAGAAAGAGAAATCTTTGAGAACTTTTCCATTAAGAAATGTTACAATTTTGATCAATGTAATGTATCCTTGCTCATTAAAAGTATACATTTATTTAAAAAAAAAAAAAAAAAAAAACTCAAACATTTAAACAGTACTGTTTTTTTTTTTAATTTTATATACAAATTGCTTTGTGTCAGGGCCCTGATAATTTTCTATTGTAATAATAACTGGCTTACTGTACATTATGTCTTGTTCCATACAGGAAAAGTGGAAGCTAAATCACACTGCAGAACAGGCTTTTTATTATTCATCTATAAATATTAAATCTTTTGTTGAAGAGCTCTCTTACTCTGAGATCATGAGACAAATGTAACCCAAATTTAATACATTCAAAACTAATTCTTGCTCAGGGCATCTCAGGCAAAGAGTGAAACAGACAGATGGAGCGGCTCTCCACCTGAGACCTGGCCACTCAAGCTCAGATCTACCGCATGACTTGATATCTCGTTAATTATCGTCATAAAAAAACATAAGCTATTTAAAAGTCAAGGTCTTAAAGCCAGGACCCTCTGTTTCACTGTTTCAGGCCCGCATAATCATCCTCCTCTGCTGAATTTCATAGTTTCCTTCAACTGTCTGGTGAAGTGGTGCAAAGTGATGCAGATCTAACCTATTCTCTCTCCTCTGAAATATAAAGCGACAGATCTGGCAGGTTAAGTGTTTCATGCGCCGATCATTCAGGTCAAAGGGTAAAGCTGCTGTAGAGAGACAAGGTTTCTGGGTCAGTGGCCTTCAACTCCCTCAGGGTGTTTCTCATGCCAGCTAATTCAGATTTCAATCTCTCTGTCTAGTCTTTATAATGCCTTTAATATGAACAGAATTATCCCTAAATTGTGTTTGAAATCATTGTGGAATCTGCCTTAAGAACTAATCCTTAAAACTCATTAAAAAATGTAATAAAAAATGAAAATAAACTTGTCTCTGCAAATTTTTGAGCCTGGGATTTCAGCCAGTACAAAAAGCAAAGTCTCGTTAAAACAGTCAATTATATCTTCAAAAAGTGATATAATTGTGCAATTAAAGACTGTTTACACAAAACCGCTTCACTACTTATTATGCCAAACTCCCTGAAAACCTTATTTTCAAGAATCTTAGACTTTCACTCTTCTCTTTATCTCAGGAAGTTTATTTCATTTACAATTTAATTCAGAAGCTGACTATTAATTGGCTCTAACTAAAAAGAAGTTGCTTGTGATGAATCCCTGCAAATTTAGCTATATTTGCTGCATTGGATGGGAATTATTTACAAGTTTATTAGCAATTATATGATTCAGAAAGACTCAGAGAGTGGGAGATGTTCTGTCTGTATGAGTGACAGATCAAACGCCGGCTCCATGCACACGACCTGGTTCTGTCATCTCAGCAGTTATATAGCACTTCTGTTTGATCTGGGCTCTGGTACTACACACCTAAATAATGCTCGAGTCTGAGTTCCCCTGGAAATAAAATCTATATTAGGAAAGCCTGAATTTCAGTTTCAAAGATAACAGAGAAAGAAAGCTTGCAAGAACTTTCATACCATATAAAGACAAAACGCAATCCTAACACACAACTCATAATCCTAACTCAAAATGAATTGCATCTAATAACGGCACAATAACAGCACAACACTTTGTGCTGTTTCTACAGTTATTTGAAGATTGAATGTTAAATATTTGCAATATAAAAGTATATTTAAAGTGTTAGGTGGGATTAAAGGTGAAGTCCACTTCTAAAACAAAGATTCACATATAATGTACTCACCCTCTTGTCATCCAAGATGTTCATGTCTTTCTTTCTTCAGTCGTTAAGAAATTGTTTTTTGAGGAAAACATTTCAGGATTTTTCTCCATATAATGGACTGATATGGTGCCCCAATTTTGAACTTCCAAAATGCAGTTTAAATGCGGCTTCAAACGATCCCAAATGTGGTTGTAAACATTTATATTACAATTATATTAGATTATTGTTGTTGTTAAAAACAGCAGAGTAGATTTTTGTTTAGGTTTCTTTGATGAACAAAAAGTTCAAAAGAACAGCATTTATCTGAAATAGAATCTTTTGTAACATTATAAATGTCTTTATCATCACTTTTGATCAATTTAAAGCATCCTTGCTAAATCAAAGTATTAATTTATATCATTCTATCATCAAAATGTTTGAATGGTATAGTGTATAATGTTACAAAAGACTTTTATTTCAGTTAAATGCTGATCTTTGGATCTTTCCATTCAAAAAATCCTGAAAAAAAAAATGTACTTAACTGTTTTAAATATTGACAATAATAATAAAAATGTTTCTTGAACAGCAAATCAGTGTATTAAAATGATTTCTGAAGGATCATGTGACACTGAAGACTGGAGTAATGATGCTACAAATTCAGCTTTGAAATCACAGGAATAAATTACATTTTAAAATATATTCAGATAGAAAACAGTTATTTTAAATAGCAAAAATACTTCACAATATTACCGCTTTTGCTGTATTTTGTATCAAATAAATGCAGGCTTGGTGAGCAGAATAAACATTAAAAATCTTACTGTTCAAAAACTTTTGACTGGTAGTATATATTATTTCCATAATAAGTACTTCTGAGTCCTTCTGTAAAAGTAAGTAAAGTATACCACCAGCTGGAGCATTAGTCCTAAATATCCACTTCCATATCTTATCTGCTCTCAAGTAGCGTTATCTACCTTAGTTTCCGCTGGCTGAAGCAGAGGAAGAGAAAAAAATAATAAGAGAGACTTCAGTAATACAGATCCAGAAGCTGTGAATACACATGCCTAAAAGACGGACACCATCATAAAAACCTAATGCTTAAACCCACCATATAAACATGTTGTTTGACAGGTTAATTATGTGCCAATGTCACCCCGCTGTGACAGAAATTAGTCCAGCTGATTGAATGTGTGTGTATGGCTGTGCCTCTCCATATGTGCACACACACACTTACAGACTCCGTAAACAGCACTTCTGATGTCTCTCTCTATCCTTCAGTTGGCCGGAGGCAGATTTACAGCCGTATCACATCTAAATCAGAGCACTCTCAACAACTCTTCACAAAAGTGCTCTCGCCGCAACACACGCAAACACACTTACAGCACTTCACACCCACCAGATTAGAAACCAGACGAAAACATTCCACCTGTCGTGGCTGCCGAATGGCTAAACAAACGGCTCTCAGATTTTTTTTTGCGACCGGCCACGTCTAATCAAAAATCCACTTACATTTGTGTGTACATGAAAAGTGATTAAACCACCGCAGGGAACGAAGGGAGACACTTTGAAGTGAAACTTTTCTTAATCATGTTCTCAGACATGCAGTCTGGATGGGCGTAAAACAAGCTGAATTTGTGATAACGCTGCAGAGTTAGAACGTGACTGTTTTTTTTAAAAGTATGTTTGGGTGCTGAAGGAAATTGAGCGGGAATTCACCCAGGAATCATACATTTTTAAACTGTTGATTTCTTAACGTTTTTAACACTTTAAAAATGCTGCACTTAAATAATTAAAGCCATATCTTTTGCCAATAGCTAGAGAACAATTTATAAGTAGTAGTTGTACATTTAAAAAAAAAAAAAATCACAAAAATGAAAAGTCTGCTATTTTATTCTATCTATATATTCTATATATTCTTCCAATTTATTGACATTCATTTTCATTGTATAGAGCAGCCTGGACATTCTACTAAACATCTCCTTCCTAAATATGTGATGGACTGAGTGAAGAAATGGATCAGAATATGCTTGCATAAAATTAGATGGTGCTGCAGGTCACACATATCTACTGACCAGTGGCAGTTAAAACGTGATTAACAGCAGATCTTTTTTTAAAGTGTGCAATATTTCTGCTGTTTCATATGGAAACCTGTTTCTGCCACTGAGAAAAAAAATAAAAACAAGGTTATTGTGACTTTCTCTCTCACAATTCTGACTTTTTTCAAACTCACAATTGCGAGTTATTAGTCACAATTACGAGATAAAAACTTGCAATTCAGACTTTCTCTAGCAATTGTCATTTTTTCTCAGAATTGTGAGATCTAAACAACTGCAAGTTATAAAGTTGAATTTTGAGGGGAAAAAAGACATAAAGCCACAATTCAGACTTTTTCTCGCAATTCCAAGTTTATATTTCACAATTCAGATTTTTTTCTCAGAATTGCGTGATATAAACTCACAACTGCAAGTTATAAAGTCAGAATTGCGAGATAAAAACTTGCAATTCTGACTTTTTTCCCCTCACAATTGCAAGTTTATTTCTTGCAATTCTGACTTTTTCTGGCAATTTTGATTTTTCTCAGAATCGTGGGATCTAAACTTATAATTTCTAGTTATAAAGTTGAATTTTGAGGGGAAAAAGATATAAAGTCGCAATTCTGACTTTTTCTCGCAAATGCGAAATTATATCTCACAATTCTGACTTTTTTCTCATAAATGCATGATATAAACTCACAATTTTGAGTTATAAAGTCAGAATTGTGAGATAAAAACATGTAATTCTGACTTCTCACAATTGTGAGTTTCTATCTCGCAATTCAGATTTTTTAGCAATTCTGACATTTTTTCTTAGAATTGTGAGATCTAAACTCGCAATTTCAAGTTATAAAGTTGAATTTTGAGGGGAAAAAGATATAAAGTCGCAATTCTGACTTTTTTTCTCGCAATTGTGAGTTTATATCCCACAGTTACGTTTTTTCTCTCAAAAATGCATGATATAAATTCACAATTGTGACTTTTTTCTCAGAATTGCGTAATATAACCTCACAACTGTGAGTTATAATGTCAGAATTGTGAGAAAACTTGCAAATTTTGACTTTTTTCCTTGCAAATGCGAGTTATATCTTGTTATATTTTTCTCAGAATTGTGAGACATAAAATTGTCGAATTTTATTCTTAGAACTGCATGATACAAACTCACAATTGCGAGTTATAAAATCCAGTTTTGAGGGGAAAAAACACTGATATGTTCGCAGAATTGAGAGTTTATATCTCAATTTCTTATAAAAAAAAAAAAGTTACAGTTGTAAGTTTATTTCACAGAATTGCAACTAAGCTTGCAATTCTGACTTTATAACTCTGAATTTCAAATTTGTATCATGCAATTCTGATTTAATGTCTCAGAATTGCAAGTTTATATCTCACAATTCTGATGTCTTTTTCTCAAAAAGTCACAATTACCTTTTTTTTAAACATTTTATTTAGTGGCGGAAGTGGGCTTACATTGTTTCAAAACGCCAAAAAAACAAAACACAAGGCCACACCTGTTTCACTTTGTGGCCGCAATAGATTATATAAAACTTTGCTACAACAACAAAACTGTTTTTGATATCTAGTGGATTTTCAGTGAGGATTGGATTTTGGGTAAAAAGTTCCTTGAATTTACAGCCATCTATTGTCGCTCCCTGGGGCAGAGAGCATGATAGGAAAGGAAGTGATGAATTCCCATACCATCCTGACAAGATATTCCTCTCCGTCTGAAGCATCTGCCTTATCTTGACTTTAGTGTTTTACTGAAGAGAAAAGCAACTGAGATGTGAGAGGAAGAGATGTCAGACGAGAAAAAAAAGGGAAAGGGAAAACAGTGACAGACAGAGATGGAAAAGGAGTGAACTCATTCACCCACTTATACTGATAAAACACAAATGGAAAAAGTACAGCAGACTGAAAACTGAAACGCATACTAGTTATGACAGCAGTAGAGTTTTTTTTTTCTTTGAAAAAAAAAGAGTAAAAGAAGGTGCTTAACCTTTAAAATATGTTGACTGTCAACCTCAACCGCTAAATATTATAGCTCCAACTAAAATATGATATGATTTAATTTTAATTTTATTTTGCAACCCCTTCAGAAGATGAATTTGTTAATATGTGACCCACAAAACCAGTCTTAAGTAGCATGGGTAGCCAAAAAATACATTGTATGGGTCAAAAGTTTCGATTTTTCTTTAATGCCAAAAAATCATTAGGATATGAAGTAAAGATCATGCTCCATGAAGACATTTTGTAAATGTCCTACCATAAATATATCAAAACTTAATTTCTGATTAGTAATATGCATTGCTAAGAATTTCATTTGGACAGCTTTAAAGGCGATTTTCTGTACTATTATTTTTCGCTTCTATTTTGATTTTTTTGCACCCTCAGATTACAGATTTTCAAATAGTTTTATCTATCCTACATTAGCTTACATAACCAGTTAAACTTCATCTTTACATTTTTAGCTTTAATGCAGATTTTAGATATTAGCTGTCAATCACTTACATTGCGCTCCAGAACTCGGAACCAGCTTTTTTGGTCCAAACTTTTTCTTTTAACCAATCTCTGTTCCGGATTTGCACTGCATTGCAATTAGGGGTGTGCGATATGAACACTTTTGATTCTTGACGATTAAAATATCCCTACGATCTACTATTATTGAAGAAATGAAGTAAGCCTATCGCGCTACAGCGCACATTCAGTTGCAGTTCTGGTGCATCCGTCTCACGCGGCACAGATTCCCACCAAATGTTTACTCAGCAGCAGAATTCCACTCACTAAACACTGCACTTATTTGCAATCACACAAGTACATTATTTGCATGTGCTTTAAACCTTGCCGCTTAAACGTTTCATTCGTGTGCTGTTCTGACATGCACTTACATTTGAAGTGTGCACACTCAAAAAATAAATAAACAAAAAAAAAAAAGGCCAGTCAAACAGCGACTGATTACTGGAGTAAGTTATCTTTCATGTGTGTCCAGATGTTTTATGTAGCATAATTTCACAAACCTAAAGTCTATCAGACCATTCTGTCTTTGCTTTAGATATGGAAATTATAATCTAATTTAAATCAGAAACGACTCATGCATGCAGCATCTTTGTGTGGATAAAGTTTAAAAATGCAGTGGTTGCCTCTAATTTAAATGGCTACAGAGAGTTTGATCTGTAATAGAGAAAATAAACGTCTTGTTCATGTACTCACTTTTTTAATTCTTTCTTGTCCATTTCTTAAGGCACAGGTTCTGGCATGCGCGTTCACGGCATACGATTGAATCATGTTGAAAAGTCACACCGAATGTAGGTGGATCTACAGACCTAGTGTTTACAAAGTGAATGCGCAAAGACTAAGAAAGTGCACGTAAGTCAAACGCTGTTTACAAACAAAAAGGTACAACGATGTCGGATGATTCTGAAGTTGTAGGAGAAAATAAGATGGAGTTTTTCACCATACTCTACATTTTTTAGATGGAGTACGCAGACGATGAACTTACATGTGATTCGTAGTAGTGATGGGAAGTTCGGATCATTTTACCGACTCGGACCTTTGAGTCTCATTCAGCAAAATGAACAAATCTTTTTTCGAGTCATTTCGATAATTTTAGCAAAATCAGCATCACGTGACAGCCCCATAAGATGGACAAACGACTCGAAAAACCTGAAGACTCGAAACAGGTGAACTAATTCCAGTACAGAACCTAATAGGATGTTGCGCATGCGTGACTGAACGAATCACTCCCCGAGACGACTCGTTCTTCGCAAGTCACAATGAAGATTCGTTCAAAATGAACAAATCGTTCAAGAACGACCCGTGGACGCGCATCCGAGAGCCTGTGCTACGTGAGCTTTTGTGCTTAAAAAGTATACAAATTTTTATTTTTCGGCTGGGATCGTTTAGAGTCCTTTGAAGCTGCATTTAAACTACATTTTGGAAGTTCAAAATTGGGGGCACAATTGAAGTCCATTATATGAAGAAAAATCCTGAAAAGTTTTCCTCAAAAACCATAATTTCTTTACAACTGAAAGACACGAACATCTTGGATGACAAGGGGCGAGTACATTATTTGTAAATTGTTGTTTTGGAAGTGGACTTCTCCTTTAATCATCAGGATGTTGCTGTTGCTGTAAAAAATCTGCTAAATCAGTCATTGAGGGCTAAAAGTGTAATTCCAGAAACTTGATGAAGGATGAAAAATAAGGTGGGTCGCATCTGAAGGGCGATGTTTATGAGTTCTCTACACAGGTAGCTCCCTTATGAGTTACACTAATGAGAAAAACAGATGGCGCTTTCACATACACACCTCTCAGTTGTCACAGAGGGAGGGATTTACATGAAGCTCTGCTAATGACTCTTTCAGTTGTTCACCGTCATCACTGGTGTGTGTCCTGCTCTACTCTCTGACTGTCCTCTTGTGACTTCTGTGATACAATTCTCAGACGCGTAAGAACATGACTATTCGCTACAGCAGAAGTGGTTTTGATAGTGACCTAGTTTAAAGTCTGCAGTTACGCACACAGACACACACACACACACAGGTCTCAGAAATGTTTCTGAAGCATCAGGCCATACTTGCTTGCTCTATGGTTAACAATTTGTCACACAGGTGATAAATCCCTCTCTCTCACAATCTTGCCCACCAACACAAACATGTCTTGTTATGTGGGTGAATTTATATATATATATATATAAAAGAATAAAATTATTTTTTTTTCCTTTGATTTTGTGGTGTAATTTCATTCAGCTCTCTGTGAGGCATTTACTTGGCCCTCTAGCTATCTTCCTATTCGTTTGAGCATTTTCATACTTCATTTTCATACTTTAACTGTGATGACAAGACCACAAGCTGAGCACTTTGGGCAATGGAGATAAAAATCTGTATCCCTCTCACTAATCTCTGCATTCCCATTGAAGAAGCCTGTAGGAACTTGACTGGAGTGTGTGTTTAAGCTCCCGCTTCCTGCGGGACACTTTGTTCAACTCTCACCGTGAAGTTAGCAGTTCATTGTTGGAGCATGAGCAGATAATCATCGCTCTGAAGAAGCTTCTGGCACTCTTAACACTACACTGTAACAACCCCAACCACCTCCACTAACACACAGCCTTCATTTACACAGATATTCAGTCCTCTGACAAACACTCGATAACAAGCATGAACAGATACAGCTTATATGTGACGGTATACGATATAAAAGCCTTCAGTCAATGAGTATGAAAATACAGAATGACATACAGACTATAATCTAATGTAATGTAATGTAAATATAATATGTTTTTAAAAGAAGTCTGTTATGCTCAATTTGGCTGCATTTATTTAATCAAAATACAATGAAAACAGCAATATTGTGAAATATTGTTAAAATTTAAAATAACTGTTTATTTAAATATTTTTTTAATGTAATTTATTCCTGTGATCAAATCTAAATTTTCAGCATCATTACTCCAGTCGTTAGTGTCACATGATCCTTCAGAAATCATTCTAATATTCTGATTTGCTGTTCAAGAAACTTTTCTAATTATCAATGTTAAAAACAGCTGTGCTTCTTCATATTTCTGTGAAAACTCAGTTTTTTTTTTCTTTTGGAGAAAGTTAAAAACAGCATTCATTTGAAATATAAATATTTGTTAAATGTAAAAATTCCTTTACTGTCACTGTTGATCAACTGAATGCATCTTTACTCAATAAAGCTATTATTTTCTTAAGAAAAAACTTCTGACCCAAAACTTTTAATTCTATTCTATTCTATTCTATTCTATTCTATTCTATTCTATTAATATATTATATTGCACATATGTTTTTCAGCACCTGGTAATTTGGTTTGGTGCTCACACTTCACAGTGTGACATTAAATATAACATAATAATAACAATAATAATATGAATAATAATAATAATAATAATATTATATTATGTGATATTATGTGATATTATGTGATATTATATTATATTATATTGTAATGCACATAAGTTTTTCAGCACCTGGTAATTTGGTTTGGTGCTCACACTTCACAGTGTGACTTATTAAATATAACTAGAAATAAATAAAATTATTAATAATAGTAAAAATATTACTATAAAATACTATATATAATATATTACTATAATACTAGAATACTAGAATAGTATTATTTAGGTTTTTTTAAATAAAATAAACAAAACAATAAATAAACTTTGATAATACTATATTTTAAAAAATGAGTAAATAAAAATACAATTATTTTATGGTACAATTAACAAAATACAATGATAATATTTGCATTTTCATTTTTTATTATTATTATTTTTTTTTTTTGCACTTTTTTAAATTGTTTATGTAAATTTTCAACATTTTCAAACATAAAATCAGCAAGCTTATATTTTAGCAGGTTGCTTGCAATTATTATGCACTGCTGGGTTTTAGGCCTGTCAAACGATCAATCACATCAAAAATATAGGTTTGTGTTCACATAATGTATGCGTGAGTACTGTATACATTTGTTATGCATTATCTATACATTTAAGAAAAATTTTATATCTATATATAAAATATTTACATGTATTTAATGTGTGTGTGTGTGTGTGTGTGTGTGTGTGTGCGTATATATATATATATATATATATATACACACACACACACACACACACACACACATATTTATACATTATAAATATACCCAGCACACACACATATATTATGTAAACACAAACTTTTATTTTGAAAGTGATTCATTTATGATTAATCGTTTAACAGCCCTACTGGGTTTAGCGCACAGCCTAGATTTATGCATTCAGTTTGAATGGAAATTTTGTACAGTATTACAGTTAGTCGATTGTGCATTAACAGCTTTCAACCAATGTTATTTACACAGAACATTTTTTATTTTGGTCACGCATGTGCACCACTCATGTGCATCCCTCATTATATTATATATTGCATGTGTGTTTACAGATGCCACTTCTTTTAATAATTTCACTTCGTGCATCTAATGCAATAATTCTGACATAATAAACGTGGCTTAAATCCAAACGCTTTTGGAGGCCATTGTCCGCAGTGCATGCAAGTCAATAAAACAAATCCCTTTTCGGAAAATGAGCTCATAGTCCTTCTGTTTGCTGCCTGCTGATTATAATCCACTGAGTTTGCCCAACTAACCCTGGAGTCGAGCCAGATCTCAACTCAAGGGGCCACTTCAGCACAACAGGAGAGCTTCAGGACTCAGTCAGGGGCGTTTCACACATGTACGGTGTGTGCAGGCTACATTTTTGACCGCTGTGGTTTTAAAGGACTAGTTAAGTTTAGAGAGACAGCCAATGATTTCCTACGATAATTAAAAAGCATTAGGAGGGAAGCGCATCTGGAAAAATGTGTATTATGGGACACTTTGTGTTATGCTGTGTAGCAGACATACACGTATAGTAAGTCTAAATATAGTGTGTGGAGACTAAAACCTGGGTGTAAAAACAAGGTTTTGGGACTATTGAAGGATGCATCCATGGCATATAATTTGTTTGTGCATGTGTGTGTGTGCATGTGAAGTCACTTACAGAGATAAGGATTTGGAAGCCGCTGTGCAGGACTTCAATGTACTGGTACTCCAGCAGGCAGCCCATGATGGATATATAGGACTGCGCGTCTGCACTGCGGTCTGCGCTGGCAGGGATCTCTCTTCGGACACAGCCCGGCCCGTGCTCGCTCCACCAGGAGTGGTGTGCCGAGATGTTAAAGGTCAAGAGATCGCTGTCCTAAAACGAGAGAGAGAAAGCTGTCGTCAGCCTCAGCCACATGTCAATATAAAGGATGAGGGAGTAAATGACGGAGGGGCTGCGCGCTGTAAAGCACGCATGCATAATTTAACACGGAGCTGACAAGGAATCTGTTCCATAGACATGAGAGAGGGAGGAAAGACATGTATACATACAAAAGATGGAGGAAACACACGATCGCTTTCAATATGCGTTCAATGTTTATTTGTTGTGGTCATATTTATGACTGATTTTATGAAAACGTATTAAATTAGGTAAAATTGTATTGCGTTATGCATTAGTTATTTACACAGGCAATTGTTTCCTGTGGTTACATGTTGCCTTTACACACTATTTCAGTATGCGGTTAAATCTCTCACATTATTTTCCTGAAATCACTTTTATCCAGCTATGGCAGAAATACCAGACAATTTATGACACTGTGTGTTTGACAATCTAAAATTAAACATGTTTTATTCAAACATATTTTATGATAATAAACATTTTTATTTAGCACTTAAGTTTCATTAAAACCATGTCAGTAGGTCACATCTATTTCTGATTTTTTTTTTTCTTTCAAACCGTTTGTTGCAGTGCATCAAATAAAAAAATTAGCTTAAGGAAGTCCCTTATTGGTTTTTATACATGCTTTTTTACTGGTCTAAATAAATAAAATAATTTATATCAAATAAATCATATAGAAACAATGTAAATAAATAAAAAAAATATATATTTTATTGAAGAAAAAAAGTTAATAAAGCTGGAAAAATTCAGATTTTTTTGATAGAAGTCTTTACTCATCAAAAATGCAGGTATTTGATGAAAAATACAGTAAAAACAGTAATATTTTGACATATTACTAAATATTATGTTTTAATATTGCAAAATCTTTTTACATTTTAAAATATAATATAATATAGCCTAATATAATATAATATAATATAACATAATATAATAATAAAATAAGTTTTTGAAGGAACTCTCTTATGCCCACCAAGATTGCATTTAACCAAAAATACAATAAAAACAGTAATATTGTGAAATATTATTAAAATTTAGAAGAACCGTTTTCAATTTGAATACATTTTAAAATGTATACAGTAAAAACAGCAATATTGTGACATATTACTAAATTAAATATTTTACAATATTGCATTTTTTTAACATTGCAAAAAATTTCTACAATTTAAAATAAAATAATTGTAATTAATTTTTAATGTTTGCTATTGTAATATATTTTAAATATATTTAAAAATGTTGTTTATTAATGTGATGCATAAGAAAATTTTTTTTAATTAACAGTGTTTAATATTTGTATTTTTCTTTATTTTAATAGCATGTGTGTGTATGTAGTATCTAACAGGCTATATTACACATAAAATAACAGTTGGAAAGTTATATATATATATATATATATATATATATATATACACACACACACACACACACACACACACACATATCAAATATCAAAAATATCAAAAAATAAATGCAGATACATAAACATAGATATTAAGAAATATATCAAACATCATAAGTGTTGACAAATATATTTCTAGCTAAGCTATATGGCCCAGCCCTACTATAATTTTGTGCCATTTATTCAGCAATACTCTCTTTTCCTTTAAAATCAGGATTTCTGATTCCCAATTTACATATTTCTGCAAATAAAGGGAATATTTCTGTAGGCATCTATTCACACAGTCCTTAAACTGAATGCTGCATTTATGAAAGTGCTGAAGTACGAGTGTCACCTTAGAGTTATGCGTCTGTGTTGTTCCTCATATGCTCACGGATACGTGTACATCAGATGTAATGGATTCTGTCAATCCACACAGTTCTCAGGCTGTATGAGATGAATGACACATGTCAAAACGTAAACTTATGGACTTTCGTATGCTTATTAGAGAGGAACTCGTCCTTGACCTCCTTCTGGCTAGTGGAGGCACAGAGGCGTTTGTCCCCTTCATCATCAGCAGGCATTATCATTATACACGTCACTATATGTCATTGAGAAGAGCGTGTGTTTGCGTGTTCGGGGAGGGGGTCGATACAGACCGTCCCGTCCCGTATTTAATCACAGCCACAGTGTGAGACTGACAGCCGCAGCCTGCGGCCATGCATGAGAGGACAACCCCACCAAAACACCTCAATCAAGCAGACAGAGAGAGAGAGAGAGAGAGAGAGAGTGTGTGTGTGTGTGTGTGTGTGTGTGTGTGTGTGTGTTTCATAAAGTGCCCAGCCACTTAATATGCCTTTCCTTTTCAGTGAAAGTACATGTCTCATGTTTAGAGAGTTAATATGGTTCTCCATTATCTGAACGTGAGAGATTAATTTCATGTTCATGTTGTGTCAGAATTATCGTAATTATGAGATGACAACTCAGAGGTTCTTCTCTGAGCAGTCTGAGTCTTCTGAATTATTTGTTTCCATGGCAGTGCTCAAAGCCAACACAAAGTCATGTGTGGTTTTGTTGTTGATGACAGCAAAATACTTTAAGCCACCTCATTTAAAGATTAAAGATCAAGGAAGCACTGTGGTAGACTTCTAAAATTTATATTATTATTATTATTATTATTAGCACTCATGTTTTCATGTTTCCTGAATCATTAGTAATTAAAATCCATAAACACTGCAGTGTATTTACTCTGGCAGGCATGAAGGTGATTTTATCATTTATCTTTTAAATACTACTCAATTCATATGTGACCAAAAGTGATGATCTCTGAGTGGGTGACTTTTATTTAATTTGCTTGTCTGTTTACATCAGTTGGACACTATCAAGTTGACAATATGATCAGTCAAAGACAGGAATGTGGAAGCATAAAAACCCAGCGCAATGTAAATTTGAATTTATACAGCAAACAGGAAGTAGAATTGCAATTCAAGCAAGTAGAACTACAATGAATAGTTAAAAACGCCTACTCAAACACTGCGAGACTGACAGACATAATAAACACTTTGTGAGGCTTAGAAAGACAGATATGATCAACACTGCAAGACAGAGAGACAGATAGACAGACCTAATAAACATACTGCAAGACACAGACATGATGAATACAATGTGAAACAGATATGATGAACACACTGAGTGTGACAGACAAACACTATGAGACAGACCAACAGAAAGAAGTGATAAACACACCGCGAGACATACAGACAGACAGAAACACTATAAAACAGAAGACATGGTAAACACTATGAGAGAGACAGAAAAATAAACTGCAAGACAGACAGACATGATAAACACTGAGACAGGCAGACATGATAAATGCATTACAAGAGAGACAGACAGACAGATAGAAAAATAAACACTGCAAGACAGACAGACAGACAGACATGATAAACAGACATAAACAATGCAAGACAGACAGACAGACATGATAAACACTGTAAGACAGACAGACATGATAAACACTATGAGACAGGCAAACAGACATGATAAACTCTGCAAGACAGACAGAAACACTATAAAACAGAAGACATGATAAACACTATGAGAGAGACAGAAAAATAAACTGCAAGACAGACAGACATGATTAACACTGTGAGACAGGCAGACATGATAAATGCATTACAAGAGAGACACAGACAGACAGACATGATAAACAGACATAAACAATGCAAGACAGACAGACAGACATGATAAACACTGTAAGACACAGACAGACAGACAGACAGACATGATAAACACTGTGAGACAGACAGACAGACAGACAAACATGATAAACAATGCAAGACAGACAGACAGACAGACATGCAAAACAATGCAGACAGACAGACAGACAGACAGACATGACAAATGCATTACAAGAGAGACAGACAGACAGAAAAATAAACACTGCAAGACAGACAGACAGACAGACAGACAGACAGACATGGCAAACACTATGAGAGACTAAAAGAAAATAAACTGCAAGACAGACAGACATGATAAACACTAGACAGACAGACAGACATGATAAACACTGTGAGACAGACAGACAGACAGACAGACAGAAACACTATAAAACAGAAGACATGATAAACACTATGACAGAGACAGAAAATAAACTGCAAGATAGACAGACATGATAAAACTGTAAGACAGACAGACAGACAGACATGATAAACACTGTGAGACAGGCAGACAGACATGATAAACACTGAGAGAGGCAGACAGAACACACACAATGCGAGACAGACATGATAAACAATGCGAGACAGGCAGACAGACAGACAGACATGACAAATGCATTACAAGAGAGACAGACAGACAGAAAAATAAACACCGCAAGACAGACAGAGACAGACATGAAAAACACTGTGACACAAACAGACGTGATAAACAATGTGAGACAGACATATTAACAAAGACAGGCACACAGATATGATAAACACCATAAGAGAGACAGACAGACAGAAAAATAAACAGAGAGGCCGAGAGACATAATAAACACTTCAAGACAGACATGATACACACGTTGACGGACTGACAGACAGATAGATATGACAAACACATTACGAGACAGACAAACAGACAGAAAAATAAATACTGCAAGACAGACCAGAATATAGTGCCTATAGAAAATCATCATACCCTGTGAAAACCCTCAAAATCAATCAGTGAAATGCCTGGTTTGGTAAAGTGATCAACCCCTTAGAGTATACCATTATAAACTTGCTCTGGTGCAAGCAATCAACTTCCAAAGTAAACACCAGGCTAACTGCCCCACCTGACATCAATAGTAGTGGTGTTGATTACTTTAGAATAAAATGTGCTGTTTCTTGAAGACTCCACCGTTAATATTGCATGGTACGGCAATGAATTCACCATTGTTGGGAAAGTGCTTAAATCTAATTGAAAATCTGTGCATAGATTTTAAAGGAGACCAGTCCATTGCCGCTCACCACATAATTTGACTGAACTTGAGCAATTCTGCAAGAAAGAATGGGCAAATATTCCCCAATCAAGGTGTGCAATGCTAGTACAGACATATCCAAAAAGACTGATGACTAATTAAAGCAAATGCTGGCTCTACAAAGTTATTAAATCAAGGGACTGATGACTTTTCCAACCTTGTTATTATATTTCTTTTGTTGTTGTTTTATTAATTTACAGAACTGTTGTAAGACCAAAACTGTATATAAAGCAGGAGAAGTTATTTGAAATGGGGTTTGATTTCAGGCTGTATGACAAATAAAGTAACTATTTCAAAGAGGTATGATGATTCTTTATAGACACTGTACATGATAAACACAAAGTGAGACAGACATGATGAACACAGAGACAGACAGACAAGATAAACATAATGCGAGACAGACAGACATGGTTAAAACACACAGAAAGAGAGACTTAATAAACACTGCATCACAGACAGACATGATAAACACAATGACAAATTGACACAAACTCATTACAAGACAGATAGATATGATAAACACTGCGAGACAGCAGCGAGACAGATAGATGGAAAGAATCTAATGTTAGACTGTTTGCAATTGCTTCTCAGCACAGTCCAATCATAATCAGTCTTACAGTAGGGGGTCCTCAGTGCAGCATGATTTTATCATATGGTGTGTCATTTGCCGTATGACAGTAGAGACAGCAGTGAGACATATTTCGAGGTGTTTCATTGAGGGCTGTGGTGGGCCATATTTATGCAGAGGGTGCATGAACGGGCTGAATAATGGGGTGTTATGGGGAGCAGGTGGTAAAGGGCCGGACTCAGGCATTAACCCAACAGATGGACACACAGTGCTCCCTCAATGCTACATATGGACAGCAGGAGGACAAGCGGCTAATGGACAAAACACACACACATATAAACACACAAAGACAGAAAAGAAAGGATCAATGTGCAAACTCGCCGCTTTCTGGACAGCAGATCTGTCTGAATCAGCTCATGAATATTCATGCATTGACTTTATAGAGGTGAGGGGGGTTTGGGGGGAAGGGCGTCCCACCTGTGACAGCACAGTAAGGAAAGGGAAGGAGTGATGGAGCATGACTGTGTGAGACAGAGGAAGAAGAGGACGAGGATGAAAAGAAAAACACTAAAATCAAAGTGGGATAAAATGTAACTGAGCACATACGCATATAATAATTAAACAAATAAATGCAGAATCTCTTTTCTTGTTAATGTCCAAGGCCATGAGTCTAATTACACAACTCTCTTATGAGCAAAGAACAGAGCTAAAAAGGTTCAGATAAATACATGAATCAGACAACATTAAATATCTGATACATATATAAGGATGGTTTGTGCTGAATACATTATGCTTTGTGGGATGAATTATTGGCTGCTAAGAGCATGAAGCCATTGAAATTCAATAGACACTAAGACACCAAAGACTCAAAGCCTGTTGAGATTTCTCAAAGCAAGACGTATAAGAAATATATAAATAAACTGCTGTTTAAAAGTTTGGGGTCGTAAGATTTTTTTTTTTTTTTTATGTTTTTGAAAGAAGACTTATGTTCATCAAGGCTGCACTACGGTTATTTGATAAACAATACAGTAAAATTCCTTTGAAATATTATTGAAATTTAAAACAAATCTTTTCTATATGAATATATTTTAAAATGTAATTTATTCCTGTGATGCAAAGCTGAATTTTCAGCATCTTTACTCCAGTCTTCAGTGTTGCATGATCCTTTAGAAATCATTTTTACAGTTCTTATCATCAATGTTAAAAACAGTTGTGCTACTTCATATTTTTGTGGATACCATGATATTTTTTCATGATTCTCTGATTATCATTATATATCCTATACATTATATATGAGTATTATATATTATAATGTTTAAAATAAGAGCGTTTATTTGAAATAGCAAGCTTTTGTAACTTTGCAAATGTCTTTACTATCACTTTTGATCAATTTAATGCTTCTTGCTGAATTAAGAATTTTAAATTATTTTTTGAATTTTGTATTATAAACAATTTTGATATGGGCTGTCACCAATAAAATTTGGGTTATAAAGCAAAACCGGCATAGAAGCAACGTCTAAGCAAGTATGCAAAACATTCTCACACATCCCAATAGTGACTGTCAATTTACCAAGGAGGATGTAATTAACCTCTTTTCTTGGACCTGGAACAACATTTCTGTCAAATAAGCCATCCTAACCCTATCCCCAACCACAACTATGAGCTATTCTTAAAATTAAAGGGAAATTAAAACAATGTTCAAACTGTAAACTTAGCCCTAACTTAACTCTAAACCTAACCCTGAAATCTGAATGGTTAGTTCCAAGAAAACAAGTATGCCAATCCAGGAACATGTTCTGTCTTGTAAAAAATCATGATCACCCAAACCCAATATTTACCCATGTATGAATTCTGTATGAATTTCACTCAAATATTTCCTTTGTCCTGGGCTATTTTGTCCCATGCAGCTGTGACAACAGTGAAAAAGGTTAATTCTGAAATAACAGACGCTCATTACACTTGTACCAGATTTACTCTGCATGCATCTACGAGACTTTAAGATGTTCTCGTCCAATCTCACGCCACCTCCTGAAAGCGGATAAGAGCTTTTCATTGTGGGAATAAGAAATCTGAGTCCAGGAAACTGGCCAAGCAGGAGTCATAAACAAGCACACACACAGAGAGGAGAATGTGTAAATTATACAGCGAGCTTGTTTCTCACTGCTAACACACTAGGGGCTAAGTGTTGGAGTCCATGACCTGTCAGCACATGTAGACAGAAGTGCATCATGAGATGGGTTGGGGATAACACAACTACTGCTATAACTTCTGTTTTCCAAAAGGCTTTCATCTGATCCTCTACAAAGACAGTGTTGTTTTATGTACCGGTTTCTGGTGTGTTCAATGCAAGACTCTTGGTAACCAAACACACAAAGCACACTGTAGCTATAAGCACTTCCAAACAAAGTTTCAGACAGTCTGTAAAAACACCATAAATGGCCCCATTTAGCTGTAAAATAGGGTTATTAAAATGCCTCGTACTCCTAAACACGACAGCTGACCCATGTGTAACTTTAGGTGGGAATCTCTCTTACCTTTGATAGACCTCCAACCTCCAGGTAGAAGCAGATGATAAAGACATTCCAGGCCACCCACAGCGCTGTCCACACAATATACTGTCAAAAACATGGACAATTTATTACTCCAACAATTCATTCCAACATTCAAACACAGGCTACACTGGTTACTGCTGCTGGATGAAACTTCAGAGGCAAAATCCATTCAATTCAATAGAGATTTGCACTTTTGAGAGTTTTGTGTGAGGGTGAAAACATCCCAAAGCAGATTCTGCGCATGTTCAAATGAATTTGCAGCGCTGACCAACTCCAAAGCTGCTTTATTTGACAGTGACTTCTGTGTGAGCTGTGCTTTATACATCTTAACGCCACTGACAATGCATTTCGTTTGCCACAAAAGTTTGCTGAATGTGACCAAAGTACAAGGAAATTCTGTTAAAAATGACACATGTGTACTGTGTACAAAAAAAAAATCTGTATAGATTTTTCACATATATTTTATCCACACTTTGAATTATGCATTTCATTGCATTGTGTTTTAGGATTGAAGGAAATGCCTAGGACATTATCCATTTTTCTATGGATTTTTTTCTTATACTGCATGTTATGATAAATAACTATGGAAGTCTGTTTCCGCCACTAAATTAAAAAAAAAACAAACCAAAAAAAACAATCACAATTCTGACTTTTTTCCTCTAAATTTAGACAAAAACTCGCAATTGTTCGCTATAAAGTCAGAATAGCAAGACATAAACCCGCTACTTTGAGAAATTAAGTCAGAAACAAGAAACAAAACTCAGTTGTGAGAATAGCAATTCTGAGAAAAAGTCAGAATTGTGAGACATAAACTCATAATTGTGAATTTTTTCCCGTCATATCTGTCTTTTTTCTCCTCAAAACTGGACTTTATAAGTTGCAATTGTGAGTTTCATGCAATTCTGAGAAAAAAGTCAGAATTGTGAGTTTATATCATGCAATTAAGAAAAAAGTCAGAATTGCAAGATCATATCTTGCAGTTCTGACTTTATAACTTGCAGTTGTGATTTTCAGGCAATTTTAAGAAAAATGTCAGAAATGTGTATTAATATCATGAAATTTTGAGAAAAAAAGTCAGAATTGCATGTTTATATCTTGCAATTCTGAGGAAAAAAGTCAGAATTGCTAGTTTATATCTTGCAATTCTGACTTTATAACTCGCAGTTCTGAGTTTCATGCAAATCTGAGAAAAACTCAGAATTCAGAGTTTATATCTAGCATTTCTGACTTAATAACTCACAGTTGTGAGTTCCACGCAATTTTGAGAAAAAAGTCAGAATTGCGAGTTTATATCTTGATATTCTGCCTTTATAACTTGCAATAGGGAGGTTCATGTAATTCTAAAAAAAAAAAAGTCAGGATTGAGAGTTTATATCTAGTATTTCTGACTTTATAACTCGCAGGTGTGAGTTCCATGCAATTTTGAGAAAAAAGTCTGAATTGTGAATTTGTAACAAGCTATTCTGAGAAAAAAAAGTCAGAATTGTGTGTTTATATAATGCAATTCTGAGAGAACAGTCAGACTTGCCTGTTTATATCTTGCAATTGTTTCACGCAATTTAAAAAAAAAAGTCAGAACAGAGTTTATATCATGCAATTCAGAGAAAAAAAGTCAAAATTTATAAGTTTATATCTTGCAATTCTGATATTATAACCTGCAATTGTAAGTTTCACACAATTCTAAAAAAAAAAGTCAGAATTGTGAGTTTGTATTATGCAGATCTGAGAAAAAAAGTCAGAATTATGAGAGATAAACTTGTAATTGCGAAAAAAAAAAAAAAAGTCAGAATTATGAGATAAAAGTCACAATTACCTTTTTTTTCAGCTGCGAAAATGGGTTTCCATTCATAACATACAGTCTTAAAGAGATAGTTCACCGAAAAATACAAATTTTGTTATTATTTACTCACCATACTTTAAGACTTTTTTTATTCTGTTGTTGTCCATACAATGAAAGAGATCTAAAAGTACTTTTGGACCACATTGACTTTCATAGTATAGACAAAACATTTATAAAAATCTCTTTTTGTGCTTCACATCTTAGTAAAATCATTCATTACAATAGTATATCAAAGTAGCATGGTATTACCACATTGGAGTACTTTTATGCAAGGGACAGCTGGCAATTAACCCATCTACAACTCATTAAAATTCAACATGTTCCAGTACCAGTACCATTAGAGCTGTTGTATATGGCAAACAGAAGTCGAGTAGATGCTTGAAAACATCTGCAGTGAGCGTGTTTGGATTTAGAGCTCAGTCTTGAGGAAAGCACCTTTCTTTTACACAGGCTCTTATCTTTTATCTCCAGATTTGTATCTTTCTTTGTTCTGATTTTATCTTCTTTTTATAGCAGAACATCTCATTTGAACACCAAGCCTTTTGTCTTCCTGCTCATTTGTACTGTTGTTTACCACACACAAACACAATCAATTAGGATTTTACGAGCCTATAAATCCCATTGAAATGCTAATCTGAATTAGCGCTCCAACCTGAGCTGGCTGGTATATTAAACTCCCAGACACAGAAAAAGATCCATGCGTTCATTTTTGTCAACAGAATGAAGCAGACCGTGCTCACGGGGAGTTTAAAGAGAATACAGAAATTTATGCCGCACAAGAGTAAAAATGGAGTCCCTTACTGAAGACCAGCTTGAGACGACTTTATAGAGCAATTTTCTCCAAACTGCAAAAGAGTTTTTCAAAACTCCCTCCACTGGGATTTCCTCCACTGATATACAAAGATCAAAAGACTACTTTGTCTGAGGATTTTTCTATTTTGGATAGTTTAACTGAGTTTCTCACAAAGTTGAAATGAAACAAAGTTGCAAAAGTTTACATGAGGTAAACTCCATCCACAGCAATTAAGATTCATACATTCATAGAGGAAAGCAGTCCTACCTCAACAGACAACTTTACACATCAAATAGACTTTTTTAACTAGAAAATGTATGTGATTTAACAACAACGTGAGCTTCATATTTCTGTTCATGAACTCCAAGATTCAATTAACCCATTGACTTCCGTTGTAAGTACATTACTGTATAATTTAAGAGAAAGTCAAGTTGTGTTTCACTCAAATACTCCTAAAACTACATGTTTGTTTGACAGGAAACCGTATCCATGTATGACTCAAAATACAGGTCAGCAAAACTAAGGCTTTAATATGTCTATCTCTCAGAAGATGAATGTCTTGAAAGGAAATGATGCACCTCAGACAGCATGATTCACATGTCAAATCTCTATTATGTGGTGACTGGTGTAATTTTAGCCTGTTGTGAAGCAGAATGAGGCTTTATAACACATGACAGGGACACAAGCCTGAGCAACACTCCTCACCATTCCCAGGAGTCTCAGCACCGGCAGTGTTGTTTCCATCGGTCTCCTACACTTTCTCACGCCTTTGTTCTATTCTTTGCTTCTCAACTTTGTCACTTTGATTAACTTGGTGTTTCTACTCACCATGGGAGAATTTTGTGTTTGAAATTAATTATCATCATATTTTGGTGTAATCAAATGTGCAAATCTAATGTATGATGAGTAACTCGGTGTTGTCAAGAGTATTATTTATAACATTCAGTGCAAAATAATTGCTAATTAAGATTTTGCTGTGTACTCCAATTCAACGGCTCCAGAGTTTTAGACATATTAGAGGTAAAATGACTTAAATGTTTGTGAGGACAAAAGTCTTAGAGGAGAAGTCCAATTCACAACAATTCACAAATAATTTACTCACCCTCTTGTCATCCAACATGTTCATGTCTTTCTGTCTTCAGTCGAGAAGAAATTATGGTTTTTGAGGAAAACATTTCAGGATTTTTCTCAATATAATGGACTTCATTGGTGCCCCGATTTTTAACTTCCAAAATGTAGTTTAAATGCAGCTTCAAAGGGCTCTAAACGATCCCAGCTGAAGAAGAAGGGTGTTATCTAGTGAAACAATTTTTTTTCTTCCGGAAAATAAAATTTTGTATACTTTTTAAGCACAAAAATCTCTCGTAGCACAGGCTCGGGGATGCACATTCACAATGTTACATACGATTGAATCATGTTGAAAGGTCACGCCTAACGTAGGCGGAACTACAGACCCAGTGTTTACAAAGCGAATGTGTAAAGACTAAGGAAGTGCAAGTCAAACGCTGTTTACAAACAAAAAGGTACAACGTCAGACGATTCTGAAGTTGTAAGAGAAAGATGGAGTTTTTCACGATACTCTACACAGACGATGAGGAAGTTCGGATCATTTTACAGACTCGGACCAACAAGAAAAAATGATAATGCTATAAGAAACAGAAAAGTTAAATTCATTGTTTACCTGGGTCTTTGATTAAAGTCTTGATTGAAGTCTATGATTAGCTCACCTCACCTCTTATCTGACAAGTTTTCGGGTTTGAGTCGTTCGTTCATCACGTGACGACCCATAAGATGAACAAACAACTCGAAAAACCCGAAGACTCGAAACAGGTGAACTAATTCCAGTACAGAACCTAATAGGATGTTGCGCATACGCGACTGAACGAATCACTCCCCGAGACGACTCGTTCTTCCCGAGTCACATTAAAGATTAGTTAAAAATGAACGAATCGTTCAAGAACGACCCATCACTAATTTGTAGCATCATGGATGCACATCCCAGAGCCTGTGCTACATGAGCTTTTGTGCTTAAAAAGTATACAAACTGTTATTTTTCAAAAAAAATGACAGATCGTCTCGCTAGAGAAGACCCTTCTACCTCGGCTGGGATCATTTAGAGCCCTTTGAAGCTGCATTTAAACTACATTTTGAAGTCCATTATATGGAGAAAAATCCTGAAATGTTTTCCTCAAAAACCATAATTTCTTTACGACTGAAGACAGAAAAACATGAACATCTTGGATGACAAGGGGGTGAGTAAATTATTTGTAAATTGTTGTTCTGAAAGTAGAGTTCTCCTTTAAAGACTTCATTATGTGGCTTGTAATCCATGTTGGTTATATTTTGAGGCTATGCTTGTAGCTCAAACTGTAGATCGCGGCACAGGGAACAAGACAGTCATGGGTTTGATTCTCAGGGAAAGCAAGAACTGATTAAATGTCTTTTGAATGCAAAGTGTCTGCCAAATGCATAAATTTAAAGGATTAGTTCACTTCCAGAATAGAAACTTCCTGATAATTTACTTATTCCCATGTCATTCAAAATGTTCATATCTTTCTTACTTCAGTCGCAAAGAAATTAAAGTTTTTGCAGTTTAAATGCAGCTTCAAAGGGCTCTCCACAATTCCAGCCAAGGAATAAGGGTCTTGTATATAGGTCTTGTATATATATATATATATATATTCTATACTTTTCAACCACAAATGCTCGTCTTGCTTTAGCTCGACTTCACGCATTACGTTAATCATGCTGGAAAGGTCATGCGGAACTACAGACCCAGTGTTTACAAAGCGAATGTGCAAAGAAAGTCAAACGCCAAAAAAAAAACAACAATGTCAGACGATTTTGAAGTTGGAGGAGAAATGAGATGGAGTTATTCACCATACCCTACCTTTCTGAGCCTTCCAACGATTACGCTGCATCGCAGAGGTAGTTTACTATGGTATGTGTGGTAAAAGTGAATATATATATATATATATATATATATAAATTATTATTATTTTTTTTTTAAACGACAGATCGTCTCGCTATACAAGACCCTTATTCCTCGGCTGTGTAAAGTCCTTTGAAGCTGCATTGAAACTGCAATTTGGACCTTCAAACTGCTGATCCCCACTGAAGTCAACTATATGGAGAAAAACCCTGGAATGTTTTCCACAAAAACCTTTATTTCATTTCGACTTAAAAAAAGACATGAACATCTTGGATGACATGGGGGTCAATAAATTATCAGGAAATTTTAACTCTGGAAGTGAACTAATCCTTTAATTTAAATTTTTATGCTCATATACTTCTAAAAGTTTACTAAATACAAAATCTTTTCAATCTTTTATCTTTATATATGTTTATATATGTTATATTTATGTATTTATATCGGATTCAATGCTATCCAGAATGAAAATGCCAGCTAATATCAGGAAAACACTAGCAAAATGCACAGCAAATAATGCAAATAAGAATTAGAATGCAATACTAATTTAGCATTTACAGCATAATGAGCAATACACAATGTATCTTCTACTAGTAAGTAGAATTTTGCAATGATGAAAGTTTCAAACAACAGTATCCTGCATTGATGTAGCATGACTTCATGTTTCTCACAGCATCTAGTTACCATCTTTGAACAAAAAAATAAATAAATAACCACTAATTCCATTTAGTTTAAAAAACACTTGACTACTGTCAGTCTGATTAAATAAGAGATTAAAATAGATAATTTACTGTGGCTGATGTTACTTCTAGCTCATTTGTCATGCAAACACAAAAGAGAAGAAATTGTTGAATAAAGTCATTATTTTTGTTTGTATTCTTGTAGCTTTGTAAAATTACAGTCGAACCACTGATGTCACGTGGACTATTTTATTGATGTGCTTACTACCTTTCTAGGCCTTGAACGTGTCAGTTGTGTTGCTGTCTATGCATGGTCAGAAAACTCTTGGATTTTATCAAAAATATCTTAATTTGTGTTCTGAAGATGAACAAAGGGCTTACAGGTTTGGAACGACATGTCAGTGAGTAATTAATGACAGATTTTTATTTTTGGATGAACTGTCTCTTTAATGATAAATTATAACATAGCAATAGTAAGAATAGTCTGTTATGCTATTTCAAACATAGGCATGGATTCACTGAGCTATAATGTAACAGAAGACTATTGGTTATCAAAAAAAATTCAGTTTGAATTCTGTTCAAATTCCAAAAATAGTTTGCTTCCCCTCTCATCAACTGAACTAAAGGCTTGATAATCCTGTTGAACTTGAAGTGAAGCTGCATCATGGATTGACCCATTGAGGAACTGAAGAGAGCTGGACTCTAATCATTTAATTCATGGTAATTAGTTGCAGATTTAGGGGATTAAAATGCCATACAATGTGTCAAAGTATAAGGCTAGTCCAGTCTCTGCAGAGTCCATTATCAGCAAAGAGCTGTGTTCAATTCTGCTTCAGAGGCGTGCTGTCTTTGATCAACAGTAAGCAGATTTGCATATGCCGCAAACAGTATTTGCATATAAGCATTTATAAAGCGGTCTGTCATAAAGGAAATAGATCCAAACTGACAGTATTATTAAACAGATTTTTTGGGGAATCTCACAAAACCTGTCAAGAACATGTCTGGGTCATATTCAGAACAGAATAATATAAAAAAAATAACATTTTGATGAAAATGAAGCCTTTTTTTGGAGCATTATTTTTTTTCTTTCTTCCTATTACCTTAATGCAAAAAAAAAAAAAAAAACTTTTTCATTATTGTAGTTCCTTTAATTAATATTTATTTATTTTATTTATATTACAGGATTTATTGTAATGTATGGAATAAAAAATAAAGGTAATTGCGACTTTTTATTTCACAAATATTACTTTTTTTGCACTCAAATGTCAGTTTATATCTCACAGATATGAGTAAGAAACTCGCAATTGCAAGTCAACAACTCAATTCTTTATTTCCTCAGAACTGTAAGAAAAAGTCAGAATTGCAATTACTTTGTTTTTTATTCAATGGCAGAAACAAGCTTCCATAGATCCATAGATTAGAATCTAATGAGAATGACAACTAAGAATCATCAAAACTGAAAGCAAATTCACCAAATTTAAATTTAGATTAAAAGCAACCCAAACAGTGTTTGTGAAATTGACATGGTCATCGTAGTAAAGATAAATTAAAAGCAGCACTTACCACCACAATGTAGCGAGGTCTGTATTGAATGGTGCCAAACAGACCCAGGATGACGACCAGGATGTGGAAGAAGTTTGCAAGGATAGGAGCCCACTGGTAGCCCAAGAAATCAAACACCTGCCTCTCTAAAGCCACCATCTGAGAGAAAGAAACAGATGTTAGGACATAAATTTAGATGAATGATTCAGATGCAGGTTGGTTTGGAATAAAAGTTTAAAGCATGCTGTGACAACTAATTTGCATGATCATTTTTCCTTTTAGTCTTTGATCATTTGGCTGGAGGACTATCAAAGGATTTTTGACACAAGAGACTTCTTTATGTATCAAACTCTTAAACTGCAAAACACTTTTTGCAAGAACTAGAACAACAGAACATCTCAGTAATGATTCTTTCAAACTCAGATGATCTGTGAAATAACAATACTGCAGAAACAGCTGCTGTTCAAACGCGACATCAAACACCATTCAAAACTTCAACAGAACATAATCCTTATTGGCACACATTTGGAATCAGTGGAAAACCTGATATATTAAAACCTGTATCTGCATCTTACAGGCTTTTTAACCTACAATTATTCATATATTCCTGCAGTTTAGTCAGGTAGGATGCTATGTTAAATTGCACTTATGTCAGTTTGGTCAGTTCCGCAACCATATTGGATATACTCAGATGTAAACAACAGCATTGACTGCACGGTTAATGTACTACTGAATACTTGTTCTGCTAATTTATGTCTAAACCATGGAAAAAATGTGTGGAAGCTACTAAATCATATAGAGAACGACTTAGTAACCAGATAAGGGCGCAATATTTTGACAAACTAAAATTACTAGGTGGTAAAGATACATATGTGCAGTAATTAAGATATTAACCTAATATTTCACCTACCTGACCGGAAATAAAAATGAACACAAATGTTGTCAATCCCAATAATCCTGGTTCAGTCTGGCCAACCACAAATACCTTTTGTTCCTCACAGTTTTTTGCACTCTTCTTCTTTTGGCAGTCTAGTACTCCAAATGTTTTTTTTCCCAGTTTAACCGATTAGTAACGTCACAGCCAAAAACATGACAATAACTGACCATTTTCAGCAACAATAAGCGGCAAAATATGCAAGATTTGTTCGATTCAATGACATTGTTTACATTCAGTGCCGCCAATATGACGGATTGACGACGCCGTGAATTTGTAAATTGTATGTGAGAGGCTTCAGGTCTCATGCGGATCCAGTTATTTTTTTTAGCAAAACAGCTTGTTTTGCTGCTTGATATTGCAAACTGGTGTGTCTTACTATATTATATCATAATTATTAATAATTATAAATACTAAATATGTATGCAAAATACACATACAGCCGGGGCGGAAACAGCATTGGTGCGTTCAATGGACGCATTACGTCATCACTTAACAAGCCGAGTCAGTGTTGCCAAGTCCGCAGTTCTCCCGCGGAATTGGGCTACTGTAACACTGTTGCCGCGGGTTGAAGCAAACCAAATAACATCATATTTAGCCCCTGAAATACGAATTTACTAGGGGAACCCCGACAACGTGTATGTTATCCCCCGATTTTTAATGGGGGACACCCCTCGAAACGCGATTGGGTTTTAAGTAGCAATTGGCTGGGACCCTGGTCTTGCGCATTGACGGTTAAGACCAGAAGGAATACCCCTCTAGCTACTGGGCATGCGCACATCAATCTAACGTTATTTTTTGTCACACTGTACAACAATAAAACTGTTTTTACATTATAGTAAGGGCTAAGTTTAGGGTTGGGGTAGGTGTAGATGTTAAAAAACAATCCAATAGGTAGAACTATTCATTTCATTGTTAGTTTCCGGTCGGAGCTGTATCTAGCCACAACCCGCATTCACAGAAAATAGCTTACTTTAAAAGGAGTTTTAAAAGGAGGTGGATACAAGGTTATAAAAACGCAAGCATTCCCGATAGAGAACATTCTGGTAAGGTTAATCTCATAAAAACATGTAATGTGCTGTGCTTGTCCATTTAACGTTATTAAACTTTTAAATATGCAAATAAGGATGTTAATGCAGAGATATGGGCAAATCTCATCATAGAGATGGTTCAGAAGAAAGATTTAGATTAAAAAACGTTTTCGCATCGACTATTTCCTAAGAGAACTCCCTCTAAACGCACTTTACCTGATTCTAAAGGATGTTCTCTAAAGAGAAAAAACACTTGTTTTATCACCAAGCATCTCTAAGTGGCTCTTGAAAGTCCTCACACATCAAACAGCTTGTTTTTATCATTCTAGCACGTATTTACTCAAGAGTGTATCGACATAGTCCGTTAATGCGTGGAACACAATGGTGGCGATTCGCCGACATATCCCCTCTCCCGCCACCTCCTCCTGTGAGACTCGCCGTAAAGGGCCATTTAATGAGAATTCAGTGAGAGTGTGGCGCTTGTTGTGAGCTGGCGGGCCGACGACTGCATGCTGTGAGATGATGAAAGAGGAAAAGACATGGAAACCTGCGCTGCTCGCAAAAGGAAATACTTTTGTGATAGATGGCAATGAAATGGAAACGTCAATGTCGGTCTAATTAAACAACCGTTTCACACTTTTATCGAATTCCACTGTTTCTGCACTCATGAATGTCAATTACTTGCCAAATAGAATGACGGAGATTAAAATATTATCTAATTCATCATAGTGATTCATTTGTGTTAAAAATAAAGGTCCTTTATTGACATCTGAGCCTTTAACATTTATGGATTTTTTCCCTTCCACAAAAAGGTTCTTTATAGTGTAAAAAATTATTTAGATTATTAATTTGTTCGTCACGCTAAGAAAAAACTGAACTGTTCACTGAAAAGTTATTTGGAGAACCAAAAATGGTTCTTCTATGGCTTTCACTGAGAAAAACACTCTTGGCTTTTAAGAGTGTAGGAGAAATATAAATGACTACAGTAACTTCAGTGAGTTTGCCAACTACTTTATATCTGGGTTTAAGTGGATAGTTCACACATAGATGAAAATTCTGTCATCATTTACTAACCCTCTTGTGCCTTTGCACACTAAAACATGATGTGTGAAGATGCAGCAAGCTGTATTATAACCGATCATGATGTGCCAAGTTTGAATATGTGAAAATGTAAATGAGATTTGAGACCCACAGCTAACAGTAAGATTTATATTTCAGTCTGTTTTTCAAAGCAAAGCTATTGTCTGATATCACAAGACATGAAATATACAGTGCACAAGTCATATTTTAAGATACTTTTTGTCACTTTTGGTCATTTTCTGCTTTTACTGTATGGAAAAAAGCAGCATGGACATTCTTCAAAATATTTTGTGTTCTACAGTCTTAAAGGGGTCATCGGATGCAAAGTTCACTTTTACATGCTATTTGAACATTAATGTATGTTGGCAGTGTATGTACAAATCTATCTTATAATGATAAAAATCCATGCAGTGGTTTTTAATTAATCTGTAAAAATAATATCCCCTTTTTTAAATCGAGCCATTCTCAGATGCCTGTCGTTGTGGCGTCACACCGACAGAGGCCGCTCCCATGATAGTTGATTGACATGAGCGTCTTACCTCAGATCAGCTGTAACAGTTCGCCCTCTTTGTTTCGATGCCAGTGTGGGGATGTAAGTTACACAAGAATATCTCAGACTGAGAGATTGAGGTGTTGTGTTGCTGGATGTAATAATGAACATAGTGGTCGTCATTTACTCCTGACATCTGAGCCGCTGAAGATGCAGTAGATTACATTTGTTTGTGAAGGGAATGCACCTCCCGATCTACATATATCCATCTATGTTCGCGCGAATCATTCATGATCCAGCTTCACTTATAGCAAAAGTGAGTATAAGAGTTTTTTTTTATGAATTTTTGCGATCGCCTTTCCTAATGTGCTTGTTAGCAAGTTTAGTGGCTAAACGCAGCTAAATGCGGCTAAAGTAAACAGGCTCGTCACTCCACAGAGAGAAGAGAGGGGCGGGGCGAGCAGAGCTCATTTGCATTTAAATCAGCCTCGACCAGAATGAGATGATTTTTGCAGAGCTGATTTTGTCAAGGTAAAAAAGGTGTTTTTTACACAACCATTAAGAATTTTTAACCAAAGTATAATATAGACTTTTCATTAAGACCCTAAAGAAGCATATCAACTTGTGGAAAATGGGCATCCGATGACTCCTTTAAGAATGTCTTATAAAATTAAAGTTCCTTATTAGCATCAATGGTTTCAGCTAAAGGTTCTTCTGTGGCAAAAGGTTGTTTAGATTAATAAAACTCTTCACACAAAGAAAGATGGGTTCTTTTAAGTAGAAATGTTCGCTGAAATGGTTCTTCTATGGCATCGCTGCTAAACACAGATTTAAAATGACATGAGAGTAAGCAAATAATGACAAATTGCTTATTTTTATGAAGTACCATTGTAGGAAATCACTATTAAAACCACATTTTTAATACAACACAAAGTCAATCAGTAAGACTGAAAAAAAAAACTCTTTAGCCAAAGTGGCGCAGAATTATCAAAACAGACACTGTGTCCTCAGACACCATCCAAAGTCAGTAATTTAATAAATAAACCTGAAAGCTTGGATTCCGCACTTAGAAACTAGTCTCCTTCTATTTACATCCTGTCTGTCCTGCTGACATTTCAGAGCTAAATGCCAGGAAACACAGCATCCCGCCTGACAAAGACCAGCGGCCTATATGAGCACGAGTGCCAGGGGATTGTGGGCACATCACAGACCTGGCAGACACAATTAAGCATCTGCCATGATGGCTTGATCAGAGCTGAACATCTTGGACAATGTGTGGAGCAGACAGCAGGAGTAGATCACACACACACACACACACAGATAGGAGTGCAGTGGGGGTGGGTTGTGACAAAAAAAGAAGGGAGTAGGTGATGGATGAGGAGAGAATGAGTACGGATGAGAGTGGAAGAAAGGATACAATGAGGAAGATGAAGTGATAGGGAAACAGACGGGTGGGACATCATTGAAAACAAGTGACAAATGACAGAGAGAGGGAGAGAGAGAATAAAGGAGAAGAGTAGTGAAACTGACAGGCAAAACAAAAGTCTGTCCCATTCGAATCAGGGAGTGGGAAAGTGATGACTTCCAAGTCAAAAGTTTACACCCACGTAAAAACACGGCAAAACAGATAAATAATACTTTCATAGACTATAAATTAAAAAAAAATAGCGTAGTCCCATGTACATTTCATGACATAATTGATGTGAAATGCCCACTGAGTGGCGCTAAAAGAGTGTTGTTTTTTTCCTGAAACAGATGAACGTACATATGGTATGTTTTATGTGATGTTGGTTTTGAATGCGTCACTGCAGTTCTGATTTGAAATTGCCATCGAGTGGCGCTATAACTCGCTCCGTGATGTTTTAAAGGGGTCATTGGATGCCCATTTGATAAAGTTGATATGATTCTTTAGGGTCTTAATGAAAAGTCTATAATATACTTTGGTTAAAAATTCTCAATGGTAGTGTAAAACAACACCCCTTTTACCTTGTCAAAATGAGCTCTGCAAAAATCATCCCATTCTGAGGGATTGTTCCTTTAAATGCAAATTAGCTCTGCTCACTCCGCCCCTCTCTTCTCTCTGCTGCTCTGAGAGATTGTTTACTTTAGCCGCATTTAGCGCGTTTAGCCACGAAACTTGCTAACTAGCACGTTATTAGGAAAGGTGATTGCACAGATTCATAAAATAAAACCTTATACTCACTTCTGCTGTAGGTGAAGCTGGATCACGAATGATTTGGTTGAAAACAGACGCATTTATGTAGATCGGGAGGCGCATTCAATTCACAAACAAACATAATCCACTGCATCTTCAGCGGCTCAGATGTCGGGAGTAAATGACGACCACTATGTTCATTATTACATCCAGCAACACAACACCTCAATCACTCAATCAGAGATATTCTTGTATAACTTACATCCCTGCTCTGCCATCGAAACAGTGGAGGTTGGACTGTTACAGCTGATCTGATGTAAGACGCTCATGTCAATCAACTATGGTGGGAGCGGCCTCTGTCGGTGTGATGCCACAACAACAGGCATCTGAGAACGGCTCGATTTGGAACAGGGAATATTATTTTTACAGATTAATTAAAAACCACTGGATTGAATTTTATCATTATAGGGTAGATTTGTACATACACTGCCAACACACATTAATCTTCAAACAACATGTAAAACTGAAGTTTGCATCTGATGACCCCTTTAAAACAATGTACCATCTGCATTATACCTAAACCTACATGATAGTATGAACAAAAGCAAATGTGACATAAAAACAAGCGCAAGCATGCCATTTTAGCATGATTTCATCTTGAGTCATTTTTTCATGGGATTTGTATTCAAGGATTTTGCACCCTAAGTCCAATTCCGTGCTGAGCTTTCGAGCAAGCTTTTTACATCCGGAAACCAAAACATATGGAGCTGTAATCGTAACTGTGTATGAAAACGATTACAAGTGCTCACTGTTTTACCACCTCTAGTGGCCATTTCTGTTGGAAACTTCAGCAAAAAAGTTTCCACAGGTTCGTTTTCGTTATGAGACCAGGTTGTCTTTTTTGCGTTTTAATAGTCATGTGGTGTGGCAAAATTATTTAAGTACAATTGTCTTGTATGTTTATTAATATGATCATAAAAGAGCGCGGTCATAAAATAATAAAATAAAATACATTTTAGTAATTAAGTAAATTTAATTTGTTGATTTTAATTAAAAATATATATATATTGGGAGGATTATTTGCAGTATTTTAGGATAGTAACAAAAAATTAAATGAGAGTGGAAAAATGTAATTGCACAAAAAGCAAAAAAAAAATCCAAAAAAAGAGAAAGCGTTCATTTTTCTTTACACTGAAAATATATATTTTTTCCCCCCATTTGTTTCTGGGCTTAAATATGGCACGTCTTTGTTTGATTTATCTGTCTGAGATAAGTCACATGTATTCAGCATAAAACAAAATCATCATCTATTTGCCTTATTTGATTCATTGGAAGGATTTGTTTTGCTCCATTAAAAGGCATAAGTTTAGTCACACAGTATGGCTATTTCAGCAGTCACCTCATATTTCTATCAGTGCTGCATTATCAAGCTGCTTCTGGGTCAGCTCCATGTTTTAGCACATACTTAATGTATCTGACGAAAAACCCTGAAAAGTCTACCAGTGTAATTTTTAAGCTCTTTAAGTGCACAAAGTTACAAAAGACCAAGCAGCACTGGACGGTTGAAAGCCTTAGTGACATTAGCCAAAAAGAAAAAGATATGGTGCAAGTTGTTACATCTTGCACAACAAGACCAGGAACATGTATTAAGAAGGCAATTAAAAACCCTATTTTCCCAATCCAATTTTCACTTCATGGTGACTACTGTAGGTTCCACTATCGCACAGTTTTAGTGACTCGCCAGTGAGAAACACTGAATATTGACCACCATCCAACTGTAACATTCACAAGCTAATGGCGTCCAAGTTTCCCACCAGAGAAAGAGAAATCAAATCAACTCTAACGACACACAGGAGAATAACACAACCAGACTACTGATAGCTTTAGTAACTGTTTGAGAAGCCAAAATTGGGAAAGACTGTTATTGGTCAGTGCTGGAATTAGGCTAATCAGGAATTTGGCAGGTGGTGTGATTGTGCTTGTGGTGTTTTGGAACGGCTTCAGTGTTGGACTGTGATTTCTATCCAGGCTATTGGGAAGTGCGCTGGGTTGAGTTTTGGGGTCGTCCCGGAGTATGAACAGATTAATGGGAGAAAATGTGGTCAGGTCAGCTGGGGCTGAGGGCACAGATCTCAAACTAATTGAGATGTCAGATTGGAGAGCTTCAGGCAGGGGTTTTGACTTCACTGCACTATAAAATCTTCAAGATGTAAAGCTCTAAAAGGGATAGTTTATCCAAAAATGAAAGCCCCCATAGAGTTTATATACACCTTATAGAATCTGCAAAATATTAATTATTTAATCAAAATACATGTTATTTTTATTCAATACTGACCTGAATAAGATATTTCACATAAAAGACGTTCAAAAGTTTACATACACTTACACAGATTCTTAATACTTTGTTGTTACCTGAATCCACAACTGTGTTTTTTATTTTATTTATTTTTTAGTGATAGTTGTTCATGAGTCCCTTGTTTGTCCTGAAAAATCCTTCAGGTTCCACGAATTCTGTTGGTCTTTCAACATTTTTGTGTATTTGAACACTTTCCAACAAACAATTTTGAGATCCATCTTTTCACACTGAGGACAACTGAGGGACTCATATGCAACTATTACAGAAGATTCAAACACTCACTGATGCTTCAGAAGGAAACATGGTGCATTAGGAGCCAGGGGGTGAAAACTTTTGAACAGAATGAAGAAGAGTATATTTTTTGTATTTTGCCTAAATATCATGTTTTTTTCCCATTTAGTACTGCCCTTTAGAAGTTACAGAAGATACTGTTTCCCAGAAGACCAAATAAGTTCAATTTACGAACTAAAAGTTTTCACCCCACCTACATCTTCATTCTGTTCAAAAGTTTTCACCCCCCAGTTCTTAATGCATCGTTTTTCCTTCTGGAGCATCAGTGAGTGTTTGAATCTTCTGTAATAGTTGCATATGAGTCCCTCAGTTGTCCTCAGTGTGAAAAGATGGATCTCAAAATCATACTGTCATTGTTGGAAAGGGTTCAATTACAAAAAAAAATGCTGAAAACCAATGAATCTGTGGGACCTGAAGGACTTTTCTGAAGAACAGCAGACTATTTAACTGTTCAGGACAAACAAGGGACTCATGAACAACTATCACTAAACAAAAAAAACACACAGCTGTGGATCATTCAGGTAACAACTAGGTATTAAAAATCAAGTGTATGTAAACTTTTGAAGAGGGTCATTTTTATAAATTCTACTGTTTTTTCTCTTGTTGATTATATGTAAATATCTTTTATGTGAAATATCTTATTTGGGTCAGTGCTAAATAAAAAAATATTATAGACAAATACAATCAGAGTTATATTAAAAAATGTCCTGGCTCTTCCAAGTTTTATAATCCCAGTGATTAGCTGTTGAGATTTTGAAACCCAAAAAAGTGCATCCATCCATCCATCATAGAAAGTACTCCACATGGGTTAATAAATGCCTTCTGAATTAAATCAATGTGTTTGTGTAAAAAAAATCCTCATTTAAAAAACCGTCAACAAAACTGTCATATGCTAATTGTTTGCCAATGTTGACAACTGTGTAGTAAATACACTACATAATACATTGTTACAAGGGCTGTAACAATACTTGATTGTTGTGACTGTAAACGTACGTTTTACTCTTCTCACTGTATCTAACCAACTTTAATGGCTAAACAAACCTCTAGAAAGTGTGAAAGTAATATAAGTGGAGAGATGGCATGTTTAGTGTTTCACACATGCAGCAAACAGCTAATGATGAAGGAGAACACACACTCTCCCTTTCTCCTTGACTTGTGGGACTCATTAGCACGTGCAGGAATGGCGGAATGCTTTTAGAGGCTGAAAGATGAAGCAGAGATTCCTGGCAAAGTATTCCGATCTCCATCATATCAGATTCACTCCCGCTCCTTAAACCAGCCATTTCCCCTAGATTAGCTTCAGCTAGCCCACAAATCAACTTGTGTAATGCACCTTTTTTGTCCCTGATCGATTACCATGAGGCCGTGCTCCGCTGCGGTAATCATCTGTTTAAATTGGAGCTAATCCCATAAAGTGTGTGTGTAATCCTTCAAATCACTCGGAGAAGATGTTACGGGCGTGTCAGCGGGGGTGAAGTTGGGAATAAAGTCCAAGAAGAGAAGGAAAGAAGTTTTCCATTTTTCTAAAGCTTAAGTAGCAATCAAATGAGCTTTTGTTCATCGTTAATAAATCCGCACAGCTGCTTAGTAAACACTGGGGAGAAAAATCGTATTATATAACCTTATTTTATACAGCAAGGATGCATTAAATTCATCAAAAGTGACAGTAAACACATTTATAATGTGACAAAAGATTTATGTTTCAAATAAATGCTGTTTTTTAACTTTCTATTCAAAGAATCCTGAGAATATCTATTGATAATAATAATAAATGTTTCTTGAGCCGCATATTAGCATATTAGAATGATTTCTGATGGATCATGTGACACTGAAGACTGAAGTAATGATGCTGAAAATTCAGCTTTGCATCACAGGAATAAATTACATTTTAAAATATATTCAAATAGAAAACATTTACTTTAAGTTGCAATAATATTTCATTGTTTTTAGTGTCAGAACAACTTTGAAACTGTGGTCTAACAATCACATACTGCTTTCACGTTTTCACGCAGACTAAATGGATATCGAACGCATTTCATTGTGTAAATAGCATAGTATAGTTGTATACTATTCCAAATCAAAGCTATTCATGCACACACACCACCCTCTGTGTTTTTGAATGATAGCAAGGGTGTGATTTCCGGCCCGTGACCCATGACGGCATCCATCTATCCATCCATTCCCCTCTCCCTCCTTCCTGACCCACATCAGAGAGATCAGCCAAACCCTTGGGGAGGTCACCTCTTTTTCTACCCCATTCTTCCTACTGATAAAGAGGTGGCTGTTTTCCATCCTTGATAACAAGCCTGCTGTATAAACATCACAGATGAAAGCTAAAGCAGAACATCTAAACTATTCATAGTCTTTCCATGACCCTCCGTTTTGAATTTTTTTAAAGGATTACTTCACTTCCAGAATAAAAATATCCTGATAATTTGCTCACCACCTTGTCATCCGAGATGTTCATGTCTGTCTTTCTCCAGTCGAAGAGAAAAAACATTTTTTTTGACAGTTTTTTGACAGTTTTTTGAGAAAAACATTTCAGGATTTTTCTCCATATAGTGGACTTCAGTGAGGATCAATGGATTGAATATCCAAGTTGCAGATTCAGTGCAGCTTCAAAGGACTCTACACAATCCCAGCTGGATTGAGGATCATATCTAGTGAAATGATCGGTCAAAAAAAAAAAAATTCTATGCTTTAACCACAAATGCTTGTCTTGCACTAGCTCGACTTCACGCATTGCGTAGCCATGTTGGAAAGGTCACACGCATCATAGGCGGAAGTACCGACCCAGTGTTTACAAAGCAAATGTGCAAACTTTTTTTTTTTTTTACGTTTTTAAAGTTGCAGGAGAAAATGAGATTGAGTTTTTCGCCCAACCCTCACCTTTTTGAACCGAAGTACACAGACGATGAACTAACCGTTTGTGACCTTTCCAACGTGATTACATAATGCTTGAAGTCGCAGACATGCAAGACAAGCATTTGTGGTTAAAAACTATGCAAATTTGTATTTTTTTTTAGAAAATGATCAATCATGTCGCTAGAAAAGATCCTTGTTCCTCGGGTGGGATCGTGTAGAGCCATTTGAAGCTGCACTGAAACTGCAATTTGGACCTTCAACCCTTTGGTCACCACTGAAGTGTCCACTATATGGAGAAAAATCCTGGAATGTTTTCCTCAAAAACCTTAATTTCTTTTTTACTGAAAAAAAGAAACACATAAACATCTTGGATGACATGGGGTGAGCAAATCAAGAAATTTTCATTCTGGAAGTGACTACTCCATCAAGACATTTCTACATTAGTCTGAACTGTAGTTGGTTGCTTTACAGTCTCTGTGGTTTTGGGTCAAAATAAATTACATCTTAAAGGAAAAGTCCACTTCCAGAACAAAGATTCACATATAATTTACTCAACCCCTTGTCATCCAAGATGTTTATGTCTTTCTTTCTTCAGTCGTAAAGAAATGATGTTTTTTGAAGAAAACATTTCAGGATTTTTCTCCATATAATGGACTGATATGGTGCCCCGAGACTGAACTTCCAAAATGCAGTTTAAATGCGACTTCAAACAATCAAAATGCGGTTGTAATCGATCCCAGCTGAGGAAGAAGGGTTTAATCTAGCAAAGTGACTGAATATTTAAAAAAAAACAAAAAAAAAAAACAATTTAAATACTTTTTAATCTCAAACGCTCGTCTTGTCTTGCTCTCCTTAAACTCTGTGTATTCTGGTTCAAGACAGTTAGGGTATGTTGAAAAACTCCAATCGTATTTTCTCCCTCAGCTTCAAAAATCATTTTAAAATCATCCTACATCGCTGCAGAAGTACCGACCCAGTCTTAGCAATGTGAACATGCAAAGAATATCAAATACCCTTTAGAAAAAAGGTAAAACTGCAATATAGGATGATTTCGAAGTTGAGGGAGAACATGAGATGGGAGTTTTTCGACATACCCTAACTGTCATGAACCAGAAAAAAAACAGAGTTCAGAGAGAGCAAGTATATAAATTGTATTATTTTAATGAAAATAACTGATTGTTTTGCTAGATAAGACCCTTCTTCTTCGGCTGGGATTCTTTACAACCGCATTTGGGATCATTTCAAGCCGCATTTAAAAAAGCATTTTGGAAGTTCAAAATCAGGGCACTATATCAGTCCATTATATGGAGAAAAATCCTGAAATGTTTTCCTCAAAAAACATAATTTCTTTACAGCTGAACAAAGAAAGACATGAACATCTTGGATGACAAGGGGGTGAGTACATTATCTGTAAATCTCCTTTAAGGTATAGTTCACCCAAAAATGAAAATTCTGTCATCATTTACTCACCAAGATTTTCCAAAGATGTATGAGTTGCTGTATGTTCCTTTCTTCTGCTAAGCACAAAAGAAGATATTTTGAAAAAGGTTGGAAAAAACCAAACATTCAAACCTATATTCTTTTGTGCTCAACAGATAAAAGAAACTCACACAGATTTGAAACAACTTTAAGAGTAAAAAAAAGACAGATTTTACATTTTTGGTTGAACTATGAACTATTTAACAACAGTAGAGATTAGCTTTGGTTTTTCATATCGCAAATGTCAATCAGATGCCTTTAAAAACCAGAGAGCACTTGAACAGTGACTACTTTCATTTTATACACTAATTTTATTGTTCTGAACTAGATCTGTGGGAATTACTTTAAACACAAAGAAAACGACAAAATTAATTTTATTTCAGACTGTGATAACACTGAAAAAAAAAAAACCTATTGTAATGCATTCCCTTTGAAGCTAAATGCTACAATTGCATTTTTTTCCAAGCCACAGCAAAACTGTAACAGCTGCCAGGATGTTTTTCATCAACATGTGCTGTAATTAAGTCCCTGTGGCATTCATCATTGTAAAATCCATCATAATTCATCTTTATTTGCGATAATTAACTGCTCCAATCACAGTCAGCTGTCCAGCTGATAAAGCCGTTAATTAGAACATCACAACGTGCGATTACAGCTTGTACAACATAGCCGGCAGCTTTCAGCCAGTGATTTGCGTTTAGACCTGTGAACTCTGAGTTAATGACATACTGACAAACATCTCCGCGCTGAGGAGTTTTGCATATAAAAGACTAACACATATGTCCAGTAACAGAAACATGGTGGGGGCTTGTTTATTGCTGTTAGTAAAGCCATCTATCCACCATGTGCATTGCATATACAAACACTCTCTCTGTCTCTCAAGCCCAAACACATGGAGGATTTACACAGTTCGGTGATCTCAGGGTCAGCAGGAAATCAATGAAGAACTGAACGAGCTGAAATGATAATGGACGTGCATCTGGAGGCCTGGAGATGTCCACAGGCTGTTTAGTTTCACATAACCAGACCTTTGACTATCAGCATAAGGTCTGGTCCACATTGTAAACAAAACCTGTGCGTTTAAGGAAAAGACAACATGACATGCAAAGGTCCATTCACAGCAAAAAAACGAAAACTATATTGGCATCCACACTAAGGGACGCTAGTACTTGTTTATTAATAGCAAGCAGCAGTCAGGCGGATTCTGATTGGCTGTCAAAGTTTCTATCATTCATCAGCTGGAAAAAAATAATAATTCAGACCCTGCATAGACAGCAATGCAACTGACACGTTCAAGGACGAGGAAAGCAGAAAGGACATTGTTAAAATAGCCAATATGACATCAGTGCTTCAACCGTAATGTTATAAAGCTATGAAAATACCTTTTGTGTGCAAAACTAACGACTTCATTCAATATTTCGACGCATGTTCACGAGAGTACCAAATATCTAGTTTATGTGCTACCAAGTGCCTCAGACAAATATCTTTCTCAAAAAATAACACCTTAAATTAAATAACACCTCATTTATTTTATACTCTCCTCATCTAGTTTCATGCAATGCATGCTGGGAACTAGAAATCCCTTTTTTGTGGATTCAACAAAGTTACCTTAAAAATATTGCAAGCAGCAGTCTTAACACAAACTGATTAACTAAAATTATAAATTGCAAACAAGTTCTAGAATTTCTAAAATCGTTAGAAGTTCTAGAATCATTTTTTTCAGTGTGTCAATTTTTTTCAGCAGTTTAACAATCTGATTTGAATATTCTTTTTTTATCATCATCCCTTCACTTAACTCCTCCTCCTTCTCGTTTTGCATATTAAAACCATATCCCTAACAATAGCTTGATTTGTGCTGTATAATTTTGGGGTGTTGCTATGGGAACCACTCCACTGGCCAGTTCATAGAAGGTGCTTATATGGAGAGAGAGCACTCTGATCTCTGCATTTGGATTCATAATTGGTCCTTCAACGGTGAAGGTGAGACGGGGAGGAGCGGAAGTCAGCACACTCCACCCTCCGTCCCTCTCTATGCCCCTGGCGCATACGATAAATCACACTCTACAATCAATAATTCACACATGCTCAAGGAGGGGGAGGAGGTCAAAGAGACAATTAGAGACAGACTCAGATAAAGAGAGGAGCATGTGGAGAGACAACGGTGACTAGGGGATCGCATAACCACTCAACTATGTCTATCAGTATCTCCATTCTGAAGAACTTTCTACCATTTAAAAACCCATGTGAGCCATTTCCTCCTGAAACAGGAAGTTTGGGCAGGTCATATCAAAGGGCACACCCTATTTAAAGTAGCCAGTAACAAAACACACACAAACTTCATCTCCAGAGCTGCTCCGAGTCTCACTTCATCAGCATTTCACCATTTGATGAAAACACACAAAATCAAAGGTCTTCACTACAACCGCCAAAATAAAAACTTGGTTTTACTTGAAGAAATTATTATTGGAATTGCTCAGTTTCTGCTGTTGCTGCTTCTTCGACAAAAAATGAACTGCATTTTTGAGAACCTAAACATGCTTGAAAATTGATGAAACTTTGCACACACACTAAAAGTGGTGAGAATTTACATCTGATATGGGTTTTAAAAGTGGGTGTGTCAAAATGGCTTGATAGCACCACCTATAAAATTTTAACAAAGTGCCCCTCAAACTACATTTTACATACATGCACGAAATTCGGTGGACACATGTAACACACCAACACCTACAAAAAAGTCCTCCGGTACGAAGTCCAAACTCAACAGGATGTCATTATTTTGAATTTTCTCTGCAAGTTTTATGTTGTTTTTGCCATTTTCAGCCGTATTTAAACAAACTCCTCCTAGACATTTAAACAGATCAATACCAAGTTTGGTCACTCTAATCTAAAGGCCTTTGTGATGTTAAATTGTGAAGATCTTGAGTTTTCGTTGAAGGGTGTGTACATGGCAACCTGACAAACTTCGCTGTTTCGCCATAAAAGAGGAAGTTGTTATAATTCAGGCATACAATGTCTGATCTGCACCAAAATTCACGTTTAAAAAGAGTCCTGTCCTGAATACATGTCCATAATTAGTTATAGCGTCACCTTCTGGCAAAAGGAAAGGGCAAGTTTTATGCTCTAACAAACTCCTCCTAGAGATTTAATGACATCAACATTATATTTGGTCAGTCTAATGTAAAGGGCTTTGCAATGTTAAATTGTGAAGATCTTGAGTTTTTGTTAAAGGGTGTGTCTGTGGCGGCCTGACAAATTCGATGTTTCACCATGTAAAAGGAAGTTGCTATAACTCAGACATACAATGTCCATTCTGCCCCAAACTTTGCATGTTTGGAAAGAGTCCTGGCGTGAACACATCTATATGACAATATGTGGTTTTAGTCATAGTGCCACCTGCTGGCAGCAGGTTATGACACGTTTTACACTAACTCAAACATACCATGTTTACTCTGCGCCAAACTTCATTTGTTTGATCACAGTCCTGGCTTGAGGACATCTACATGCCAATATCCAGTTATAGTCATATCACCACCAGCTCTAACTGTTCCATTGGATTATATTTTTAAGGGCTTTAAAGGACATGCGTTGTGTACTCTTGTGAATGCGTGTCAAAGACTGACACACAAGAAAAGAAATTGTTGAAAAAGGTGATTATTTTTTGTTTTCTTTGCACACAAAAAGTATTCTTATAGCTTCAAGAAATTAAGGTTGAACCACTGATGTCACATGGACTATTTTAATGATATCCTTACTACCTTTCTGGTCCTTGAATATGTCAGTTGTGTTGCTGTCTGTACAGGGTCAGAAAGCTCTCGGATTTCAAAAATATTTTAATTTATGTTCCAAGGATGAACAAACATCTTACAGGTTTGGAACGACATGAGGATGAGTAATTAATGACAGAATTTTCATTTTTGCTAACATGACTGACAGATTACATTTCAGTCTACCGCTAACATTGCTAAGCTAACTGCTTGACTTTCCAATAGCCACAAATACATCTAGCACACAGGTATTGTGGGAAATTGTAAAACAGATGTAACTCTCCACCATGTGCTCGTTTTCTCCGTCTCCTTCACTTCTTTAGACTATCATATGATCAGTCACCTTTCCCCTCAGAGCTATTGATCAGCATTTGGGTGAATGACTGGCCTGCTGTTGCACTCAATACAGGGGCTTCAGTTTTTCAGACTGCGCTCAATATTCATACTCAAGGCATCAATCGACCCTATTCAGGAACATCTTATTGTGGACTCAGCACACAGGGGGTCTAAATCAGTTGTCATGGCTGATTAATGATCCAAAAAGACCAAATGCACCACTTAGCCAAGGCTGCTAGCTTAGCCACAATGCATGATTCACAAAGCAGCCAAAGTTAACCTGATTCATGTAATTCTAAATATATGCTTTATATCGCTGATATCAGCAGCTGCGCACATGATTTATCAGTCAGTGTTTTCACTTCCATTTAGCCCGTTCTTGTCCTGAAGATGCTGTTTGTTGGCATTACAATCAATGTCAACGTTCTCCGAGAAACACTCTTGTTTGTCAACTGGCCAGTCTTCACAGTCAAAGGCCTGACACAATCAGTTTGCCACAGTCTGGGATGTCAAGATTGAGAGCAAGAAACAAAGCATTTAATCTGCAACTCAACACAACATTTGCTCTATATTTACATTTATGCATTTTGATTAAGATCCAAAGCAACATTGCATTCAAGATACATTTCATATATTTAAAGCACTTGATCCAGCGTATGATTCACAGCTCAATCCCTTACAAGCTTACATAGTATTGATGCTACCCTAAACCCAAAGTATTTTTCAGTTTGACACAAAAGCTTAGCGTTTGCATACAGCCAAATGCATAGCATTTCAAAATATACTAAATTTGCACAGGTGTTTGGCAACATGCACACTAGAACGTTTCTTTGTCAAGTGTCTGTGCCTTATCCATTGAGAATTTATCATGATAAAAAAAAAGTTATCGTATTTGTTCAAACTAGCGTCTCCAGTAGTTTTTTGTTGTTTCTTTTTAAAAAAGTTTATTTTATGTTGTCTTTCATGCAAAAACAGTGTTCTCATAGCTTTATAATATTACGATTGAACCGCTGATGTCACATGGCCTATTTTATTGATGTCCTTACTACCTTTCTGGGCCTTGAACATGTAGGGCTGTGTATTGCCAGGAATCTGGTGATACGATATGCATCACGATACAGGGGTTGCGATACGATATGTTGCGTTACATCACGATATTGTAAACAAGGCAATATATTGGGATATTTCTTATTTTATGAATAGGTCATAATTTTAGGAAAGCTGTAATTAAGAACACACCACCATATGCAAACCATTCAATGTTATTGAATCACTTTTTGTGCAGTACGAGTAAATACTAATTACTAGTTTGCCACAGTCTGGGATGTCAAGATTGAGAGAAAGAAACAAAGCACTTCTTCAGCTTAATGATGATTCAGAGCACTTGATTCAGCATATGATTCACAACTCAGTCCCTTACAAGCTTAAAAAGGAAAGGAAAGGACATGACGTGTGGCCAAGTATGGTGACCCATACTCGGAATTTGTGCATTTAACCGATCTAAGTGCACACACACACAGTAGTGAACACACACCCGGAGCAGTGGGCAGCCATATTGCTATTGCTACGGCGCCCGGGGAGCAGTTGGGGGTTCGGTGCCTTGCTCAAGGGACTCACCTCAGTCGTGGTATTGAGGGTGGAGAGAGCACTGGTTATTCACTCCCACCACCTTCAACCTTTCGGTTACAAGCCTGACTCCCTAACCATTAGGCCACGGCTGCCCCCCATGGTACATAGTGTCGATGCTGCCCTAAGCCCAAAGTATTTTTCAGTTTGACACAAAAGCTTAGCGTTTGCATACAGCCAAATGCATAGCCTTTCAAAATATACTAAATTTGCACAGGTGTTTGGCAACATGCACACTACAAAGTTTCTTTGTCAAATGTCTGTGCCTTATCCATTGAGAATTTATCATGATAAAAAAAAAGTTATCGTATTTGTTCAAACTAGCGTCTCCAGTAGTTTTTTGTTGCTTCTTTTTGAAGTTGTTATTTTTGTTGTCTTTGAGCAAAAAAAGTATTCTTGTAGCTTTATAATATTACGGTTGAACCGCTGATGTCACATGGACTATTTTATTGATGTCCTTACTACCTTTTTGGGCCTTGAACGTGGTAGTTGCGTTGCTGTTTGTGCACGGTCAGAAAGCTCCTTGATTTCATCAAAAATATCTTAATTTGTGTTCTGAAGATGAACGCAGATCTTACGGGTTTGGAATGACAGTATTGTCATTTTTAGGTGAACTATCCCTTTAACTATAATACCACTGACACTATAATGAAATTCTTTTGGTCTAGATCTGCTGGTTCCCTCATCATGCGTGTTGTCCATCAACCCACACCAGGCCTTCCTGAGTTACGCAGAAGCATTTGGTGGGAAAGTGCTTGTGTGTGTGCTTTCCCGTCTTTTTCTGCCGTCTCATTCTGATTCATTCCACTAATTACCCTTAATAACAGCCTGAGTGCATTAATGAAAAGTTGTTAAATCAGAGTGCATAGACTGTGTGTCAGTGAGAGAGAACAGAGGGGGTGGCATCCTTTGTTTTATAAATATTCATCTGCTTGTCTGGCTGGGGGATACACATTGGGTGTTGGGCTGAATCATATGCAAATCAGCTGATAAACAGCACCACACATCCTTGCCTTCATTTGTCTGGGAGATAGAGGCTGCCGTCAGCTCTCGTAAAACCGCCGGGCGTTTCTGTCTCCCCTGGCTGTCGTGAAATAGCCAACAGGGGCAAATTAACCTTTACAGGAGGGCAAAAGGTTCCATCAACATAACCAGTGAACCCCTATAACCCCGTAATGACACCTCGCGAGCAAATTAAACCACAAATTACCCCGTCCCCACGTTTTTTCTGCCCTCCCGTGAGGGTCTTTGACTTTGTGAAGTCAGCTGGTGCATGTTTTTGCGGCTTCTTGTTTCCACAGGGAGCGCTGTTTGTTTAGATAATCTGGCTCTCAGTGGGGAGTTAAAAGAGTAAAAACACATGACATGTCAACTTTACTTGTTCTTACAGATGGAGCAAGAGGAAAGGCATGCAGACTGGACCGTTATTGAGCTTGTGTGTGCATTTAAGGAACATTTCAGTATGGGTTCAATACGTGTTAATCTACGACATGCTGTCGATTACCTCAGAAAATCATTTAATCTCATCTGTCAGTTTGTAAAACCAAGCAAATTGCATTTACAGCAATGCACTTATATAATAAGACTATAAAGCAAGATGCCTGACCTGAAGTTAAAATACATTGTTTTAGTAGTATAACCAGAAGCAGGGTTGAGAACTGTGAAATTGTTTAATTTGTAAATTTACCAGAACCAAATGGAACACCATTCTGAAATACTACTATAAATATGAAATATGAATAAATATTTCCTACACTATTTTCAAGAGTCATGCAACACAAATGGTGAAACCCAGAGCAAAATTTTAACACATGACCCTTAAGGTCATGACGCACCAATCCGATGGTCAGTCAGTGTTAGGATGTCCTTAGCTGTGTCCCAATTCAGAGGCTGCACCCTTCAAAGGCTGCATTCCAAGACCGAAGTCATCGCAAAGGCACGTCAAAGACTGTCCCATTTCAAAGCCTCCTTCAAATGCTGCCTCTAAATGCATCCTTTGATTTCCAGGCCATGCATGGTACAACTAATGGATCCTTTGCAGCCCATACAATCCTAAGATTCATTGCGCGTCAATGACAGCAGAATTCTTTTGAGAATAAAATGCTGGATTTTAAGTGGGTTACTGGGTTTCAACATATTTAAATACAGATGAGGTCAAAAGGTTACATACACCTTGAAGAATCTGCAAAACATTAATTATTTTAACAAAATAAGAAGGACATTGAAAATGGATGTTATTTTTTATTTAGTACTGACCTGAATAAGATATTTCACATAAAATACATTAACAAATAGTCCACAAGAAAAAAATAATAGTTGAATTCATAAAAATGACCCTGTTCAAAAGTTTACATACACTTGATTCTTAATAACTCTTAATAATAATTTATTACCTGAATGATCCACAGCTATGTGTGTTTTTTTTTAAGTGATAGTGATGGTTTTTCAACATTTTTGTGTATTTGAACCCTTTCCAACAATGACTGTATGACTTTGAGATCCATCTTTTCACACTGAAGACAACTGAGGGACTCATATGCAACTATTACAGAAGGTTCAAACACTCACTGATGCTTCAGAAGGAAACACAATGCATTAAGACAATGCATTAAGAGCCAGGGGTGAAAACTTCTGGAATTTGAAGATCAGGGTAAATTTAACTTATTTTGTCTTTTGGGAAACATGTAAGTATCTTCTGTAACTCGTAAAGGGCAGGACTAAATGGGGAAAAAAACATGATATTTAGGCAAAATACAAAAAATGTACACATCTTTTCACAAGTTTTCACCCCCTGGCTCCTAATGCACTGTGTTTCCTTCTGAAGCATCAGTGAGTGTTTGAACCTTCTGTAATAGTTGCATATGAGTCCCTCAGTTGTCCTCAGTGAGAAAAGATGGATCTCAAAATCATACAGTCATTGTTCGAAAGGGTTCAAATACACAAAAATGCTAAAAAAACCAAAGAATTTGTGGGACCTGAAGGATTTTTCTGAAGAACAGTGGGCAGTTTAACTGTTCAGGACAAACAAGGGACTCATGAACAACTATCACTAAACAAAAAAAACTCAGGTGTGGATCATTGATACAAGCATGTCAGAAAAGAACTCGTAGAGGAAAAATCCAAAGACATTACCTACCAAGAGCAGTAGTGCCACCACTAAAGATAATTTAGAAGAATATAAGTGTTTGAACAACAAAAAAGGACTATATTTTTGGTTTAAACGTCTCTGCAGTGCCTTACCTCATAAACTTCAAATGTGTGTACATTAATGTAAAATCAAGATTATAACAGCATCAATTAAGGTTTCTGAAGAACATTCCTTTAATCTATATGTAAAAAGGTCAAAGAGGTCATATACGGTCATATACACATATCTATTCAACATTCAGTCCCGGATTTTCCGTGTGTGTGCGTTTATGGGTCAGAAGTCAGAGAGTATCCTCCTCCTGACCTCATTACCGTATCTCTCCACAAGCCTCTCTGCCATAAAGAGGTCAAAGCCACTGCCATTTATTACCCACAGTCCATCAGTCACTTTCTCTATTTAGGGGCTGTCAAACACACACATACCATTAAGTGTGTCTTTTTTTCTCTAGTCAACAGCGTGTACAACACCGCAAGTACAACTCTCTTTCTCTGACTGATTAGTCCTCCTTTTCTGGCTCGCTTCAAAGCGTCTCTTGATTTCTGTCCTAGTTTGTCTCGTCTCTTAAGAAACGAGATACTTCAGAGGAAATTTATTGCACGAGGCAGTGTTTTGCGTATGTGCGTGCACTTTCAGACATAATCTCCACCTCTAACATTCTTAAAGGATTACTTCACACAAAAATGAAATTTACTTTTAATCATGTCATTCCAAATCCATAACTAACTTCGATGTAAAAAAAATAAATAAAAAATGTGCTATTTTTTACAAAGAAATAAAACACCATAATAATAGTCTATATGATAAATAAGATGATAAATTTTTTAAATTGCTCCTTTTGTGTTCGACAGAAGTGAGTGAGTCATAATGGTTTAGAACGAGAGTTTAATTCTTTGGTGAATTATTCCTTTAAGTCAAAGATAAAAATTCAAGCTGCTTGTTAACAAAAGAAAGAATTTTTAATCAAGAAAACCTCATTATTAGGCTTTGCCTGGATACTGATTAAATTCCTCCCAGGTTAACCATGAATCCCTACACGGCCCAGTCATGCGAGAGAAGTGGTAATGAGAGATGGTTCATGGAGGAGAACATCTCAGAATTACAATAAACTTGATAACTGTCCAATGTATTCCAAACATAGTCATTTCCAAGTCTATGTAGAGAATGTCTATAAGAAAAAGCCAGATTAACTCAGCACCAGGGAGTCTTTAAACCAGCTGCTGACAGTTTCATGTGCTTTTAAACAAACTCCTCGTCTATTACTGCTAGAGTAGAGATATGGAGGAGGAGGAACCGAACCAGATGTTCCTCAAGAGCTACAAAGGGTAAAGTTCAAAACGGTTTCCATGTGTGTGTCTACCTGTGTTTCCCATGCTCCGCTACTTTCCTTTATCTGGCGCAAACAGGTGTGTACAGCTCTCACAAACAACATTACTTGAATGGAATCATCTCCAGTGTGTGGAACTCAATAAAGAGGAGCCATTCAATAAAAGCTCTTTAGCTTAATTTATACATGAAAACTTCTCCGCCATGATGCTAGGGCATTGCTACGTGGCGGCTAAGGTTTTCTGGGTAGTTTGCTTATTGGACTCGCACTTCTGTTTATATGATATTCTGGTTGGACGCACCAATATTAAAGAAAGGAAATGAAAAACAAAAGGAAGTAGCAACAGAGATGTCCCATATCTATGGGAATTAACTACATGGGGCCTTGGATATTAAGATTTGTAAAGGAAAGTTTATTAGGAAAGAGAATCTAGAGGGATATTAAAATATACTGAATACTTTTAGAGTTATAGGCATGCAAACCTTTTATGGCTCTCAGACAGGTATGTTCTATGCAACTGTGTTGATAGAAAAATTATGAGATACATTTCTAGTTTCAACATTATTTGTTCTTCGGATATTCCTCTTTTAAAAAAAGAGGCTCATGGAGCCGCATTACGATCTCCATATCTCTGAGATTGAACCATCAAGGGCCTTTAAAACAAAGATACCAAAAGGAACGTTTCTTATGAACCAGAATCTAAAAGGATATTAAGATATCGTATATACTTCTTGAGTTACAGACATGCAAACTTGAGGCAAAAAAAACACAAGTGCTTTTTGGCATTTTTGAAGTGTCGCCATTGGCAGATAATGAAACAAAAATGACTACAGTCAACAGATTTTAGTAATAGACCTAGCAATCTCTGTGTAAAAATAAAATGATGCTGCCAGCTTTCTAAATTCATTTTTACACCCCTCTAACTTGGCTCCAAATCTCAGGTGAAACGTCATTTTGAACCCCCTCTACAAAATAGTAGATTACTCAGTAAATATATTTATGTGAAATATATATATAAATATAAATATAAATATATAAATAAAATGTGTGTGTGTGTGTGTGTCTGTCTGTCTTTCTATAGAAAAAAAAATTAAATTAGTAGCAACAGATCTCTCCTATATCTATGGGAAAGAATTATATGGGGCCTTGAATATTTCGATTTGGAAAGGAAAGTAAAATCTAGGATATTAAAATATCTTGAATACTTCTAGAGTAACAGGTATGCAACCTTTAGAAAAAGAATATTTATGGCTCTCAGACAGGCATGTCCTATGCAATTGTGCTGATAGAAAAATCACAAGATACATTTCTAATTTCAACATTATTTGTTCTTCAGATACAAAATAGTGGATTACTCAGTAAATATATTTTCATATTTTGGCTTTCAACATATATATATGTATATGTATATATATATTTACACCCCTCTACAAAACAGTGGATTACTCAGTAAATTGCTTTTAGCACTATACGTTTTTGTCTTTTTATAGGAAAAATATTAACAAAATTAGTAGTGACAGATCTCTCCTATATTTATGGGAATGAACTACAGTATATGGGGCCTTGAATATTATGACTTTGAAAGGAATTAAAAAAAAAAAAAAATGAGAATCTAGAATGATATTAAAATATCTTAAATATTTTCACAGTTATAGGCATGCAAGCTTTAGAAAAAGAATATTTATGGCACTCAGACAGGTATGTTCTATGCAACTGTGTTGATAGAAAAATTACGAGATACATTTCTAATTTCAACATTATTTGTTCTTCAGATATTCCTTTTTTAAAACAAAAGTATCAGCGGAATGCAAAGTTACTCACATTTGGTTTTTGACCACTGAAAATGTGAACAATTTACCAGTTTACTCATGGAGCTGCATTAAGATCTCCATATCTCTGAGACTGAACCATCGAGGGCCTTTAAAACGAAGATACCAAAAAGAACATTTCTTAAGAACCAGAATATAAAAGGATATTAAAGAAGAACTCCACTTCCAGAACAACAATTTACAAATAATTTACTCACCCCCTTGTCATCCAAGATGTTCATGTCTTTCCGTCTTCAGTCGTAAAGAAATTATGGTTTCTGAGGAAAACATTTCAGGATTTTTCTCCATATAATGGACTTCATTGGTGCCCTGATTTTGAACTTCTAAAATATAGTTTAAATGCAGCTTCAAAAGGCTCTAAACGATCCCAGCCGAGGAAGAAGGGTCTTATCTAGTGAAATGATCATAATTTTTTTCAAAAATTAAAAATTTGTATACTTTTAAAGCACAAAAGCTTATGTAGCACAGGCTCTGGGATGCGCGTTCTTGAATGATTCATTCATTTTGAACGAATCTTTAATGTGACTCAGGAAGAACGAGTCATCTCGGGGAGTGATTCGTTCAGAATGCGCAACATCCTATTAGGTTCTGTGCTGGAATTAGTTCACCTGTTTCGAGTCTTCAGGTTTTTCGAGTCGTTCGTTCATCTTATGGGGCTGTCACATGATGAACAAGAGTTTTTGTGCTTAAAAAGTATACAAATTTGTATTTTTCAAAAAAAAAAAAAATGACGAACGTTTCGCTAGATAAAACTCTTCTTCCTCAGCTGGGATCGTTCAGAGCCTTTTGAAGCCGTATTTAAACTACATTTTGGAAGTTCAAAATCAGGGCACCAATGAAGTCCATTATATGGAGAAAAATCCTAAAATGTTTTCTTCAAAAACCATAATTTCTTCACGACTGAAGACAGAAAGACATGAACATTTTGATGACAAGGGGGTGAGTAAATATTTGTAAATTGTTGTTCTGGAAGTGGACTTCTCCTTTAAATACTTCTTGAGTTACAGGCATGCAAACTTGAGGCAAATAAACACAAGAAGTGCTTTTTGCCATTGGCAGATAATGAAAAAAAATATTAAAGTCAACAGATTTTACTAATAGACCTACCAATCTCGGTGTAAAAATGAAATAATGATGCTGCCCGCTTTTTAAAATCATTTTACACCCCTCCAAGTTGGCTCCAAATCTCAGGTGAAACTTGTCATTTTGACACCCTCTATATGTATGTATATATATATATATATATATATATTTTTACTACACTATATATGTTTGTCTTTCTACAGAAACAAATAATAACAAAATCAAAAATTTGAGCCAGCTATGTTTTACATTGTCATTATATAAATTGAAATATAGGCATGAACTAATTACACTAATAGCGATTTATTTAAAAAGCTCTAACATTGTCCACTATCCAATATAGCACTGACATATTGCATATCCCTAAATTGTGGGTCTCCAGATAAGACTCAAATGCTTTCTTCAGTGAAAATCGATGAAATTTTTCATCTGTTTTATAGTCCGCCAGGCAAAATTCATTTGATCACTTGAAAGTAATACCACAAATCTCCTCAACAAGCCACAGCGAGGAACTAAGTTTATTACATAGCATTAGGGATTTCTTCAAATCTCTAACCTTAAGTATGAGAAATGGAGAAGTTTGTCTTCTCAAGCACCACTAATACATAACAGAATCAATCTACTAGTCATCCAATAAATGACTAATATTCTCAGCTGGCCTAAGAGAGTTCTGTGACATCTTTCCACTGAGAACAGCATGCATGGGAACAGTCGTAACTGCTCTGAAACTCTGTGACATCAAGATAATAAGACCTCATAGCAAGACAGAAAGCAGAACTACATCAAAGCGCAGCAATGTTTCCCTAAGGTGCCTAAAATGAAAGGAAGACGGACCCTGTCAAGCTCAGGAAGGGCCGGAGGTCTGACAGTAGCCGAGTGCGTGACGTGCAAACGTGCATGTGGCCCGAGGTGTATTACACGTCTGTCTCTAGGGGGCAGCAGGTGTCAGCATTTCTTTAATGCCCCTGTCAGAAAGGATTGTAGGAAGAATGGACAGCATTACATAGGCACTGCCACAGGTACCAGAAATAAAAGAGGTGGCTACGGGGTCAAATTTGAATAACGTGCAATCAGTCTCCAGCAGCTGTTTACCGGTGTAGGCGTACAACGCCTGTTTACTTCGCTGTGGGATCTGTTTAGTTGTTAAGACCGGGATTGTGAATGGGGGAGGCTGACTGAAACAATGCAAAAAGCAGCTGCAAGACTTTCCACATGGAAATGAGGACACCAGCAACTCACTGCAGAACGATGATGGCAGAGTTTGAAGCCAATATAACATTTCACTGACAAACAACTTCTGCAAACACTTAAGCTAGGATAGAGTATCCGATGAACCAAAGCGGGCTGCAATAAAGATTAAGCGACAATTACGGTATAATAGCTTCTTGGAGAGACGAACATCTCTCTCTTTGACAGGAACATGGGTAGATTTAACTAATGACTAACCACTGAAAGCTACTGCCAACTCTATCTGGAGTGTAAACAAATCAATTTAGTGCCGAGGGGCATGCCGTGGGGTCTATAGAGTCGTCGTTATGCACTTTCACATGCTAAACTATTGTTCAAAAGCATGTAAATACAGCTTTCTCTGCGTCAACACAGTCAGGTATTAAAGGAAACTTCATCCTGAAGGTCCTCTTTTCAATTTTCACCTGTTATGGTTTCAAGGCCACAAAGTTGGTAGTTTCGAAGGTTTTTAATAGTATACTAATTATCTGTGAAACTCTAATAGTGGCAGATCTTTTCTTCAGTGTTATGAAATAGACAATCAAAAAAAATGTAGACCAGGACTTGTTTCAATCCATTGAAACGAGCTTGCGGTCGATTGTAAAAAAGTTTAAGTGGAATAAAAGACAGAAGTCCTTGAGAAGTTTTGACGTACACTGATTTTGATTAAAAATTATGAGGTAAAAAAAAAACCCAGTAAGCATTCATAATAAGATCTATAACATGCATATAGAAAATAAATTTGGTGGGATTTTCATTTCATGCTGACTTAAGTAAAGATGCATATATTTTGATGTCACAAATATGACATGTCGACTCAAATTGAGAAGAAATTGTTTTAGATAATTAAACTAGCAACACACACAAAAAATGATTTCTGTTTTTAATTCATGCGTGACATGCAAAATATAGTTATACTGTCAATATGTGATCCTGGATCACAAACCCAGTCTTAGGTAGCATAGGTATATTTGTAGCAATAGCCAATTACATTGTATGGGTCAAAACTATACATTTTTCTTTTATGCCAAAAATCATTGAGGTACTAGGTAAAGATCATGTTCCGTGAAGATATTTTGTAAATTTCCTACCGTAAATATATCAAAACTTCATTTTTTATTAGTGATATGCATTGCTAAGAACTTCATTTGACAACTTCAAAGACGATTTTCTCAATATTTAGATTTTTTCCATCTTCAGATTCCAGATTTTTAAATAGTTGTATCTTGACCAAATATTATCCTAACAAACCATACATCAATGGAAAGCTTATCTCAATTTCAAAAAAATTGACCCTTATGACTGGTTTTGTGGTTCAGGATCACATATGTCAGCTGATTTTTTCATTTTCTTGTCTAATGGTGGTGACAGTTCAACAGATGAGGTTGAAAATCACACTAGATTTTTTTTATATTATTAATAATAATTATCATAATTATACACAATTTAACAATATTTTAGTGTGTACATTTCCTATTTTAATATAACATTTAATAGTATTCTGTAATATTTATTTACTACAGTTTTGACATGTCAAAATCTGAGTGTTGAACCTGATAAAACCAAAACCATTTCTTTTTATGTAAACTTGTTTTTAGTCCTGTATCCTGTGCTGTCCTAGTATTATAAAAAAAAACAGTATAACAGCATGAGAAAAGTTCATCTGGGTTGACTTAAGTAGTGCAAAAGCAAAAGCATTAAACTGCCCATAAAAGTGTTTTACAACTCTGGCTTATTTTACGAAGGGACCAACTACTTAAACACGTTCAACCTTAACTCACAATCAAGACAAAAAGAGTTCAAGAACACAGTGTTTAAACAATGAATTAATTATGTATCCATTCCAACAACAAAGCAAAAGGCAACGCATTATAAACTAACCAGCTCACATACACCTCATAATAATCGGTGTGAAATGCACATTAAACACAAAACAAACTCACCAACTGAAAAGTGCACAGAAATATAAGGGTGCACCGTCCGCTGCAGCAGCCCATTGTGTTAAAGCTTGATAATGAGGTCCAGAATATATGAGTCTATCAGCAGAAAGTCCTAAACAAACACAGAGGAGCGCGTCAGTCTCTGTCCGACACAAAGCGGCTCCGTTCCCATTGTTTCCGGCGGCGCTTAGTGAAACACGCGTGGAAGTGTGAAGCTGATCACGGGCTGCGCGTCGCAAGAGTGTAGCTAGCGGGAGGAGTGTGTGAGACTCGGGTGTGAGTGAGTAAAGTGCGAAGAAAGAGGGAGAAGCAGAGGAAGAACAAGGGGGTAGACGGGGTAAGGGGGCGGGGGTAGTAGCCGGAGGGGGTGTATGTAAATCACAATGGCTTGTTCGCACAGACACGGACACGGCTGTGTGAATAAACCGCGGTGCGTGTGTTTTTGATTCGAACCCAAGAAAAGAGCAGAAGAAATATCCAAGAACCACGGCATTCCTGGAAATAAAAACTTAAACTAAGCAAAGGGTTGTTGTCTGGTGTATTCTGGTCTCACAGACTGGTCAGTCAGCTGTTTTAGCTGGTTGGGCAGCTGATATCATTGCCTGACCATCTGGAAAGTGCCCAAACTCCTCTAAAACCAGCCTACATAACCAAGCTGGGAGACCACCGACTGGCAAACAAGCACAGAAACCATATCTAAAGATCCCATCTCTGCTGGAAAAAACAACAACAACATAAACATAAACCAGCCTACAATGGTGTGCTGGTATTAGCTGGTTTTTAAAATGGTCTCCTACGGTAAGAGGAACTGAAAGTGCCAAAACCCTAAAACCAGCCTACATAGCCAAGCTGGGAGAGCACGTTAGACTAGCAAACAAGCAGAAACCATATCTAGAGACAACATCTCAAAAACAAAAACGAAAAATATATATATATATATATATACATATATATATATATATAAACGAGCCTACAATGGTGTGCTGGTCTTACCTAGTTTAAAATGGTCTCCTAGGCTAAGAAGAATGACAAAGCCCAAAACCCTAAAACCAGCCTACATAACCAAGATGGGAGACCACCTTAGACTAGCAAACAAGCACAGAAACCCTATCTAAAGATCCCATCTCTGCTGGAAAAAAACAACAACAACATAAACATAAACCAGCCTACAATGGTGTGCTGGTATTAGCTGGTTTTAAAATGGTCTCCTACGGTAAGAAGAACTGAAAGTGCCAAAACCCTAAAACCAGCCTACATAACCAAGCTGGGAGAGCACCTTAGACTAGCAAACAAGCAGAAACCATATCTAGAGACAACATCTCTGCTGGAAAAAGCCTACTTTAGACTAGCAAACAAGCACAGAAACTGTATCTAAATACCACATCTCTGCTGGGAGGAAAAACATAAACCAGCCTACAATGGTGTGCTGGTCTTAGCTGGTTTTAAAATGGTCTCCTAAGCTAAGAAGAACTGAAAGTGCAGTGCCAAAACCCTAAAATCAGCCTACACTGTAAAAAACAAAAAACACAATTTGTTGAGTCAGCTTAAAATAATGTTACCCTGCTCCCTTAAAATTTTAAGTTCAGTCAACTCAAATAAGTTTAGTCAACTTGAAATGTTAAGTTGTACTAATTAACAACGTAGATATTTGTGTTTGTTAAACTTAAAAGCTGGGTAAGTTTACATTTCAAGTTAAATAAACCTTTTTGGAGTTGACTGAACTTAAAATTTAAAGGCAGCCAGGTAACAAATTGACTTAATTAAGTTGACTCAACAAACTGTTTTTACAGTATACATAACCAGGCTGAGAGAACACCTACGACCAGGAAATAAGTTTAGAAACCATATCTAGAGACAACATCTCTGCTGAAAAAACAGCCTACAACGGTGTGCTGGTCTTACCTGGTTTAAGATGGTCTCCTAGCCTAAAAAGCTGAAACTGCCCCAAACCCCTCTAAAACCAGCCTGCATATCCAGGCCTGGAGACCACCTAAGACCAGGAAACAAGCTTTGAAACCATATCTAGAGACAACATCTCTGCTGAAAAAAAAACAGCCCACAATGGTGTGCTGGTCTTACCTGGTTTAAAATGGTCTCCTAGCCTGAGAAGCTGAATTAAACCATAGTTCAATTAGGACATTAAAGTATTTTTTTAAACATGCCTTAGAAAAGAAATTACTGGTGTGCATCTTGAGACAAAACAAGAGCACTGACATATTTCAAGATCAATCAGTGCAAATTGTCTTTTCTGTATAACCAGGGGTAAAAGTGCCAAAAAAACCTCTAACCAGGCCTGGAGACCACCTATGACTAGCAAACAAGCATAGAAGCCATATCTAGAGACCAACAAAAACATAAACCGCCTACAGTGGTGTCCTGGTCTTAGCTGGCTTAAGATGGTTTTGCTGGCCAATAAACATAAAATGCTTAAACCCCTCTCAATCCAGCCTACACAACCAGGCTGGGAGACCACGTAAGACCAGCAAACAATCTTAGAAACCATATCTAGAGACCACATCCCTGCTGAAACAAACAAAGACATAGACCAGCCTACGATGATGCGCTGGTCTTATCTGGTTTACCATGGTTTCCCAGGCTTAGAAGCTGAAAGTGCCTAAACCCCTCTCAATCCAGCATTCATAACCATGCTGGGAGATCACATAAGACCAGCAAACAAGCTTGGAAACATATCGAGAGCCCACATCCTTGCTATTAAAAACAAACAAAAAGTAAACCAGCCTAGAATGGTGTGCTGGTCTTAACTGGTTTAAAATGGTCTCCCAGGCTATCCAGCTAAAAAATGTAGAGTTAAACCAACTGGTCCCCCTTAAGACCAGCGAACACTAGTAAAACAGTTTAGAAAGTGTTTTTTTTTTAACCCAGACGATGCATAATGGCTGTCAGTTTCGCAATCTGACAAATAAATCAGCGTTAGGCTTTAGCAGGGGTTTACAGAATATTTTTAGATTCTTATTATGACTAAAGATACATTTTATGCGATTATACTTTATCATTATTTATTTGTTTATTCATTTATTTGACAGTTATGGTGAACACCATGTTCCCACATTGTGCAGAATGTAGTAACTACAGTTTTTTAGAGAAAATGTACCTTTAATTAATGAACTTTGAGTGATGAATAGCATTGGCTGAGATATTTTGCCATCACGATTTTACGATGCGTCTCTGCAGCTATATTTAAAGTGTGCACTCTGATTTTTGGATAGCAGGAACCAATGTTCGCCCCATTTAAGTCTATTACCAAATCCAAGGCGCCATCTGCCGGTCGCATATCAAAACTACATCTAAGCTGGTGTAAATAGGTGCTATTTGTTACTTCATTTTTCACACTTAAATAACAAACACAGTTATCATCTTTTCAGCATAATATTTTTCTAACTAACTATTTTACTATTCTAACTTTTTTATTTTTATATGAAATGGATAAATAAATGAGAAAATGCAGTCAGTGCAGAGCATAATGCAGGATTTATTCTTTGCTGCTTGACTGGTCTACTGTTCTGTTGCAGTTATGCACATGTAGCAATATACACAGTAACAAACATAACTTTTTCAGTCAATTCATAGCTACTGTAAAGGTTCAGTCTGTTCAAAGAGATACTGCATTGACTGTACTGATACATTCAACTGCCTAAAGCTATATTGCTCTTTCCCCTTCATATTCAGATCCATATCTATTGACATGATAAACAAGGACGTCCATTGCCAAACCTCTGTAAATAGCACAAACATATTAATAATGAAGCTAATGTTGATAATATCACTTGTTCTTTGCTAACCCTTGTCTTCTATCCATGACAGCTGTGGCTCTGTCTGTGCTGATCCATTATAGAAAAGCCGTTAAAAGCGGTTCCTCCCCCGTGCTGCTCGGCTCCTTCCTCTCTGAACATGAAGAAGAGTGATGAATCTTTTACAGGTTGAGCCTGTATTGCCATGGAACACATCACTTCTCATTACATCACTGTAGCCTCTGCTTCCTCTCTTAAAAGCTTCCCTCCTCCCTGTCACACACGCACACACATAAACACACACACACGCTCAAACACAAAGTGCTATAAATAGTTTTTGGTGATATTTTTGGATGCAAGAACTGCAGGTACTGTTCTTTGAAGAACATTATTCTTCTGTAAATATTTCATTTGTACGGAGATTATTTATAATATTATGACTTGCCAAATTTTACGAGATGTTTGTGCACTTTGTTTGCTTGTTTGTTATTAATTTTATTTATTTCAGTTTTATACGTTTATTTTTTTTTTTGTTGTCATTAAAAACATTATTCTCTTGTAAATACTTTAATATTATTTAAGAATATTAACAATGACTTGCAAAATTTGATAAGACATCTGTGCACTATTATTTATTTATTTATCTGTCTATATGTCTGGTTGTTTGTTGTTATTTGTTTTCACTGACAAATATTCTCTGATAAATATTTACTAAAATAATTTTGTCAAAAATTTGATGAGATATTTGTGCACTATTATTTGTTTGTTTATTTATTTATTTGTCTATCTGTCTGTTTGTTTGTTGTTGATGTTTTTGTTTGTTTTCATTTAAAATATTCTTTTATTTAATACAATTCGATGAGAAATGTGTACACTATTATTTATTTACCTGTTTATCTGTCTGTTTGTTTGTTGTTTTTGTTTTGTTTGTTTGTTGAAGAATATTCTTTGGTAAATATAATTATTTAATATTGTTAATGTTTTGTAAAATAAATATATTTATTTACCTGTCTATTTGTCTGTTTGTTGTTGTTGTTTGTTTTTCACTGAAGAATATTTGTTGGTAAATATGTTATTTATTAATATTAATGGGTTTTTTTTTTTTAATTTTATGAGATATTTGTTCACTAACTATTTATTTATTTATTTCCCTGTCTATTTGTTGTTGTTGTTGTTTGTTTGTTTGTTTTCATTGAAGAATATTCTTTGGTAAATACATTATTTAATTAAATTAATGTTTTGTAAAATTTGATGAGAAATTTGTGCATGATTATTTATTTTCCTGTCTATCTGTCTGTTTGTTTGTTGTTGTTGTTTGTTTGTTTTTCATTGAAGAATATTCTTTGGTTAATATATTATTTAATTATATGAATGTTTTGTAAAGTTTGATGAGATATTTGTGCACTAACTATTTATTTATTTATTTACTTATTTATTTCCCTGTTTATGTGTCTGTTTGTTTGCTGTTGTTTGTTTGTTTGTTTTCACTGAAGAATATTCTTTGGTAAATATATTATGTAATAACATTAATGTTTTGTGAAATTTGATGAGATATTTGTACACATTTTATTTATTTATGTATTTATTTATTTATTTATCTGTCTGTTTGTTTTTTGTTTGTTTTCATTGAAGAATATTCTTTGGTAAATATATTATTTATTAATATGAATGTTTTGTAAAATTGGATGAGATATCTATTTATTTATTTACTTGTCTGTCTGTTTGTTTGCTGTTGTTGTTGATTGTTTGTTTTCATTGAAGAATATTATTTGGTAAATATATTATGTAATATTAATGTTTTGTAAAAATTTAATTAGATATTTGTACACTTTTATTTATTTAATTATTTATATTTGTCTGTCTATCTGTCTGTTTGTTTTTTATTTGTTTTCATTGAAGAATATTCTTTGGTAAATATATGATTTAATAAAATTGATGTTTTGTCAGATTTGACGAGATATTTGTACACTTTCATTGTTTATTTTATTTGTCTGTTTGTTTCTTTGTTTGTTATCATGGTGTATTTATTTCAGTTTTATTCATTAATTAATTTTTGTTTGGTTTTGTTTCAGTTTATTTTCTTTAAAAACACAATCAAAATTAAATTTTAACGTACAAAGATTCTTTATTAATATTAAAAATGGCTTGCAAAATTTAGTGAGACATTTGATGTTTATTTCTAAGTTTATTTGTTCATTTTTGTTTTGTTTTAGTTTGCTTTCTTTGAAGAACATCACTCTTTTAAATGTTTAATTTTAATGTACAAAGATTATTTAATAATATTAACAATGACGTTTAAATTTTGATGAGAAATTTTAGTTTTTTTTAAATATATTTATTCATTTATTTATTTACTTTTTATTTATCCATGCTTTTGTGAAGTTAATTTTTTAGCTTTACTTTCAAACAGTTTTGTGAGGCTTGTGCACAGCCTCTTGCTCGCTAGCTGTGCTGGTCCCCACAATGTGGGCAAAATGTGACTCACACAAACCAGCAATGGAAAGAAGGTCACATTGGGTTTTATCTCTTTTATCAAGAGTATCTGATGCGATCCTAGGGGTCCACAGCTCAACACCTCCCTCCAGTTAAAGTGTGTTGATGTGTGCTCTTCTAAAAGGAGGCTCGGGCCTTTCTATTGTACACTTTTCAAACCGCAAGACCTAATGCAGACTGACAGGCCAGTTAGCAGACGAGACCTGTGCTATGAGCCAGACATAAATAAGGACCACAATCAGACTCCAACAAAGACGGAGGAGTATAAAACCTGCCCACACACACACACACAAGCACAAGAGCACTCAGAGAAAGTGAGTTCCTCATTGATTGTTTTGGTGAAGACCCACAGTCATAAAAGAGCTGACAGACAGTAAGTGTTGCCTATATCTGGGCCAACTTTAAACACAGCCATGTCTATTTTAGTGGATGTTGCCTGAATCATCACTATCTGTGTAATCCAAAGGAAATAAAACAAGCTTATAAAGAAATATGATAATACATATTTTAGAGCTATTTAGGTATCACTTTGCGTTTCAGTTACCATGTTATTTACACTAAAGTCAATACATCACAATAGCAATTTGTAGTTAAAAGCTGCTTCAGAAAATAAGCACATTTCTCATTAGTCTTACCCACTAATTTGTATTGATTAATGTTGTAATTACATCGAAACATGAACACTTGTGTAAAGTGTGGCAGCTATTATTTGATTAAAACTATTGATTTCTACAGTGCACATTACAAGAAAGGGTTATATAGTCCAGTGGAGGCAGCACAATACAATACAACTTTATTAATCCCAGAGGTGCAATTTAGTTTCAGGCATACAGAACACTGAAGCAGACACTCACAGATGTGCAATTGAAGATCTAAAAGTCATATGGTAAGAGTAAGAGAGATAATTACTAATAAATAAAATAATATCCTATGAAATAGGCCTATACAGTGTTAAATATACAACAATGTAAAGAGGAAAAACAACCAGAACAAGAATAAGGTATCATATAATATATATGTGCGTTAAAAGTTCTGCTTCTCAAATCCTGTCTGTATAGTGGTGGGGACAATGTTTTTAAGCAACCTTTTCTGCCGGTTGAAATATGGACAAAGCCAGCTTTTAGGTTGTTTTGACCTAGAGGCTGGGTTAAATGTTTAACTATTGCTTAAAAATTACTATATTTCTTGCTTAAAAGGAGCCCAAAAAATGGCATTTATTAAGAAGTTGAATAAATAATATTTTTTCAATTGCTCATTAATAAATGTTCACCTTTTGATTATTGCTGATGCCGCTTGTAATTATGCATCTAATTTTAAATTTACAAACTATTTTGGGCTCATTTTAGGCCAGCCATGTAGTCATTTTAATCAATAGTTGAGTTAAATCAAACTACTCATAAGGTTGGGTTAAACATTCAACCCAACTCTCTACACTCTTAAAAATAAATTTGCTTCACGATGCCATAGAAGAACCTTTTTTGTTTAAATGGTTCCATAAAGAACCTTTAACATCTGAAGAACCTTTCTGTTTCACAAAAGTTTCTTTGTAGCGAAAGAAGGTTCTTCAGATTATAAAAAGGTAAGAAAGAGATGGTTCTTTAAAGAACCTTTGACTGAATGGTTCTTTGTGGAACCAAAAATGGTTCCTCTGGCATCGCCTGAAGAACCTTTTGAAGCACCTTTATTTTTAAGAGTGTAGGTCAAAACAACCCATTCATGAGCCACCAGTAGGTGGTGACTGTGAGTGAGTCATTTAATGATTTGCTCAACCCAATTTCTTTAGAAACACTTATTTATATATGATCAAAACGAATGACTTTTGAGTAAGTCATTGAATCATTTATACAACCGATTTGTTCAAAAACACTGATTCATTTAGTATGAAAAAAGTCACGAGTTGCTTTGTTCAAAACACTGAATCACATTGCAAACTGGTGTGTCTTACCATATCATTTTAATGTATTGTCTTAATTATGAACACACTGGTTTGTAGTGCAGTTTTACTGTTTACTCCACATTGCTATTCTTCTCATTATTTCACTATCCACCTGTTTCCTGGAGGCGCTACTCTAAAAAAGAACGTGGATACAACTTCCGGTGAGGTGGTGGAAGTAGTAATTCCAATAGTATTTTGTGTGCAAATTAGTAAAGTGGCTAAGTGTTTTTCTGATCATTGATTACTTTGTAAAGTTGCAAACCTTTATGAGAGACATCGTTATGGTGCTCAGGAACAACAAGTGTTGTTGGAAGTTGTGTTCCCACATCGTTAGCAAATTTGGATCACTAAATCTTTACTTCTTAAACAGTGGTGTGACATTTGAACCAAGGCATCGGAGCTTGTGTTAAGGGACATGCCAGACAGGGTTGCCAGGTTTTCACAACAAAACCTGCCCAATTGCTACTAGCTCAAAATTAGCCGTCTTGTTTTGAGGGGGTCCTCCATTAAAAATCGCATTCTGGGGAGTTCTGTTAATGTAGAAATGATATGACCAATGACAAATGAAGCTTCACTTTCTGTCTGGTCATGTGCGTGATTCACTTGAGTGTCCCCTAACCCCTAAATCTTACTTTACGAGTAACTTAGTCTACATTTTCATTCTGACTTATTTCATTACATTTTTAAATACCCAGTCATACAAGTTATATGAAGAATACAAATTATTTCAGGAAAATTGAATATTTGCCATATGCAATTCATATATGTGTACAATATTTTCTATTACATCATATTGATGTTTGTAATGGCATTTAATGCCACACTTTAATGGGTAAATTAATTTATCAGAGACAGAAATTTAACAAATAAACACACACACTCTGTTAAGCTTTTATTTGTGCATGTAACATTAGTCAATCTGAGGTAAATTTGGAATTTGAGGTAAATGTTTCGTCCGACAGAGCTTTTTTCACAGGCTTTTGGCTGCTTTATTTTTTACTAACCAATAGATAGTGCTGTTTTCGACACACTCAAAGCTTTTTTTAATCTTTTACCGAAACAGTCAGAGGAAAGTGTCAGTGCTTCATGACATTTCATTGCCCATCACTACTGTCAACTCTTGAATGAATGAGTGTAGTGTCGCTTGTTTACTTTGAACCCGGAAGACGCTCCCACTTTTAACGCAAGGCCTCACGCGGCGTAGGAAACTTGTGGATAGAGGGTTTGCACTTACGTCATGGTCACTAAGATATTAGCCTAATATTTTAACTACCTGACTGGAAATGATGAGAACAGACTCAAATGTTATTAATATTCTTGCCTGGAAATCCTGGTTCAGTTTGTCCAACCACAAATGCCTTCTTGACTTCTTCTTTTTGCACTCTTTTCCTTGATTTGTTATATCTTTTGGCAGTCAGTTGTACTCCAAATATTTTTCCCATTCCGACTGATTAGCACAGCCCAAAACATGACAATTAATGACCATTTCCAGCAGCAATAATCAGCGAAATTTGTTCAGTGGCATTATTTACGTTCTGTGCTGCCAATATGACCGAGTGACAAAGCGTCGTCAAAATAGCGGCTAATGAACCGGAAGTCTCGCCAATGGACCCTTTTCACAAGCCTGTGATGACGCGTTTCAACGGTCATCTCATCATAAATCCTTTAAAGTTTTTTATATTTAGATTTTTAAAAATATGTATGTACATTTATAACATTATACTTTGTATTATATCACATTTTTATCAAGTAACAAAAAAACTAATTAACGCTATGTGAGGGTGTTTCTAATGCTGCGTCTATGGGAGGGACGGTAAATTTGACGTTGTTCTCTGTTCTGACTGCCGATATCAGTCTCTCTCAATTTTTTCCCTTTGATTGTAAGTCGTGAAAACACTATCGCGTAGTTTTTCTTTTGCTGTTTAGGCAAATGGGAATGCAAAAAATATATATTTGTGGTACTCTCCCATTCACTGCTTTCGGATTTTACCCAACTATGACGACTTCCGTTATGAGAAATCCGGAAATGTGAGAAAGCTCCATAGGCTTAGCCACGTTGCAGAATAAGGTGGATAGGAACGTAAATAAGTAATTAAATAAATAGATTAATAACGTAAAGGGTTTGATACAAACTATCAAACTGTTGGTTTAGCCAACAGATATTGTAAATAATGATTTTATGAAATTACAAACTTCGAAACGTGTGACAACTTGACAATCATGAAACATTCAGTTCACAAAGTGTACAGTTCAACCTTCAGGTTAAATTATTAGTCAGCTTTTGCCTGCATGTTTGTTTGATTATTTATTGTTCGTAAACAATTTGTATTATAAAAAAATATAATAGGCTACTGTAATTTACATTTGTAGGTTTAAAGTTTAAAGGTTTAATTAAAGGAAACACATGTGTGTAGCTTAGCCTAATTAGCAACTAGCCCCGCAATACCCAATATTTCAAAGCAATGTACATCTTAAATCAAAACTGGGGCGATTTTATTTTCGAATGGGCGGCCCAATCGCATTAGTGATGAATAGCATTGTATTTCCATTGGGTGGCGCTGATCGGGCTCTCGCTGATGGAGGGATGAGTCTCATCACATGGTCCATATGCCCGGAGAAAGTGAGCGATCATCGCAGTCTCTGCGCTCTCTAAACTCGATCAGAGTAGGCGGTAGTGCGCGCGCTCCCCAGCAGATGAACTGAGAGCAAAAGACCAGCCATGATGCTCAGCCTGCAGCGGTGTGCGCCGGAGGAGCAGAGCTGAGGAGCCGCGATCATGCCGGAGAAGAGCGCACAGTAGAAGTCTTCTCACCGAGGATGGCAGGGATGCTGCGCGCCGCATCACTCTCTCTGGCTCTGTGAAACGCACGGTAAGCGCGCTTCATCTTCCCACACTCACCGTGTCACGAAATGTTCAACTTTGAGCTGTTTTGTATGTCATTTGAAGGCGTTTTATGTGTTTGGCTCGGTGGGTTGTTGATCAGAACTTTGTGAGAGTCTTATTAGGTTTGTCACTTTATATAACTATGGTTCTGTATAGCCTAAATATGCTGTTTGCTTTCAGACACGAGACGTTTCACAGACAATAGCAGCCTTAGTCAGTCTAAAACGCGATTAGGGCTGTGCTGAGATCTTTTTCACTAGACTGGAGATCACTGAATGGGTATTCTGAGCTCATATTGATGCTCTTATTGATTCTGGATTTTCTTGAGAGGGGCGGTGAAGTGGAAGATACAGTAGTGAGAGTAAATTAATAAGATAAAGATGCTTTAAAGTGTGTCCTAAATGACGTTTGAAGACAAATTTTGCTTGTCCTCTTCTGCTGATAAAGAAAACTACCAAAAAGTAACCTATTTTTATGGATACCATGCTTCTACCAAGCCTTTTTTGGGACAAGTACTACAGTATCACTATAATTTGTTGGATATGCTGCATTGATGTTTTTGGGATGGGACCATGTTTTTCTGGACATAACACCATAGTTTTATGTAGATTTACCATGCTATTTTGAATACCCAATATCCAATGTCCAAGTCAGATATCTCTTATAAAAAATACTTTGGCAGTACCATGGTACAGTGATTGTAATACTATGGTACTTTAAAATATTTATACTCATTTCGTTAAAAATTATGCTACATCCAAGAATACCATGGTAAAACCATTGAAGTACCATTGCATTTTTGGACATCTTGCATGGTCATCATGATTTGTACAGTATTAATTGTACTAATATCTACTAGTGTTAATATTTGATGGGATTATTGACAAAGTACTGATTTTGTAAGGGATATATTTAATGTGTTTAATATTATCACAGTATGTTTAGTTTCTTTTTTGCAGCTGTGGTAAAGCAGCTTCCTTCATATTGTCTGCGTTTTGGGAGCGCAATTAATGGTGTGATCTCTAAGTGTTAAGTTATTCCTCCTGGCCCAGTGGGATAGACTTTATTCGAGCAAGAAAGTGACTTAACACAGAGAGCTTATGCCCCCCAGTGCCCGCTGACCGAGAAACTGCGCGAGTCTGTCCGATACAGTGAATATGGATGAATGAAATCCTCTTACTCTGCAGCTCAAACTCACTGTGTGCGAGTGTATGAGAGAGATATGCTCTCTACTGAGGGCTTAGTGACTGATCAACTGTCTTTTGCACCTTATTGTGCCAACCGTGTTGATTTAAGCAGCACTGTTATGAGTTAAATGTCATTGGCAGAAAGAAATATTTGTACATTTGATAATTAAGTTGCAGGATTATAGATTCAAAAAAGCTTGTCTAAAGCGCGCAGACATAGTTCACCCATTCACATGTCTAGTTTTGGCCAGTTTAGTCGAGTCACACCTTGTACAGATAATTTACTTTAAATTCATCATCAACCTCCCTGCCTTACTGTATGTCGCTTAAAACGTATTTTCCTGTAGAACACAAAGAATTATTAGCAAAATATAGAAATGATCACTGGTTGTCATGTTCAGCTGCAAATATTTTTGATTTATTAAATAATAATTTGTTGTGAAATGCAAATAACAATAAAGTAATAATAATCATAATAATAATAATTAGTATTATTATATAGTTTTTTTGTATTTTACAAGAAATTGTAATTTATTTAATAAAGGAAAACATACTATTATTATATTGTAGTTTGTATTGTTGTAATTTTTGTATTTCACAATAAATCTGAATTTATTATTACTTATTATTATATTGCTTTTTGTTTTTCACAAAAAAATGAAATTTATTTATTAAAGGAAAAATATTATTATATTGTAGTTTGTATTGTTGTATTTTTTTGTATTTCGCAAGAAGTTAGAATTTATTTAATCAATCAAAATCATTATTATTATTATTGTTCTTATTATATTGTAGTTTGTATTGTTGTCTTGTGAAATGCAAGCATAATATTATTATAATAATTATTATTATATTTCTGTATTTCACAAGATATTGTAATTTATTTAATAAAGGAAAAAATCATCATCATCATTATTATATTATAGTCTGTATTGTTGTCTTGTGAAATACAAACAATAATATGTTAATAATAATAATAATAATAATAATATAGTTTTTTCACAAGAAATCATAATTTATTTAATAAACAAAAATTATTTATTATTATTATTATATTGTAGTTTGTATTGTTGTCTTGTGAAATATAAACAATAACATGGTAATAATTATTATTCATAATTTCAGAATTTATTTAATAAATCATCGTTATTATTATTATATTGTTATTTATTTTGTATTGTTGTCTTGTCCAATGCAAACAACATAGTAATAATAATAATAATATATTTATTATTATATAGTTTTTTTGCATTTTACTATAAATCATAATTAATTGAATAATAACATATTATTATTATTATTAATTATATTGTAGGTTGTATTGTTGTCTTGTGAAATACAAACAATAATATGTTAATCATAATTTATTATTCATAATTTCATAATTTATTTAATAAATTATTATTATTATTATTATTACCATTATTATTATCATATTATATTTTAATTATTATTATATAGTTTGTATTGTTGACTTGTGCAGTGCAAGCAACATGTTAATAATAATAATAATAATTATTATTATATTGTTTTTTGCATTTCACTAGAAATCAATAAATTGAATAAATCATTTATTTATTATTATTATTATTATTATTATCATAATTATTGTTATTACTATTATATTTTGTATTTCACAAGAAATGGTACTTTATTTAACAGAGGACAATAACAATAGTAGTAGTAGTAATAATAATGATAATAATAATAACAACTTCACAAGAAATTTTTATTTATTTAGTAAAGAAAAAATTATAATTTTTAATTAATATATTATTGCAGTTTGTACTGTTGTCTTGTGAAATACAAACAATGATATGTAAATAATAATAATAATAATAATAAAATTAAAATTATATAGTTTTTTGTATTTCAATAGAAGTAATATTTTATTTAATAAAAAAAATATTATTATTATTATTTATTATTATTATTATTATTATTATTATTATTATTATTATTATTTAAGGTTATTTGCTCTCAAATCAAATACTAGATACTAGTACTAAAAAACTAGTACGTTTTTTTTCTTTGATTAGGTTTTTGGCCGCATAGGGCACCACGTAAGGTGTCACTAGCACCGCCTCTAACAAACAAACAAATAAATAACGCTTTAGAAAACGTCTTTGTCTCTTTTGCACATATATGCAATCAAGTCCACATGCAAACTGCAAATATGGCATGACCTTTTAAAGGCCCACCAGCAACTTTCTTCTGTTGCTTGCCTCTTATATATTAAACATGCCACATCCTTACAGATAGGCTACAGTGGCTGCACTTTAACCACATGACCAGAGTCTGTGTTGTGTGACATGACAGGCAGTCATGCTGTCACAGCAGGATGCAGAAACTCGCTCACTGTGGGTTCAGCTAAGTGTTTGTAAGGTGCACGAATGGGTCAGTTTGTACGCAATATATGCATTCCGAGTAGACGCTCTCCCACATGTGCAGCGCACAGACAGGGTTTAATATGCACGCCGTGCACTTCTGCCACCGCTGATGTCAAAGTAGATTCAGGATCAAGTAACACTCGTATACGCTTCTGTATCTTAAGACAGATATGAGCTGAGTTGAGAGAGAGGGAGGGAGGGAAAAATGAATAGTCCCTATGGATTACAGTGGAATATGTGTGACGGAGGGCAGAGGGAGGGTTTAGGGCACCAGACGCACTGACTGTATGAAAATCCCTTAATAATTAACACTACACAAGCCACGAGGACAGAGGAAGGGTACAAACGGATGGAAAACCGCTGTGTACGTGACACTTACGTAGGGTGGTCAACATGTTATCTAGAATGAATTCTACTGAGAAGTGTTGGGGGATCTCCCAAAATGAATGAAGTTCTTTTTAAAGATTCTTCAGCGTGTCACCTTAAAGGGACAGAACAGCAAAAATGAAAACCTGATGTTGGTGTAAATCTGAATGGCTTACGTTCTTCTGTGGAACATGAAAAAGATATTTTGAGAGATTTGAGAAGTGACTTTTTGTCAAGTAAGATGATCTCCGAAACAGATTGGTTAACATTTTTCAGAGTCTCTTTTTCTGTGTTACTCAGAAGAAAGAAAGCCATACAGGTTTGGAATGACATGAGGTTTTTTGATAAACCACTTCTTGAGCTAACTGTTATTCAGTGAAAAAATCAATTTTATTTATCTTGAGGGTTGTTGAGTGGACTACACTGTTGAGTTTGTGGTGCGTTGTGCCGTGAAAGACCTTCAACATCCAAAGCACAAAAGGCTCATTGTAGTGTAAAAAAAGTTCTTGATTTTACATCATAGACTCTGCAGATGTACACTCTGAAAAATGTATCTATCTATCTATCTATCTGTCTGTCTATCTATCTATCTATCTATCTATCTATCTATCTGTTTATCTATCATCTATCTATCTGTCTGTCTATCTATCTAATATTTTTGAAGTAGTTTTAATTTTAATTTTAGTAATTTTGCTTTGTATAATTTTTTAAATAATAATTTTTATTCATTTTATTTCAGTTTTAGTAATTTTTTTAAAAAAATTTTAATTTCAGTTAACATTTATTTTATTTCAAGTAACTTCTTTTTACAGTTTTTCTCAGTCGCTTTGGTGCATTTCTCAAATCATCCTTAACATTTGCAAAGAAGTATGTGCATTTCTCAAAACAATTCATACAAACAGCACAACACAATGGATTACCTGCAAAAGCCGGTAACTTACTCAAAATCTTTAGTTCATCTGTCAAAGGTAAGTATGCGTGTCAATGAACATATCAGTGCCATCAGAATGAAAAGTCCTTGTGTCATTGTTCACAAACAAGATAGTCAAAATGCTTAGTCATGTTGTCAATCAAACAGTGTACTCCATTAGCATTACCTGATGTAAACTATAGCAATAGTTTGCATGACAGTTACTGTACTGAAATGCAGAAGGCTACAATTCGTATGTGTGGCTTATATCCATTTCAAAAGTACAAACGTACACATTACTGTATGTGAGATATTGATTGAAAGAGACTGGATAGGACAAAAAAAGAAAAAAAGAAAAAAAAAACACATTACAGAGTCATTGTGATAGACAAGAAAAAGAAATATCCCTGATACACGTACATCACTAAGACGTCTATTTTACGTCTACATTTACATCTGCAAGATTTATTTTTTAGTGCTCATCTGCACGTTTCCTACCAGGGGTCAAATAGACTTTTATTAGATGTCTTTACTGTAAGATGTTTATGATTTAGAGTGTATGTAAAACTGACATCTTACAGATGTCTGCCAGATGTTTGTACATGGCAGATGCACAAAAAGCGAAAATACAAAATTAGAAAGGCAAACACAGGAATTACCCCTTAGGCAGAACTTTGCTTTTGCATACAGCACTCTATGAGGAATTTCAGAGAACTGCTTTGTTATTGGTTAATCTACATTCCCTTATTAGTGAAAGTCAAGATTCACCTGCACAATGCATGGCAAATTTACAAATAGACTAACAGGAATGTGTAGAATATATACATGACAGTTTATGACAACTACAGGGGTTGGACAATGAAACTGAAACACTGGCCAATATAGTGTTGGAGGTTTCATGGCTATATTTATGCAGCCTGGTGGCCAGTCTTTACTGATCGCACATTCCACCAATAAGAGCAGAGTGTGAAGGTTGACTTTGTGCACCCAATAGCTCAAACATTGTACCCTGAAGGTGGTGCCGTGTATTAGGATGATAATGCACCAATACACACAGCAAGACTGGTGACAAGAGTGATTTGATGAACATGAAAGTAAAGTTAAACATCTCCCATGGCCTGCACAGTCACCAGATCTGAATATTATTGAGCCACTTTGGGGTGTTTTGGAGGAGCGAGTCAGGAAATGTTTTCATACACCAACATCACATAGCGACCTGGCCACTGTTCTGCGAAAGGAATGGCTCAAAATCCTTCTGGCTACTGTGCAGGACTTGTATTTGTCATTCCCAAGATGAAATAATGCTGTATTGGCTGCAAAAGGAGGCCAAACGGCATACTAATTGTGGTCTAAACCCAGGTGTTTCAGTTTCACTGTCCAACCCCTGTATATCAACCATTTTGCATTTATTGACTTATACGATAAACTAATGACTAGATGTTTTGAGGGGTAAGACTATCGCACAGAGAACTATATAATACATTTTGAGCAACATGACACTAGCAACTGATAATGTAGGAAAACATCAATTGCATAAATGTACCAAAGCAATCGCAACTTGTTCAAAAGAATGAGAAACTGCTATTATGATGTGCACAAGTGACGGAGGTTGAACAAGTAGTTTTGGGAATTTCATTTCTGATCTGAGAAATGCACCAAAGTAACTGAGAAAAACTGTAAATGATTTTAGTTTTAGTTAACTATAATATATAGTATAAATAATAGTATATATATATCATATTTTCATTTTATTTATCATCATATTTCATATTTGTATCATATTTATTATTTAAAATATATCTGTAGTTTTTTCTTCATTTTTATTTTAGTCTTAGTTTTTAGTTTTTTAAGATTTTAGTTTTAGTTAAGTATAATATCCCTGAGTAAAATTCTCTCTCTCTCTCTCTCTCTCTCTATATGTATATATATACTTGTATTATTATACTTTTTTTATTGTATTTTTAATTTTCAGTTAATTTTAGTTTTAACTATAATAACCCTGAGTAAAATTATAAAAAAAAAAAATATATATATATATATATATATATATTCATATTTGTATCATATTTTCATATTTATTTATTATTTAAAATAATAAAAAATAATCTGTAGTTTTCATTCATTTTTATTTCAGTTTTAGGTTTTTTTTGTTGTTGCTTTTTGTAATGATTTTAATGACATTTATTTTATTTATTTTATTTTTTTATGGCTTTAGTTTTAGTTAACCATAATATCCCTGGGTAAAATTATGACAAAAGTGTTAATTTTGGGTGAACTATCCCTTTAAATGATCTATATTAATGTTTATCAAAAAAGTGGTAATCACATATTTAGGATTTTATAAGTACTAATGTAATAGTTCATGAATAAAGCATTAAAAAAAGCCTTAGTGGTGTGTCACCTCTGTTGTCTCAGGCGGTTATGACCTTGCTATGAATAATTTACAACCGTATTAAAACCATTTGATGGTGAAATAATTTTTTGTTTTAGGGTTTATAGTCAACATTAAATCAAAATTGACCATGTTTACTTTTGTATGCATGTTTCTGTTCTTATTGGGAATGATTCATGACTTTGTTTTAAAAAGAAAAATGTCTTCATAAATGTACAGGGGTTGGACAGTGAAACTGAAACACCTGGGTTTAGACCACAATTAGTATGGCGTTTGGCCTCCTTTTGCAGCCAATACAGCATTATTTCATCTTGGGAATGACAAATACAAGTCCTGCACAGTAGCCAGAAGGATTCTGAGCCATTCCTTTCGCAGAACAGTGGCCAGGTCACTATGTGATGTTGGTGTATGAAAACATTTCCTGACTCGCTCCTCCAAAACACCCCAAAGTGGCTCAATAATATTCAGATCTGGTGACTGTGCAGGCCATGGGAGATGTTTAACTTTACTTTCATGTTCATCAAATCACTCTTGTCACCAGTCTTGCTGTGTGTATTGGTGCATTATCATCCTAATACACGGCACCACCTTCAGGGTACAATGTTTGAGCTATTGGGTGCACAAAGTCAACCTTCACACTCTGCTCTTATTGGTGGAATGTGCGATCAGTAAAGACTGGCCACCAGGCTGCATAAATATAGCCATGAAACCTCCAACACTATATTGGCCAGTGTTTCAGTTTCATTGTCCAACCCCTGTATACCTAAAGTTTTATGGTAGTAAAATGTGTTGAATGACGCTTCTTTACTCTTGTTTTTCAAAAAGCAGGTTTATATTCTTCCAAAAAGCATCCCACAAGCAAAAGAGCCCTTGTATGGTGCCATTTAGAATCCATTTTTCATAAGAGCCTATTGGTTTCTGGGTTTTTAGAGCAGCAGTACACAGATGGTTTTCTTTCTGAAACTTTTGAAAAACTTCTCCTGTGGTATCAGGCCAAAAAGCCTTTTATGGCTCTAAAAGAACCTCTATTGTAAAGAGTGCAAAAGTGTTGTTATTCACAGCTGAACAAGAGTGACCCGCATGCGTTTGGTTCACTGACATCATCTTCCGTCTGCTCGGTGGAGAGGCGGTGACCCGAGGAACATCCTCTGGTTGCATCGAGGATGACAGAAAGTGAGATTCATGTTGCTATTCCTCTCATCCAGGCAGACAGGAACCCCCTCGCTCTCGATTTCTCATCACTGGCTATCATATGGTCAGGAAATAGGAGTGGGCTGCACCAAACTCAATAGGCATTTAAGCACTTAGGAGTATTTCGGGGCCTGTTGTGATACGCATTAGACTAACAGGCTTCATCCATAACACTACACAATATTGATTCATTTCCTCAGGGCGAAGGGCATAATAGCCTTTATCTGTTTTCACTCCTTATCACCCTTGTTGCCTAATCACTTTGACTGTTTGCTGCCATTAAAGTGCTTAAAATGCCAACGCCGTCATCTCCGAAGGGTAGAAAACTCTGTCAGTGAAGGGATAAAGCATTTTTGCAGTGTATTTGATGTTCGTGATGTAACAGCGACATGGATTTAGTAACATTTCACTCTGTGAAAGAGGTCATTGAAGTCTGTGTTCATAAATGATAATTCCTACTTCTGTATCAGACGTTTGTTGTCGTAATGCTCCATATGACAATTATTAACCAAAAGAGGAAACGGTGGGCTTGGGTAGAGGCAGACAGGACACTGGGTTTTCCCCAGTCCGACTGAAGGAATTTTTGCAAGTGGTCGCAGCTAACGCGTATTGACCTATTTTTTATGAGGATGGTCTGAGATCAGCTTTCCATGTCCTCTTTTGGCCCACGCTGAGTCCTGGTTTCTCTAGCTCACTATGGTAGTGCGCAACAGGAAAAGTGCAGCATGCCTGTGAGCTGCAGAGCATCCGCCTAGAAAACAGAGTGAACTCAGCCACAGATCTGAGAGAGAGGCTGATGTGAAAGAAAGGAAGAGATTTTGGTGGTTGTGGAACACAACTGACTAGGCCAAAGACTTGTTATCAACTGGTTTTGTTTCAAGACCCAACGACAATGCCAAAATTGTTTAGTGCACAAAACACACATGCGTGTGGTGCTGCTGACACAGGAGACGGGGTTCTGATGTAGAACCTGTTTACAAACAGAGGAATGCACATGCATCATATGTGGTACAGTCGTGAATGGCGGTGGATACTGACCCAGACGAGAAGAAATTGTAGAAATCGTAGCTTCATAACATTACGGTTGAACCACTGATGTCACATGGACTATTTTAACGATGTCCTTACTACCTTTCTGGGCCTTGAACGTGGTAGTTGTGTTGCTGTCTATGCAGGAAACAACGTGAGTAATTAATGACAGAATTTTCATTTTTGGGTGAACGGATAGTGAAAATTGCTAAAAAAAACAGCTAAAACCAGCCTAAGCTAATAAATAATAGCCTTTATTAACAGCCTTTCTTAGCTGGCCAGGCTGGGAGACCAGCTAAAACCAGCCATTTCCAGCTCAAACCAGCTAACCCTGCTGCAAAAAACAGCTAAAACCAGCCTAAGCTGGTTGGCTGGTCTTAGCTGGTCAGCAGGCTGGTTTTAGAGGGGTTTTGGTCACTTTCTTAGCTTGGTCACTTTCATAGCTTTGGTCTCTTTCTTAGCACTTTCTTAGCTAACAACCAGCTAAAACCAGCCTGGCCAGGCTGGGAGACCAGCTAAAATCATCCATTTCCAGCTCAAAATCATCCATTTCCATCTCATCCATTTCCAGGCTGGTCTTAGCTGGTCAGCAGGCTGGTTTTAGAGGGGTTTTGGTCACTTTCTTAGCTGGCCAGGCTGGTCTTAGCTGCTCAGGCTGGGAGACCAGCTGGAACAACCAGCTAAAACCAGCCTGACCAGGCTGGGAGACCAGCTTACACCACCCATTTCCATATTAAACCAGCTAGCCCTGCTGAAAAAACAGCTAAAACCAGCCAACCAGCTTAGGCTGGTTTTAGCTGTTTTTTTTCTGCCTGACATTTTCTGCCTGATCTCATAAGCAAAAAATATGTGTGGGAACTTTTTCGCAAGACGTGAAATACGTACCAATAAATACATATCACTGCAGTTTCATGTTTCACTTTCTGGTGTTGTGACGAATTCTAACCCCAATCCAGATTAATACCCCACTAGTATTAGTAGGTTTAGGGTTAGGTGTGGGCATGCGGTTAAGATTAGGTGATCAGTTCTCAGCCGGCTCGGAATTGGATTTAGGATGCAGAATCCTTGGGTACAAATCCTGTGAAAAACATGACTCTCAATGAAAGAGCTGAAAGATGAGAGATCAAAAAACAAGCTAAAACGGCATGCTTGTGATTCCGTTTTCACATCACATTCGCTTTTGTTCATACTGTTTTTGTACACAGGGGCCATTCACACAGAACGCGTCTTTGCATCTCAAGACGCAGCACTCAGGAATGGTTTTTACAAAATGGAATGGAATGCGAGGGTCTCTGGACGCACTTTTGAAACGTGATGCAATAACAACAATAGTGGAAATAACAGGCAAATAAGCAAATAGCAGAATTCCTTTTTTATGGAACAAGTTGTGATAATCACTTGAAGTAATGTTATATAATCTGAACACAGCCACTATGAGCACCTCCTCCACCATGTTGCAAGATGACAACATCATCAAACTTCTCTTTCACACGAATTGGTGAAAACAAGTAAAAAGTCTTTATTATGCATGACAGGAGGTGGTGATGTCACTGTAAAGAAAACACTACGCTTCTGCGCACATACAGACTGAACATGTAATATGCATGACGACACAGTTTTCACAGATTAGCATTTTTGTAGTTTACACAGATAAATGTATAATTTTCAAAAACTTGTACTTTGAAATCCGCACTTTGAAAGCACCGCGTTTTCAGGCCTACAAAACGCTGTTGTCATATAAATGAATGGTCAAAATGCATAAAACGTTGTAAATGCCCCCTAATGGTACATTCAATTCCTCCTGGGAAGTTTGTGTTTACGATTTGGGAAGTTGTAATTATGATGTCTTTTTGGTTGGAGCAAGATGTACCTTTTCTACATAAAATGCAACAAAATTTGTTAACTCTGTACATTAAGAATGCACATTGGGTGTGTTTTCGATTTTTTTGATGGTTTAATTCAAATGTGAATGTGCTTTAAATTGATTTGTTATAAATATTTTCTGTCGTTATTGTACAATACAGTGGTATTTTGTACATGCAATTTAGACAGTTTTATAGTAAGTAAACTAAAAAAAAAAAAATCAAAAATGTTAACAAATTCACAATTAATAGAGATGCTATATACATATAACGTCCAACATGTTTTCTCACTGACACAACTCTAACTTGGAAACACTGGGCCTGTTGATGTCCATCTGAGTTCGACTCATAATTGACCCATTGCAGGAAGTTTGATTGACAGGTTTTCAGACCAATCATAATGCTGAATCTGACATTTTGTCCGACAAACAAACCAGACAGGAGAATAGAATAACGTTGGTGGACTTGAACTTGAAAATGGTGTATTGACGTCTTTCCGTGGTTGAAACAAGACACCTTCTGGTGTTCATTCATGTTTATTTTGTGCTATAACTAGTAAAGAACCACTTAAACTGAGGCACTACAGCGATCTGTGACGACACATTAAAGAGCCACAAAATGGTATTTATTGTTTGAATTCCTTATAAAATGACAAACTTTGAAAGCAGAGACTTCATACCAAAAGTAACTTGCTCTGTCTTAGAAAACTGTTGCGTTGTGGTTGACCTGTGGTTTGTATTTGGAATATCCATGTCCCACAATGCACAGCTCCATTGCTAGAGAAATTGACAGAATTACTTGATCAGCTTAATCATTTCAGTAAATTTAGCAGATCCAGTCTGTTTCTGGAAAGCCAGCGGTCTTCAAGGAAGGCAGTCATTATGTCGACCCCTTTCATTTAACCACTGTATTACTAATAAAAGCTGTTCCGCTCATTGCGTGCAAAAACAACAGGATGTATGACTTAGAAACAGACTATGAACAAAATCGAGTCTCTGGTTTCTATTTTGTAATGAAAATGCAGTTGAATGGAACTGTGGAGACCCAGATCAAGACATCGCAATGTGTATTTATAGTTTATTTACAATCACAATCTCGGTGCCGTCGTCGCCCTGGCAAACGGCAACAGCATCCTTATCAAAATAACACCTACATGTTGTTGCGAGTCGCAACAGTCTGCAGTTTGCCAGGAGGTGAAAGAGTGCGGTAGGAAATCAGTTGTGGTAGTTCAAAGAATCTGTGGTCTTACATATGAAGAAACACACGTTGACGCACAGGAACATGCACACACACACACACCCTTACTCTGCTGTCCCCTTTTACCAGTGTGTCATGTGAAGCAACAGCAGACAGAGCAAGTCTATTTTTAGCAAGCGCCTGCAAGACGCAAGCACATATGTTAAAATGCCGCTCAGCGGAATAGCAGTGTTAGCTATCTTTGCATCTTGTTGTATTATCATAAACGAGACGTGAACATACCATATAGCACAATATTTTGAGTCGTAATAGGAATGTTTCGCATGAAACGTGCCTTTTTTATGCACTTGCAGAATGTGCAGAATGGAGATTTTGACTTAGCCATGCTGCTAGTGTGTGATGCTAATGACACTTTTCATGAATACTCTACAAATTGGTGTCCTGTTAGTTTTTTAACTAGCATTAGAAGACAAATTTTTTGTTTTCTGTTGTAATAACTATTAGGCAAACTACTGTGTAACACAAAATTAAGCTAGTGTGAACTGTAGATAATAAACGCAGTCAATGATTTTGGTGATTTTGGTCTCCCAGAAGTCCTGAACTGTATTCATCACATAAAATAAATGCCAAAAGTTGGATTAATGCTGTGTTTTTTTTAGTATCGTTTATATACTGCTCTGAAAACATAAATGGTGTACGACTTGCACTGAAATAATTTTCACTCAGAAATTGCTAGTAAATTTTTACAAAAAAATAAATAAATAAATATAAAGGCAAGTTATATAATAACACTGAATATAAACTTGAAATTTGGATATAAAAAGACTGAAGTACCATATCCCAGGAATCTATGTTATATTTATAGCTTTAAAAAAAAATATTTTATGCTGAGTATTATAGTATTTAGTAATATTATAAATTATAATAATTGTAATATTTTATTTTATATATTTTCAGGTAATAGTATTTCAGTTTATAATATATATATATATATATATATATATAATTTATTGTATTTCAGTAGCACTGATTTGCAGTTTCTATACAACTCCTACCCTGTGATTTTTTTATTTTATTTTTTTTTTTGACAAATATTACATTTTTGACTGCAACACTGTTCAACCATTTAACCCTGTTATTATAGTTTATTTTATTATTTATTTTATGTTTATTTATTTATAGTTTATTAACTATAAACCATCATTTGCTCCCAAAATTATCTAGTCCCTTCTGACATCTAAATTTGCAACTGTTACTCATTCTGCTATTTTTTAAAACTAGTATCCATTTAATTTTAATGCATATTTTTATGTTTTATAAAATTTTATATTTTTATAATGCATAGTTTATTACTAGAAAATGTAGAAAATGTCAAAATCACAACAAATCACAACATAAACCAGGAATTCTAATTGTGTTCCAAACTTTAAAATGAATTTTAATAATGAATAGAAAATAAAACACCTAATAAAATATTTAGCTTGACCACCTGAGGTTGGAAATCAACATTGTACGGTGGTTTAGCAATTTTAAGAATTCTTTTTATTTTATTTTATTTTATTTTATTTTATTTTATTTTATTTTATTTTATTTTACTTTATTTTTGAGTCATTTTGCACCCTATTTGTTCTAACTGCTAGGTATTAGTCATTTTACTTAAATATATTAATTTTAAAAAGTTTTTAAGTTTCAATTTTTATCTAATATTTATATTTGATTCCCGCTTTAGTTCAGTTACTGAAAAACAAAATTACTGTTGTAGTGTTAGTTAACACTAAGGGGTTATTTAGTATACTTAAAATAAAATAAAATTAAATAAATTAAATTAAATTTTGGCTCATTTTAGGTACTAAAAATGTTCAGTAATATTTAGCAAATATTTAGTAATTTTACTTAAACTTAAATATATTAATTTTAGTAAGTTTTTAAGTTTCAAATATTTATCTAATATTTATATTTGATAAAAACAAAATTACTGTTGTTTCAGTTAACAGTAACAACAAGGGTTATTCAGTAAAATAAAATAAAATAAAATAAAATAATAATAAATATGGGCTCATTTTAGGTACTAAAAATATTCAGTAATATTTATCTGTGGCCCGCAAATTCTGTACAACTGTTATGTCATGATTTCCCACCATTACAAAAAAATGTAACATTTAAAATTTTGAAACCCAAGAAGTAACATGATTCATCTTGGCGGGAATTGTTAGAATTTCTAACGGGAATTTCTAACAAATTGTTAGAAATATTGTAGCGTTGATTACAACACAGCTCAACAATTCGACCCTGTTATTAAAGTTATTGTAAGAAAGATTATCAAGCAAATATTTTCTTCATTTTATTGGGAAATATTAGTTTAATATCAACTATAAAGCAGAATTTAGTTCTCAAATTATCTAGTCTGCTCTTATTGACATCTTAATCGACTAAATTCCATATTTTTCTCACTAGTATCCATTTCATTTTAATGAATATTTAATGTGTATTACTAGAAGATGACAAAATCACAACAAATCATAACATAAACTAGGGATTCAAATTGTATTCCATGAATCTGAATAATGAATAGAAAATAAAACAACTCATAAAATATTTAGCGTGACCACCTGTGGTTAAAAAAAAGAAAAAATCAACATTTCATGGTGTTTAAGCAATTTTAAGAGTTCTAGTTAATTTTATTGTGTTTATTTATTTTTTCCAGTCATATTTTACACCCTATTTGTGGAATGCACCTAATACAGCTGATGGGTATTAGACTCTCAAAGAAAGCTCTTTTATTCCCCAGTATAGCAGGTGAGGCTTTTGCTAAAGTGATTTGAGGATGAGAACGGTCTATTTCTGGAGTTTTCTTTGTTGAATTAATTTTGCTTATTTATGCATGCACCTCCACATGAAAGCATCCCGCGGTCCCTAGTGGAACTGATGAGTTGTGGAATGAGAGGAGTTTTAGCTCTTTCTTTCTTTCTCGCTCGCTCTCTCCGTCTGATTCACTTCTCTCACGTCTTCTGTTCTTTCTACCTGTTTTTTTCCTTCTCTCTTTCTTTGCAGATGAATGGAAAGGTCACTAAAGTGTTTATTCCCAACGCGATTGCGCTTTATTGAACGTGACGAATAGATCGTGTCGTATCGATTCCTCTGATCAATAGCTGGAGTGTTTGGAAAACTACAGAGGACTCTAATGAGATTGTTAGTAACCCAATTAGCTGCAAAAAACAGCTTATGAATTATGCAAGCCGTTATGCTCGACTGCCATATTAAAAATAAACTAAACACATTATTATCAACCTGATTAGTGGTGAGCAAGGTCAATGAATGTCAGTCTTCATTATTAGCTTAATGACTTCGAATGTGGCTCGACCTTCATTGTTTTTTAAGCTAACCACATATAAACTCTGTCTGTCCAGTTGATGACTTCAAATCACTTGTAATTCGAAATAGACCTGACTTTAAATATATAATGCTCTTTATTAAAATGGAAAGAATGCGTGTTTGCCAATTTGCAGTTGGTTATTGAATAAAATGAGGTTGTGCAACTGTTTAGTGCATTCGTTTCAGGGTGAGAAAAGAGGTTAAGGAAAGATGGATGGACAGATGAGCGGTTGGTCAAATTCGACTAGGACTACATTTTTCATAACTCTGTCAGGCGTAAACCTGCCTCGGCTTTCAAGCTGCATAAAATCAATGAGCGCACCATTAACCTACGATTGCACCGGTTCACTCCAGCGCTGCCCCCCACAGTTCATGGCCGCGTGCGAACACCTCACACTGCTGTGAAACAGATAAACTGATCGAGAGAAGTTGATGTACAGTAACAAATGTAGATGGTAGAAACAAAGATATAGCTTTAGATATGTCTTATAGCTATAAATATACTGCATGCTTACTTGTTAGTAGCAAACTACTGTGAGAATGTACAGTTTTGAAATCCCACAGTACACTGAAAATAGATCTTAAAGAATATTCTGGGCTATTTACAGCTTCAGCGTCTTAAATATAAACTTCAATGTACAGCATTTTTCAGGTTGCTTGGTTTCCTAAAGGAATACTCCGGGTTGAATTCAAGTTGAGCTCAATCGACAGAACTTGTGGCGTGATGTTGATTCATGTTTTGACTTGTCCTTTCTTTTCTTTAAAAAAATACAAATCTTAAATAAAACATTAGCACTAGTGTAGTGCTATAAGCAAAAGACAGACAGTGTGTATGTTAACGTGATTTTAATGTTGAAGAAAATGCTGACTAACCTAAACCAAACGTTCTTGCCACAACAACATAAAGCCAAAAAGCAATGGTAAAAAATGAAAAAGAGCTAATTTACAGTTTAAAAGAGAAGTCCACTTCCAAAACAAAGATTTACATATAATGCACTCACCCCCTTGTCATCCAAGATGCTTTTTGAGGGAAAACATTTCAGGATTTTTCTCCATATAATGGACTGATATGGTGCCCCGGTTTTGAACTTTCAAAATGCAGTTTAAAAGAGGCTTCAAACAATCCAAAATGCGGTTCTAAACGATCCCAGTCGAGAAAGAAGGGTCTTATCTAGCGAAACGATCGGTTATTTTCATAAAAATAATACAATTTATATATCGTGTTGTCTTACTCTGCCTGTACTGTTTTTGTTCCGGTTCATGACAGTTAGGGTATGTCAAAAAACTCCCATGTTCTCCCTCAACTTCAAAATCGTCCTATATCGCTGTTTTACCTTTTTTTTTAAAGGTGTTTGATCTTCTTTGCATGTTCACTTTGCAAAGACTGTGTCAGTACTTCTGCAGTAATGTAGGATGATTTTGAAATGATTTTTGAAGTTCAGAGAGAAAATACGATAGGAGTTTTTCGACATACCCTAACTGTCTTGAACCAGAATAATCAGAGTTCAAGGAAAGAAAGACAAGACGAGCGTTTGAGATTAAGTATTTAAATTGTATTTTTTAATGAAAATAACTGAACGTTACACTGGATAAGACCCTTCTTCCTCAGCTGGGATCATTTACAACCACATTTGGGATCGTTTGAAGCCGCATTTAAACTACATTTTGGAAGTTCAAAATCGGGGCACCATATCAGTCCATTATATGGAGTAAAATACAGAAATGTTTTCCTCAAAAAACATAATTTCTTTATGACTGAAAAAAGAAAGACATGAACATCTTGGATGACAAGGGGGTGAGCACATTATATGTGAATCTAAAGAACTTCTCGTTTAACTAATGGTTTTAACCCTAATTGGCCCCAATTACTTCAGTTGTAAGAGGCTCATGGTATAAAGTTTAATTTGATTCTAAAGCATTTTTGATCTGATTTTTAAAAAGTACACAAATTATTTATACACTTTTTGAAGTGTTGTTTTAAATGTTTTCAAAAAGAATGATTTTGAATCATTATCAGTATAGTATAGTATATTTTAAGAAGAATCGATTGTATAGTATAGAAATGTAAATGTTTGTCATTAAAAACACTCTAATAAGTTATATTTAAATATTTATGTGTGTGTATATATGTGTATATATATATATATATATATATATATATATATATAATAATTATATTATTATATATTATTATTTTATTATATATTTTATCTATCAACATTTTTAAAATGTAAAATAAAATAATATTTAAAAATATAAAAATAAATGTATTTATACTGCCGGTCAGAAGTTCAGGATCAGTAAAACTTGTAACTTGTAATGTTTTTTTTAAAGAAGCCTCTTATGCTCATCAAGGCTGCATTTATTTAATCAAAAATTGATAAAAAAATGCAGTAATATTGCAAAATGTAATTACAATATGAAAGTATGGTTTTTATTTTAACATACTTTAAAATAAAATTTATTTCTGTGATGCAAAGCTGAATTTTCATCAGCTGTTACTCCAGTCTTCAGTGTCACCTTCAATAATCATTCTAATATGCTGATTTATTATCAGTGTTGGAAACAGTTGTGCTGCTAAATATGTTTTTGGAACCTGTGATCCTTTTTTTCAGGATTCTTTGATGAAAGAACAGCGTTTATTTAAAATAAAAAAGGTTTTCCAACAATATACACTACTGTTAAATAAAATAAATTTGAATTGAATGTTAAATTAATAAAAGGTGATAGCAAAGATTTACATTGTTAGAAAAGATTTACATTTTGAATAAATGCTGTTCTTTTTAACTTGTTATTCATCAAATAATACTGAAAAAAGAATCACAGGTTCCAATATTTGGCAGCACAACTGTTTCCAACATTGATAATTTTAATAATAAATCTGCATATTAGAATTATTTTCGGAAGGATCATGTGACACTGAAGACTGGAGTATTAGAAATTATATTTGAAAGTATGTTAAAATAAAAACCATTATTTTATACTGTAAAACATTTTGCAGTATTACTGTTTTTGTTCTCTATTTTTGATCAAATAAATGCAGCCTTCTTTAAAAAACATTATAAGTCTTACTGATCCCAAACTTTTGAGTGGCCGTGTGTATATATAGATGAAAGATAGATAGATAGATAGATAGATAGATAGATAAATTATACATGCACATACACTCACAGAAGAATTAATATAAGCGTTTTTTGAAGATTGTAAACATTATGTTTCTGTATCTTAATAATGCAGCAAACCTTTCTTTTCTTTTTTTCTGAAAACAAGGGGTGACTCATAATTATTTTTCTGATTATCATCATTGTGTCACAAATGCTGTTGACTGAGCTTAACTTGTGTTGAATCCTAAATATTCCTTTAAGACAAATGCACCCACAATGGGTTTAGGGGTTTAGAAGGAGAATTGTGAGTTCTCTAGCTCTTATATGAATCAGTTAATAATTAAGTGTTATTTGAGCTGTGAAGTTGTCTAAATCATCTTTCCGTACTCTGAGAAACTTTTGGTTAGACGTATGCATAAACATGAGGTTGGAATCTGCTTTTAAGAACAAGGCTTTATTCCAAAAATCAGGATGTTTTTGAGGGTTGAGGTTTGATGGATTTTAGTGGGAGATTATTAAAGAAGCTCCCTTTGTCTTTTTGCTGCATACTGTACACTTCAAACGTCTCACACGGCTGTTATATATTATTCATGTGAGAATTATGTAACGGTGCCTACGTTGTGAAATGTCATAGAAGATTCAGAGGAGTTTGTTAGGCATCAGGTTCACAGATCTGATCGTGGATGGAAAAGACAGTTACACTTTATACTGCCATAGACAATCAAGCGTCATTCTGCTTTGTTCTCCCGCCGGAGAAAGAGTTGTGGAGCGCTGAAAGGCCCTCGGTGTGTTTTATGCGTTTGATCACGATGTGTCCCGCTTGCAGTGGTGCGTGGGTGTGGGTTCGTGCGCCGATGTGGAGGCAGGGTGGAGGTTGCCTGCACCTTTGCAGAAGAAGGTGGAAAGTGGGTGAGTCATCCAAAATTAAACCACAAAAGCAAGAGCAGAGCTGTGCGCTCAGGGGCCGTCTCTGTACACACACACACACGCACACCTCATAATGCAGGTTAATTAATGATTAACCTGCCATTTTATGCAATAATGAAATAGCGTTTACCTAAATTAAGAACTTCATAGTCGTAAAACATGTCAGATGACTGTCCAGCTAACCCCAGATTACTCTAACAAATAGAGAAAAATCGATTTGATTGTTTATTTGTTTTTGATTTGATTCAAAAGCAGTATTTTATCCAGGACAATTCAATTTAATGTGAAGTATACAGCAGACTGATTCAGTAACTTTTTACAATGCTATTTAATTAAAAAAAAATTTTTTTTATTATAATACATAATATTTTAAATAAGAAAATAATTAAATATATACACACAAATATTTTAATGTATAATTTTATTACAATTAAATAAAAATATATAATTTAAAATAAAAACTAAAAATATGTGTTTGTCTGTATGTATATATAAATATACACACACACACACAAATATTTTAATGTATAATTTTTATTAAAATGAAAAAAATGTAAAATGGAAATTTGTATATGTGTATATATATATATATATAATTATTCAAATAAGAAAATAATTAAATATATACACTAATATAATATATATGTGTGTGTTTATATAGAAAATAATTTATAAATACATACACAAACATTTTAATGTATCATTTTTATTAAAATTAAATATTTAAAATGAATATATATATATATATATATATATATAATTAAATTAAATTATAATTAAATATACACACACACACAATTATTTTAGTGTCTAATTTTTATTAAAATGAAATAGAAATATATAATTTAAAATAAACAATAATATTTTGCATATAGTTATTTATTTCTATTATATAATATAATTTTAAATGTTTTATATAAATTATAATGATCATTATTTTAGCATATTTTAGCATTTTTAATTTTTAAAAATAAAAATTGTACTACATCTAAACACTTTAAAAACTATAAAAAAAATTATATTAATAATTAAATATACACACATGTATTTTAATGTATAATTTTTATTAAAATGAAATTAAAATATATAATTTAAAATAAAAAAATGTGCATGTAGTTATTTCTATTTTATATATATATATTTCTATTACGTATATATACATATTTTTTTTATTATTTTATATTAATTATTTATAATGATCATTGTTTTTAGCATTTTTAATTTTTTAAAAATAAAAAGTCTATGAATAAAAATGAGCATATAGGTATTTCTATTTTAAATATATATTTCTGTTATACACACACACACACACACACACACACACATATATATATATATATATATATAATTTTATTTTGTTATATGAATTATTTATAATGATCATTATTTTTAGTATTTTTAATTAGTATTACATCTAAACACGTTAAAAACTATTAAAAATGTTATATTAATAGTTAAATATACACACACACAAGTATTTTAATGTATAATTTTTATTAAAATGAAATGAAAATATATAATTTAAAATAAACAATAAAAATGTGCATTTAGTTATTTCTATTTTGTATATATATTTCTATTACATATATATATATTCTTTTATATTAATTACTTATAATGATCATTGTTTTTAGCATTTTTAATTTTTTAAAATAAAAATTCTACGTCTAAACACTTTAAAAAGTATAAAAAATGTTATATTAATAATTAAATATACACAATCACAAGTATTTTAATGTATAATTTTTATATTTATATTTTTGGATAATTTAAAACAACCAATAAAAATATTGTATATAGTTATTTCTATTACATATATATTAAAAAAAAAAAAAATTCTACTACATCAAAACACTTTAAAAACTATAAAAATGTTATATTATATTATATTATATTATGTAAAACACAAACGATTTATTATTTAAAAGTTTTCAGATCTATGTAGGTTAGTTAGTAGGATTTTTAATCACCGGTTTGAGAAACGACTGAATCGTTTACTATTGTCAGATTCTTGTTCCTCACAGGACGTCTTATTTTCTGTCATGTCTCAGAGCTGAGAGTGGAGAAAATGCGGTCATCTTCTGAGGTGACCCCGTCAAAGTCACAGAACAGAAGACACGTCTGTCAGTCGCCGCTGTTGGTTTGCACACTGGGGCCGGTGGAGTCTGTCTGCCTCTCTGACGCTGGAGAGAGATTGTGCGCTGATCAAGAGAAGTGTCGCCCAGTGGAAAAGAGCAGGGTGTGTTTCTCTGTCTGAAATACAGGCCATGGAGACAAAAAAGAGAGATAAAATGGGTAAAAGAGCATTTGTAGCATGGGATTGGCTCTTTCTCCCTGCATGTATGGCTGTTTTAGCACTCAAATTGCTTTCCGACGTCTGAGCTCTCCTCAGGGAAATATGAGGACGCAGATTCAGCGCATGAAGGCAGAGCGGACACTGAGCGGTCTGATGGATTGGCTTGTGAGATGTGTCTCACTGTCTCTTTGAAGGGGGAAGTGTGCGAAGCTGGGGCGGGCCACTAACGTTTATAAAGCAATATGAGTTTCTGAAACCCCAGAGGTATTGTCAGGCTGTGAAAAATGTCGTTAAGTCGCAAGCATACTAGAGAGATTTTTAGTGAGCGGTGTAACATGTCTCTCAGGTTAAAAGATTAGTTCACTTATAACTTATGTTTTGTATTTACGTCATTACAAACCTATATAACTTCTGTTCATCTTTGAAACACAAATGAAAATATTTTTAATTAAACATGAGAAGTTTCTGTCTCGCCAGTGAAAGTCTGTTTCACCAAAGCTTTGAGCTTCTAAAAATGAATTGAGAGATTTAATCCCAAGCCTTCTGTAGAGACATGATTACTATTATTATATGACGGACAGATTTCATTTAAACTTTTATTTACTAATAAATATTTATCAGTGCACGTACATAGAGCTCATCAAATACGGTAAACACACTCTCGGAAAAAAAAGTACAAAAGCTGTCACTGGACTGTAACCTTTTTTAAAGGTACACTTTTGTACCTTATGTATCCTAAAAGATGCTTATTAGTACCCTAAAGGTACATATTAATACCTGAAGAGTACATTTTAGTACCTAAATGGTGCATATTAGTACTTTCAAAAGGGTACACTTTAAGAAAAAAGTACAAAAGCTGTCACTGGGGCGGTATCTTTTCAAAAGTTACACTTTTATACTTTATTTGCCCCTAAATGATGCTTATTAGTGCCTTAAAGGCACATATTAATAACTAAAGAGTACATTTTATTAATTAAATGGTGTATATTAGTACTTTCAAAAGGTCACGCTCTAAGAAAAAAGGTACAAAAGCTGTCACTGGGGCGGTACATTTTCAAAAGGTACTCTTTTGTACTTTATTTACCCCTAAAAGATGCTTATTAGTACCTTTAAGATGCATATTAATAACTAAAGAGTACATTTTAGTACCTAATGGTGCATCTTAGTAGTTTCAAAAGGGCACACTCTAAGAAAAAAGGTACAAAAGCTGTCACTGGAGTGTAACCTTTTTAAAAGGTGCTCTTTTGTACTTTATTTACCCCTAAAAGATGCTTATTAGTACCTTTAAGATGCATATTAATAACTAAAGAGTACATTTTAGTACCTAATGGTGCATGTCATCTAAGGAGCTGTCAACCTTTTTAAAAGGTGCTCTTTTGTACTTTATTTACCCCTAAAAGATGCTTATTAGCACCCAAAGATACTTATAAATACCTAAAGAGTACATTTTAGTGCCTAAATTGTGCATATTAGTACTTTCAAACAGGTACGCTCTAAGAAAAAAGTACAAAAGCTTTCACTGGAGTGTAACCTTTTTAAAAGGTACACTTTTGTACCTTATTTACCACTAAAAGATGCTTATTAGTACCTTAAAGGTACATATTAATACCTGAAGAGTACATTTTAGTACCTAAATGGTGCATATTAGTACTTTCAAAAGGGTACACTTTAAGAAAAAAGTACAAAAGCTGTCACTGGGGCGGTATCTTTTCAAAAGTTACACTTTTATACTTTATTTGCCCCTAAATGATGCTTATTAGTGCCTTAAAGGCACATATTAATAACTAAAGAGTACATTTTATTAATTAAATGGTGTATATTAGTACTTTCAAAAGGTCACGCTCTAAGAAAAAAGGTACAAAAGCTGTCACTGGGGAGGTACATTTTCAAAAGGTACTCTTTTGTACTTTATTTACCCCTAAAAGATGCTTATTAGTACCTTTAAGATGCATATTAATAACTAAAGAGTACATTTTAGTACCTAATGGTGCATATTAGTAGTTTCAAAAGGGCACACTCTAAGAAAAAAGGTACAAAAGCTGTCACTGGAGTGTAACATTTTCAAAAGGTACTCTTTTGTACTTTATTTACCCCTAAAAGATGCTTATTAGTACCTTTAAGATGCATATTAATAACTAAAGAGTACATTTTAGTACCTAATTGTGCATATTAGTACTTTCAAACAGGTACGCTCTAAGAAAAAAGTACAAAAGCTTTCACTGGAGTGTAACCTTTTTAAAAGGTACACTTTTGTACCTTATTTACCACTAAAAGATGCTTATTAGTACCTTAAAGGTACATATTAATACCTGAAGAGTACATTTTAGTACCTAAATGGTGCATATTAGTACTTTCAAAAGGGTACACTTTAAGAAAAAAGTACAAAAGCTGTCACTGGGGTGGTATCTTTTCAAAAGTTACACTTTTATACTTTATTTGCCCCTAAATGATGCTTATTAGTGCCTTAAAGGCACATATTAATAACTAAAGAGTACATTTTATTAATTAAATGGTGTATATTAGTACTTTCAAAAGGTCACACTCTAAGAAAAAAGGTACAAAAGCTGTCACTGAAGTAGTACCTTTTTAAAAGGTACAGTTTTGTACCTTATTTACCCCTAAAAGGTGCTTATTTGGACCTTAAAGATACGTATGAATACCTAAAGAGTACATTTGAGCACATAAATGGTATATATTAGTACCTTTCGAAAGGATACAAAAGGTACAAAAGCTGTCACTGGGGTGGTACCTTTTCAAAAGATACACTTGTGTACTTTATTTACCCCTAAAAGATGCTTATTAGTACTTTTAAGATGCATATTAATACCTAAAGAGTACATGTTAGTGCCTAAATGGTGCATATTAGTACTTTTAAACTGGTACACTCTAAGAAAAACGGTACAAAAGCTGTCACTGAAGTGGTACCTTTTTAAAAGGTACAGTTTTGTATCTTATTTACCCCTTAAAGATACGTATTAATACCTAAAGAGTGCATTTCAGCACGTAAATAGTATATATTAGTACCTTTCGAAAGGGTACAAAGGTACAAAAGCTGTCACTGGGGCGGTACCTTTTCAAAAGATACACTTTTGTACCTTACTTACACCTAAAGGGAGTATATTAACTTGTATATTATAGGTAGTAATACTAAGAATATATTAGTACTTCAAAAGTATACATATGTAAATGGTGCATTTAAGTACCTTTTGAAAAGGTGCTGCCCCAGCGACAGATTTTGTACTTTTTTTCTGAGGGTTCTGCCCCAGTGACAGCTTTTGCACCTTTTTCCTAAGATTGCACGGAAGTTAAAATGTGTGAAATTGAAAGGTTTATGGGTCTGGATCGACATATGAGCGAATAAATGATTCATTTTTTCTTCATAAACTGTGACTTTAAGTTGTTGTTCCCTGAAAATGACTGATCTGTTAATTACTATCATATCAGCTGTGTCACTGAGTTGACTCAGCTGAACAGATGATTCAGAGTAGTTTTGTTTCTTTCACATAATCTGACTCAAAAGAATGATTCTTTCATAACGTGAATGGTTCTTTCATTTCAGTGAAATTTTTCATTCGTTTTGGCTCACAAAAATTTGATTTCAGATGACCTGGAATATAGCGCTCAAGTGGTTTTTGACATTTTACGGTGATTTTGAATCCTTTTTAAGCTTTTAAAACCTATTTGTTGCAATTACATGAAAAAGAACTTTCCTGCTTTAGTCTGCCATGTTGCATCTTAGAGACAAAAACTAAGGATATGAAATAGGATGAAGGGATATGTAGAAAATCAGACAAGGGTGGGCAAGGACGGTGGTTTGGGATCTGGGTTGCGTGTCTAACCTCAAGAAGGACCAATCCAGTAGCAGGAAAATGATCGCAACAGTTTTTATCACCTCTGTTCCCTTGAGCAACGCAACCCAATCATAGGTTTTCTAGGACATCTGTCTCATAAGTCTCTTTGGATAAAAGGGCCTTTGTCTTTGAAAAAGTATTTGCTAAACCCTAAATACTACAAAAAATTAGGGCTGGCAAACGATTAATTGTGTGAAATTATTATGTATATATAAATACAAGCACATTCATGTATATATTTAAGAAATATTTACAAGTATATGTATTTATTATAATTTTTATAGAATTTATATTATATATAAATTAAAATATTTTGTACATAACGTATTTCTCTTAAAGGAGAAGTCTACTTCCAGAACAACAATTTTCAAATAATGTACTCACCCCTTTGTCATCCAAGATGTTCATGTCTTTCTGTCTTCAGTCGTTATGAAATAATGGTTTTTGAGGAAAACATTTCAGGATTTTTCTCCATATAATGGACTTCATTGGTGTCCCGATTTTGAACTTCCAAAATGTAGTTTAAATGCGGCTTCAAAGTACTCTAAATGATCCCAGCCGAGGAAGAAGGGTCTTATCTAGTGAAATGATTTTTAAATAAATAAAAATTTGTATACTTTTTAAGCACAAAAGCTCGTGTAGCACAGGCTCTGGGATGTGCGTCCACGATGCTATGAATTAGTAATGGGTCATTCTTGAACAGTTCTTTGTTCTCTGTACTGGAATTAGTTCACCTGTTTCGAGTCTTCAGGTTTTTCAAGTCATTTGTTCATCTTATGGGGCTGTTACGTGATGAACAAATGACTCAAACCCGAAAACTTGTCAGATAAGAAGTGAGGTGAGCTAATCATAGACTAAAGACCCAGGGTAAACAATGAATCTTTTCTGTTTCTTATAGCATTATCCACAAGTTTTCGAGGGGCGCTACTGTAAAAAAGAACATGGTTACAACTTCCGGTGAGGCGGCGGACGTAGTATACCAATGGTATTTTGTGTGCACATTAGCGAAGAAGTGTTTTTTAGACCATTGTTTACTTTGTAAAGATGCACACCTTTATGAGAGACGTCATTACGTTCTTATGGACAACATATGCTTTTCGAATTTGTGTTCCCACATCATTAGCAAGTTTGGGTCGCTAAATCTTGAATGAAATGACATTTGAACCAAGACATCAGAGCTTGTGTTTAAGGTCATGCCAGATGAAGCCTCGATTCGAGGCTTGATAATGTAGAAATCCCTTTCGTGGAAGCCTCACTTTCTGTCTAGTCATGTGCGTGATTTACTTTGCGTGTCCTAATGTTCAACCCCCAGATCTGACTTTGCGTTTTTAAATACCCAGTCATACAAGTAATATGAAGAATACAAATTATTTCAGGAAAATTAAATATATGCCATATGCAATTCATATATGTGTACATTATTCTTCTATTACATCATATAGATATTCGTACTGGCATTTAATGGCACTGTTTAATGGGTAAATTAATTTATCAGAGTCAGAAGTTCAACAAACAAACACACACACGGTTAGGCTTTTATTTGTGAATATAACATGGACCGATCTATGGAAATTGTGGTGAATGCGTGTTCTGACGGCGCTTTAGTCTTTTGGCTGCTTTATTTTTTACTAACCACCAGATCGCGCTGTTTTCGACACTCTCGAAGTTTTGAATCTTTTGCCGAAACAGTCAGAGGAAAGTCTCGGTGCTTCTCAAGGCTTCATTTGCTCATCATTCCTGTCAACTGTTTAATGAACCAGTGTCACGTCCCGCTTGTTTACTTTGAACCGGAAAACGCTCCCACTTTTGACGCAAGACCTCGTGGGGCGTAGGAAACTTGTGGATAGTTTTGTCTTGTTTGTATTGTTATCAACATTTGTGTAAGCAGTAGATGTGTTAGGGAAGTAACACGTAACATTTTAATTACATTTTGATAGAATGAACTAAATGACTCAAAAAAAAGATTTGTTCATTTTGCTGAACGAGATTCAAAGGTCTGAGTCGATAAAATGATCCGAACTTCCCATCACTACTATGAATCACGTCTAAGTTCATCGTCTGTGTACTGAGTATGGTGAAAAACTCAATTTTATTTTCTCCTACAACTTGAGAGGAGGACATTGTTGTACCTTTTTGTTTGTAAACAGCGTTTGACTCACTTGCACTTTCTTAGTCTTTGCGCGTTCGCTTTGTAAACACTGGGTCTGTAGTTCTGCGTGACCTTTCGACTTGATTCAATAGTACGTAGCGTCGTGAACATGCATCCCAGAGCCTGTGTACACGAGCTTTTGTGCTTAAAAAGTATAAAAAATGTTATTTTCCGAAAACAAATGACGCTAGATAAGACCCTTCTTCCTCAGCTGGGATCATTTAGAGCCCTTTGAAGCCACATTTAAACTACATTTTGGAAGTTCAAAATTGGGGCACCAATGAAGTCCATTATATGAAGAAAAATCCTGAAATGTTTTCCTCAAAAACCATAATTTCTTCACGACTGAAGACAGAAAGACATGAACATCTTTGATGACAAAGGGTGAGTAAATTATTTGTGAATTGTTGTGGAAGTGGACTTCTCCTTTAAATATATACATTCATTTGTGTGTATTTATATATGCATAATAATTACACACATAATCGCGATCAATCGTTTGCCAGTCGTTTGTTACACTGCCATTCAAAAATTGTCTCTGCAATCTTATTTGATGTTAGGCATCTCAAGAAAATCTCTCGGGTGGATTCATGCTAAACTGGTTGAACGATCTTGCAAAAATTTGATGGCATGAACCTTGCAAGCGTTGCCAAATTCAGCAACTAGATCTTCTTTTGAAGCGCTAAATGTTGTAGCTTCTGCCACCTTGTAAACAGAAGTTTATTTCCCGGTGGACTGATAAAAACCTGTGCTCCCTGACTCCTGGATATTGCATAAAGCAGTCAGTCAGATCAGAAGTCGCTCTTGCCACTGACGTGTGCGATCTGCAGCCTGTCAGTGAACGGTTTGTGGGCGGCCTATGGACATGCCATCCGAGGCCAAAACTAGGTAAAATATGGCATGATGTGTCTAATGTGACCACATTTAGTATTTACGTATTCCTTATTTTTCCACATCTTAATTGGTTTATACATCTTTTATGTTATCAAACACTTTGCGCCATATGGTACAGGTGCTTAAAATACTGCATTCTGGGTTAATGTGCTTCTGAAAATCCCAATCCTGTAATTTCCCTAACCCGGAAGCTAGCAGTTGGCTCTGAGCATGATGGATGATGTAGTCCAAAATCTGTTGAGCTTCCTGTTTCTCTTAACCATTTTCTGAGAGCTGGGTCTTTCTTGTTTCACAGCAGTTGTGAGTACAGAGGAGGAGCAATGAATTATTAAATGTGCAGTGTTTGAGCAGAAATAGAAACCTGCCTTCAGAAGTGTGAAAATATTGCTCATCAACAGGGAAAGGGGGACAGGATGCATTGTTTTGTAAGAAACTCTGTGCTGCTAATCTAAAATACGAGCTTGTGCAAAGGTTCTTGACGAAGATCCATCCATTTTCTGGTAGTGTTGTGATTGTAAAGTTTAACATATGCGTATCATAAATATATTATTGATTTAAAAATATTAATATAATAAAAATAATTTAAAAATGCAATTCTCTAGTTTCTTTTTGAATTAAAAAATATAAATAAATGTAAATAAGGTATTACTATTTATATTATATTATTTATTTTTTGTGATTTTTCATTTAAAATGTTATTTTGTAAACTTTAATGTTACAGTTTTTCTTACATTTATTTTATGCTTTTCATTTAAAATTTTTAAGTTTAAAGTTTTATTTTATTTACATGATTTTTCATTTTAAAATGTATTTTTTTTACATTTTATGAATGAATTATAAAATGAACAAATTCAATTTACTCTGTTCTGATTTTATGATGTTACGCTTAAAATGTGTTTTTTGCTTTAAATTCTAAAATCTAAAAAATATATTTACTGCTTTTTATTAGAGAGAGATATTACAGTGAACTTTTTTCTTTCTCATTTCTATAACATTTTCTAATTCTTTTGTTTATTTGTCACTGTCAAATTCTCCTACATTTATTTTATGCCTTTTCATTTTAAAAATATTAAGCTTAAAGTTCTCATTTATTTATATGCTTTTTTATTTTAAAATTTTATTTTTACATTTTATATTTACAATTAGATTTTTTTACATGAATGTATGAATTTAAAGAAATGTTATAAATGAACGAAGTAATTTTTTTGTTTTGATTTTATGATGTTTTACTTTAAAATGTGTCTTTTAATTCTAAAATCTAAAAAATGAATTTACTACTTTTTATTAGAGAGAGATACTTTAAAAAGTGACCAAAGAAGTTTTTTTCTCATTTCTATAACATTTTGAAATTCTTTTGTTCATTTGTCACCGTCAAATTCTCTTATTTTATTTTATGCTTTTTTAGTTTTAAAATATTAAGTTGAAAGTTTTAATTCATTTAAATGCTTTTTTATTTAATAATTTATTTTATATTTACATTTTATATTTGCAATTTGATTTTTTTTTAATTTATGAATTTACAGTATGAATTTAAAGGAATTTTAGGAATGAAGTAAATTCATTTATTCTCTCTGATTTTACAATGTTACACTTAAATGTGATTTTTCCTTTTATTTCTAAAATCTAAAAATGTTTACTGCATTTTATTACAGAGAGATCCTTTAAAAAGTGAACAGAAAACTTTTTTCTTTCTCATTTCTAATTCTTTTGTTAATTTGTCAGTCAAATTCTCTTACATTTATTTTATACTGATAATTTATTTTCATTTTAAACATATTAAGTTTAAAGTTTTAATTTATTTACATGCTTTATTTTTAAATGTTAATTTTTACATTTTATATTTACAGTTTGTTTTGTTTTGTTTTTTTGCATGAATTTACCGTATGAATTTAAAGGAATTTTAGGAATGAATTCTAAAATGAACAAAGTAAATTAATTTATTATTTCAGATTTTACAATGTCATGCTTAAAATGTGTAGTTTTGATTTTATTTCTGAAATCTAAAAAAATGAATTTACTGCTTTTTATTAGAGAGAAATACTTTAAAAAGTGAACATTTCTATAACATTTTTAAAATCTCTTGTTTGTCATTTGTATTTTGTACACTTTAATAAAAAAAAACAAAAAACAGTTTTAATTATTTTTTTTATTAATTATTTTTGTGTTATTTTCCGGATTTTTAATTTTGAAACTTTGAATTGTAAGATTTTAAAAATTGTAATTTAGTGTCTTTTTTGCTTCTGATTCTTTTTCTTATAAAGATAAACTTTTAAAGAGTGAACGGAACATTATTGCGAGTGAGACTGGCAAATGGGATTGGGATTTGAACCTTTGTCACTATTTGTGCACTACAGCTCATTGTTTCAGCTACGGCACCACATCTTCTCATGATTCTGCTCTACTAAAACACTTTTTGACTCTAAAACGGTTTCCTTTCTACTCTAAAACACCTAACACATACATAGCATCTGCTGACAAATGGATTTTAAACTACCAATGGCCATTTTTATGACTTGTTCATTATTTATCTACTCATATCGGTGTCTTATAGAGTGCAAACACACCCTCCCTGTGGCTGTTACTCCGAGTGCTGCTGTAATGATGTCGGGATACCAAACGGGACTACTGGGACGGACAATCAGAGATTAGTCACGGATCAAAGTGATTGCCACCCCTCACACGCTTACGCATCACTGACACTGAAGCATAGGGAAGGGATTTGTCACTCTCACGCTCGACATGCTTCAGACGATGGCTGTGATAGAGGGAAAGAACATTTCCATGTCTTTGACTTTCTCACAGCCTGAAATAGCGTTATGTAGAAGTGTGCTAAGGCGTCGAACCCTCGGCAGCAGCAGGTCTGACTAGTTTAGAGTTAAGACGCTTTATGAGGAGTTAAGCACCGAAATCATTTTAATCTGCTTTGAGCAGACGTTTGATACATTAGGACATGTGGAGACAAATTCAGCCAGCGTCGTAAAAATCCTGTTTGGGTGTTTTTACAGTGTACTTGAGGCGTTTAGACTGTCTTCAAACTGTTTTGAGAAGCCTTAAGTGTTCAGTGATAAAGCCTACAGTGACTGTAAACTTCAAATAGCTGGAGAGCTGAAAACTTCAACAGAGGTGTAGTAGTAAAGAAGGTCTTCATGCCTAGAGAGCAGTACAACCTACCACCATCTGTGTTTGGGACGTTCTTTTAACATTGTGGTTTGCCAAGATACATCTGTCCATCCATTTTCCAAACTGCTTGTCCAGTGTTCGTCCCGACAAGGCACAGTGTACATAATAGAGAGCAACAGCCATTAACCAAGTCAACCTATGATGAGGTAAAACACAACAATTACAAACTTTAGTTTGAGGGAAAAAAAGTTTTTTACACTATTTACACTAATTACAAATAGAAATGAAACAAAAAAGCCAATCCACCATATTTTTCAATGCAGAAGTAAGAATTTCTTTCTGAATGTGCAAGACTTCCTGTTCATAAGCCGCTGTAGGAAATTATCAGAAGAATAACAAAGTACCGTAAAACCGTAAAACTGTGTGCACTACAAACCAGTATGTTCATAATTAAGATAATACATCAAAATAATATGGTAAGACACACCAGATTGCAATATCAAGAAGCAACACAAGTTGTTTTGTACAGCTAAAAATAGCCGAATGTGGATGAGACCGGAAGCCAGACCCATAAAATTAAAAAAAAAAGTGGATAACTGAGTCAAAAACAGTGTAAACAGCAGTGTTTATCTAAAATAAATCAGACTTTGAATACAAACAACAATGTAGTATTTTGTCACACAACACCACTACTTAAAGTATGTTATTACTAGAAATGCTGTGTAAATATAAAAAGTAGTGAAAAAGTAGTGTTATGTGTTCTTGTCATAGATTATATATATATTGCTCCCAAGAAAAAATGTTGTAGAAACCAGATCATTAATTGTGGTTTTAAACTACTCTTTATTTCAGAACATGACAAACACTTTACATTTTTGAATTCTTTACACTTTTCCAGTCACTTTTCCTTAAAGGGGTCATCAGATGCCCATTTTCCACAAGTTGATATGATTCTTCAGGGTCTTAATGAAAAGTCTCTAATATACTTTGGTTAAAAATTCTCAATGGTTTTGTAAAACAACACCCTTCTTACCTTGTCAAAATCAGCTCTGCAAAAATCATCTCATTCTAAGGGGTTGTTCCTTTAAATGCAAATGAGCTCTGTTCGCCCCGCCCCTCTCTTCTCTCTATGGAAAGACGGCCTTGTTTACTTTAGCCGCATTTAGCCGCGTTTAGCCGCTAAACTTCCTAACTACCACATTATAAGGAAAGGCGATCGCAAAGATTCATTAAAAAAAACACTTATACTCACTTCTGCTGTAAGTGAAGCTGGATCATGAATGATTCGCGCGAACATAGACGGATATATGTAGATCGGGAGGCGCATTCCCTTCACAAACAAACGTAATCTACTGCATCTTCAGCGGCTCAGATGTCGGGAGTAAATGACGACCACTATGTTCATTATTACATCCAGCAACACAACACCTCAATCGCTCAATCGGAGATATTCTTGTCTAACTTACATCCCTGCTCCGGCATCAAAACATGGAAAGTTACTGGACTGTGACAGCTGGTCTAAGGTAAGATGCTCATGTCAATCAACTATGGTGGGAGCGGCCTCTGTGGGTGTGACGCCACAACGACAGGCATCTGAGAATGGCTCGATTTGAAAAAGGGGGTATTATTTTTACAGATTAATTAAAAACCACTGCATGGATTTTTATCATTATAGGGTAGATTTGTACATACACTGCCAACACACATTAATGTTCAAACAACATGAAAAAGAGAACTTAGCATCCGATGACCCCAAACAAAACAAAATAAATGTCTTAATATGAAATTAATTTCCTAGTTTCTGCATGTTCTAATGGGTGTTATTGTATATATAACATGTGATACTGAGTGGTATTATATTCCATTACTGCTTCAGTACATTTAATACATATGTCTACATTATTAATATAATAAAAATTTATATGAATACCCACATTTCTGCCACATTACCATGGTGCAGTTAGTGTTACTACAGTAAATCCATAGTAAATGATGGCGATTTGTAGATTGAAAAGCCTTCTGACTGTATCGTTGTACACAGTGTTCTTCCTGTTTGTCAGCGCTGTATCACTTGGCTGTAAACCTAGTCATTTTGGTTCCTTGCTGAATTCAAGAGCTTCACACTGGATATCACAGCGCTGTTTAGTGGTTGCATGACCTAGACTCATCGGCAAGTGAACACATCTGCTCCAGGAAATTTGTGAGTTTATTTGCAAAAACAGATAACGTGTGTATATATATATATATATATACAGGGGTTGGACAATGAAACTGAAACACTGGCCAATATAGTGTTGGAGGTTTCATGGCTATATTTATGCAGCCTGGTGGCCAGTCTTTACTGATCGCACATTCCACCAATAAGAGCAGAGTGTGAAGGTTGACTTTGTGCACCCAATAGCTCAAACATCGTACCCTGAAGGTGGTGCCGTGTATTAGGATGATAATGCACCAATACACACAGCAAGACTGGTGACAAGAGTGATTTGCTGAACATGAAAGTAAAGTTAAACATCTCCCATGGCCTGCACAGTCACCAGATCTGAATATTATTATTACATATGGTTCTAGGTGGTTGTCTGCTATCTCTGTCAGGTAGTTCTGGAAATAAACGCCTGTTCATCTTCTTCATATGGGAAATGTTTTGTTTTGTTTTTTACAATTAGATACACAGATAGACCTCCTGTGATTTGTGAGGTTGTTATTTGATGCTACGCTTATGCCGAAGTTGTCAGTCCTCATTTATCAACTTATTTTTAAAATAACCATGTTGAACAGTGGAATTCTACAGTGATACACTACATTACCCATGATTCTGCAAAAGATTCTACACCATTATTTCAATTATGTCATTCATAATGCTTCATGGGATTGTAGTTCTTCCCAGTTTAAAGCAATTAAGTACCTTTGTGATGTTTTGATTCACCCCGTAGCTGGTTGATTTGGCTTTTTAATGAACTCTTTAATGAAGACTTTTTTTTAAATCCCTGGGGGAAAATGAATGGATACAGAGATTGCCAAAAAAAAACCCTAGTGTTGCATTCAACAGAGCAGCCAAATGTATACTGATATTCTGACCTTTAAATAATGCTCAAATCACTCCTTCATTGTAAGTCTGGGATTTTTTCACCAGTTTTATCATCTGCCTGGCGAAAGTTCTAAATTCTAATGGCTTAGAATGGTACATAATTATTTAAATATGGAGGGTTATTTAAAGAGATAGTTCACCCAAAAATGAAAATTGTCATTAATTACCCTCATGTCGTTCCAAACTCATAAGAACTTCACACTTTTGCGATTGCGGATCTAGGACTGACACATAAAAATTATGGTTGAACCACTGATGTCACATGGACTGTTGTAACAATGTCCTTACTACCTTTTTGGGCCTTGAACGTGTCAGAAAGATCTTGGATTTCATCAGAAATATCTTAATTTATGTTCCAAAGATAAACTAAGATCTTACAGGTTTGGAACGACATGAGGGTGAGTAATTAATGACAAAATTTTCATTTTTTCATGAACTATCCCTTTAATGAATAGTATGGGGTTTGTTTGAATCACCAGCACTAAGCAATAGTGATACTGAAGCTTGTTGGCAGGAAAAACCATGACCTATAACTGCTGCCAGCATGATGAAATCTGTTGATACAGTAAGTGTAAACACACACACACATGGTCCTAGTCTAACCATAAAAACCGTCATACTGCACTGGTCAAAAGTCATCCTGTCCACCCGTCAACTACAGTGTTATGAAGTGTCCAGATGGTCCTCTTTGTAAAACAGTCCACAGTGTAAACCCACAGGCCACTGTCGGGAGGTGTTAAATGGCTCAACTGTCTGCGTTATACCCAACAGCAACGACTCACCCAGTTCTGAAATGCCGGGGTCAGTCGGGGACTTGTTCTGCAGTCTCTCGGAGGACATGGATTGAGGGGTTTTCCGCTCTCATAATGGGATTTATCCGCATGGTGAGCTGAAAGATGGAGAGAGGGATGAGGGAAGTATGAAGAGCAGCGGGAGGCTGAACTCCCTCATTCTCACGAGGGCCTGTTATGATGGCCGCAGATGGAGTTTAGCTGTCATATTAGCAGGGTGTCGAGCACATGTGATGAGCTGCACGTGATTTCACACCGAACCCCCCCCACACAAAAAAAAACAACAGCAGCTTTGAAGTAGAAAGAGAGACGGAAAGAGCTTTGTAACACTGTGGAACATTTCATGTCACAGCGAAAAGATTGCAAACACTACTGCTCTGTTACAGAAACTGCTGCAGAAACAGTGATGCTTCACTGTTTATAGAGGCCAAATCTGGCCAAATTAGGTTAATAAAACATTGTGGGAATGTTGTTTTGGAACGTTTTTAAAACCTTGAAATGTCCAGTTTTACTTTTTGTCCTAGTTCACTTTAGAATGAAAGTTTACTGATAATTTATTTGCTCATATGTCATCCAAGATGTTCATGTCTTTCTTACTTCAGTCAAAAAGAAATTAAGGTTTTTGAGGAAAACATCCCAGCATTTTTCTCCTTGTAGTGGACTATGTTGTTATGAGTCTTTAAAAGAACATTAGTGGAAGTTCTGTTAGCTGGGATACCTGAAGAAAGCTAGCTGTTAGCATTGGCATTTATCTCAGTGGCAGTTGTGTGATCACTTCTATGGAAGGATGTGACCAGTCCTGTTGCTAATTGTATGAAATGTTTTTGAGCCAACCGCCTAATTACTATGGAGCCAGAGGGAAATTATGTCATAGCAACGCTAATTAGCTAATGGCACCACAAGAAAAAACAGAAGTTTGTGCTAATGTTTGCTATAGGCTAAGTGTGGCAATGCTGAGACATGCAGGACAAGTTTGCCTTTTGTTATAAATAATGTTCTGATTCCAAATCTTTGTTAGCATGTTTCTAAGCTAACACCATTATTTTAATAATATTAAATATATTACAATCATACTGTATATTGGGGCAAAACAGTGAATTTTAAAGGTGAATGAATTATATATTATTATGGACATTTCTTGTCTTGAGCTTCTTGTAATGCCTTGAAAGTGAAGCATACATAAAATTCTGCATTAGGCTTTGGCCAAAATGAGGGATATTAAAAGTCTGCATAATTTCCTATGAGGCCTTAAAATGCACTCTAGTTTGGCAGTGAAGTTGGAAACAAAGCTCTTGTTTTGTTAGAATACATTTTGTGCAATTTTATACATATCTCCATTCAGTAGGATTTTCTTTAAACAAATTAATATTTTTATTAAAGGGGTGCTATTATGCTTTTTCACTTTTTGAATTTTAGTCAGTGTGTGGTATGTATTGTTGGGCATAAAAAAGTCACAAATCTACAAAGTTACAAATCTCAAAGTCCACTCCAAAAGGAGATATTTCGTTTTTAAAAAATCTCTTTTCAAGAACTACAACGAACGTCTCCTTTGGACTACAGCGTTTGTTTTCTGCATGCAATGATGTCACAACGCGGTCCATTAGAATATAATTAAATTAAATCCCGCCTGTGGAGATTCGAATTGTTGGGGGGAGGGTAAGGACGAGGTGGGGGATTAGCCTAACTGTAGAGATGCAGCGGGGGAGAACCGCTTCAACATAAACACAAGCACTGACTAGAGTGGTCGCTTCAGAGCTGTAACGCGCCGCAGACGTGTGCAGTACAGGGGGTCGAAACACATGCCAAAGCCGCGATCTACTCCGGTTGCCGCGTCGGAGCCGTAATGCACCACAGACATGTGCATTGTGTGGTAAGAGATTTATTGATCATACAGTGTAGATAGCTTCACTTATAACATGAGTGTTTTTTTTAAAATGCATAAACTTGCACTAGAATAGGCTAGGCTGATCAGTGATGATGTTCTTTGATAATGTTAGGCTGCTTTTAGCCTTATGCTGGAGCTGGTTTCGGGCAATAAAACTAAGTATGTAAATAATTAAATAAATTAGCACGATAATATCATGTACTGGCGATCTCGCAGGCTCACGATAGGACCCAACGCTACTGTAGCGTATTATTTACTCACCCTCCATGCATCCTAGGTGTATATGCCTTCCTTCTTTCAGACGAATGCAATCGGAGTTATATTAAAATTTGTCCTGGCACTCCGAAGCTTTAGAAAGGCATAGACACGTGTTTCTCTTCATCAGTCCAAAACAAGTTCAATAATGTGCATCCATTCATTATAAAAAGTGCCTCACATGTAGCGAATCGATGCATTTTTGTAAGAAAAATATCCATATTTAAAACGTAAGAATCACTTTAATCTAGCTTGCACTAACAGTTGTACACGGAACTTGTTACTTTGACAAGGGGTGTGGCAGTACTGAAACACCGTCTAAGCTGTTTGCCAATCGCAAACGCAGTGGGACAGCTAACCAATCACAACACATTTTGTTTTTCGGAAGGCGGATCTTCATTAAACCCGGAACTAATCGAGCCATTTGTGCCAGACTGGGAGAAGTGTATTGTAATAATGTAAATTATGTTAAAAATAATGTATTTTTCAAACCACCAAGCATGAAAACATGTTTTAGTACACCCCCAAAACTAAATCAAGACTTTGTAAAAGAGCATAATAGGACCCCTTTAATATTTTAAAGTATGCATTTAATTGATGAAGAGTGACAGTGAGGACATTTAAAAAGTTACAAAATTTTATTATCTAGCGTAACAACTGGTTATTTTCATGAAAAAATACAGCTTATATACTTTTTAATGTCAAATGCTCGTCTTGTCTTACTCTGCTTGGACTGTTTTTGTTCGGGTTCTTGACAGTTAGGGTATGTCGAAAAACTCCCATCTCATGTTCTCCCTCAACTTCAAAATCTTCCTATATCGCTGTTTTACCTTTTTTGTTAAGGGTGTTTGATCTTCTTTGCATGTTCACTTTGCAAAGACTGGGTCGGTACTTCTGCAGCGATGTAGGATGATTTTGAAATGATTTTTGAAGGTGAGGGAGAAAATATGATTGGAGTTTTTCAACATACACTAACTGTCTTGAGCCAGAATACACAGAGTTCAGGAGTAAGACGAGATGAGCGTTTGAGGTTAAAAAGTATTTAAATTGTATTTTCTAATTAAAATAACTGATCGTTACGCTAGATAAGACACTTCTTCCTCGGCTGGACTCGTTTACAACCGCATTTGTGATCGTTTGAAGCCGCATTTAAACTGCATTTTGGAAGTTCAAAATCAGGGCACCATATCAGTCCATTATATGGAGAAAAATGCTGAAATGTTTTCCTCAAAAAACATAATTTCTTAACAACTGAAGAAAAAAAAAGACAAGAACATCTTGGATGACAAGGGGGTGAGTACATTATATGTGAATCTTTGTTTTGGAAGTGGACTTCTCCTTTAAGACTGGAGTAATGATGCAGATAATTCAATAAATTACATTTTACAATATATTCATATAAAAAAAACTGTATTATCACTACTGTATTTTTGATCAAAAATATGTGAGTATAAATTTTACAGACCCCAAACTTTTGTTAATGTTTTTCAAAGAATAAGAAAAAATGTACATGCAGTTTAAATGTTTTACATTTATTTGTATTCATTTATTTTAATAAACATTTAATATAATAAAAAATCTGACATATATCATTCATCCTCTTGCCTACTTAATTTTTACACATTTGCAAGCAACTCTACTGAATCACATACATGCTGTTATCAAAATAGCAACATTTCAGCATCACACACATAGCAACAGGTTCAATATAGTATCCAAATGTGTATGTGAAATCACAACACTGCTGTTTTTATCTGATACTGACTTTAACACAAGTTACATGAACAGAAAACATATCTGGCATATCATTACGTAAATATTGCGCAAAAAGCCGGTTGTTCCAAAAGAAATGTGTAAAATTGAATGTTTACAGTTGGACTAGGACAAACCCCTCATTCAGCTTATGAATTCCCAGCCACAATTAGCGAAATTGTAACAGGTCTGTAATCCTGCGGCGAGAGTTGAAAGAAGCTTTGGGTCGTTCCACGGGCCATTAGAGGATGATGGGAGGTCAGGTTTGGGCAGGGAGGGAACGGCTCGTCTACTTCCAAATGTGATTACAGCACGAGTGTGTGCGTATTCGTATGATGGGATTTAGATCATGTTTACCTTAAGAGACTAAGCTGGCAGCACGCGACGACACTGCTTACTTTATTTAGTAGTGGTGTGTGCCTCAGAAACGATGTATATAATGTACATTTACAATAATGGAGACTTTTATCATTGAGAAGCATTGTAGTTGATTTCCATCTAAATGGCTGGTTGTTGTTCACAGTTCAGACCTGTTTTGTGGTTGTATTTCTTTAGATGACACATGTAATGCGTTGAAAGTGCAGGTTGAAGCATAAAGAAAGCTTTTTCTTCTGTGGTAATGCAGAGAAAATGCACGTAGCCCTGCTACACACTGCAAACTTGCCATTTCCTCTGTGCAAAGATATGCGAGCTTTATCGCACATGCTCAGATTAAAGTGTGTGTGCGCACGTATATATGTTGCGTTTGTGCGTTCATCAGCGCTGCTATGGTGAGAGGTGGGAACAACAGAGATGTACGAATTGTTGCTAGAGAAACCTTCCCATGGGGAAGCGCTGAGCAACACACTCCAACAAATACTTGCCCTGTTTAAAGACTCGTCCGAAGCTTAATACTGTCTACACCTCCATTTATATCAATACTCTCCTCGTTTCTTTTCTTTCGTCGTTTAGCTGCAGATTCTCTCTCTGGATCCGACTGGATGTTTTGGAAATGTGCTGACGGCAGCATCAGACGGAGGAGAGAGGGAGGGAGGGATGGATGGTATTGAATTTTTTGGAGTGGTGGAAGGATGCACTAATATTTTAGCGTTTATCTCACACAGATTCTTGTTTTATAAACCATCCGCACACACGCATGCGATTCACACCCCCAGTCATACAAATGGTGAGCGCTTTTGGGTTTCCATGACCTCCTTTCCTGAGTCGGTCTTTTGTCATATCCCGCTTTCTCTCTCTCCCTCGTTCTCTGTTTCTCAGTCTAATCCTGAGCTTTGGCCACATTTCTCCTCTGGCTGCATGTGTGTCATTTTGTGTTTTGTGTGTGTGAGTGTGTTTAGAGGGGAAAGCTCAGGCCATCTTGAAAAATTGATATTTGATCCCGTGTGTAAAGGAGAGGAATGAGTCCAGCTAGCTTCGCTCCAAACATCATCACTGCTCTCTTTAGTCTGTGATGTATGTGCTTAGTAACATGAACGCAAGTGATGGATTTCTTCATATGTCAGGCTGGCTTTTTAAATGACGTGATGAAAAATGTCAAGACCAGGTGCTGTTTTATGTGTATAAAGCACATAACATTTTAGTAGTTCATCATTTCGATATTTATTTGGGAGAAATGTTAGCTGTACTTTGCAGAAATGACTTTATTGTCATGCTGGATAGCCCTGCCCACTGTGAAATCTCATTGAAATCTGATTGGACATTTTTTATGAGATGTGTATGTATAAGATGCTCACAAAGGCTGCATTTATTTGATCAGAAATACAGTAAAAACAGTATTATTCTGAAATATTTTTGCAATTTAAAATATCTCTTTTCTGTTTAAATTAATTTATTTCTGGGGTGCAAAGCTGAATTTTCAGCATCATTACTCCAGTCTTCAGTGTCACATGATCCTTCAGAAATCATTTTAATAACTCGATCATTTGGTAACACTTTACAATAAGATTCATTAGTTAACTACTTTAGTTAACATGAACTAAGAATGAGCAATTCTTCTGCAGCGTTTATTTATTATTTTTTTAAAGATTTATTTTTGGCATTTTTGCCTTTATTGTGATAGGACAGATCAGACATGACAGGAAGCGAAGTGGGAGAGAGAGAGGGGGGCGGGACCGGGAAAAGTCCTCGGGTCGGGATTTGAACACGGGACACCCGAAGCGCAATGGCACTGTATTTCAGCGCGCTGCTGCCCACAAGGCTATCGGCGCTGACAGCATTTATTAATGTTATAAATGTTAATTTCCTAATGCGTTATTAAAATCAAAAGTTGCGCTTGTTAACATTAGTTAATGCACTGTGAATTAACAAACTAACAATGATTGACTTTTCATTAACATTAACATAGATTAATCTGTCATAAATGTATTGCTTATTGTTCATTCATGTTCATTCATGTTAGTTAATATATTAACTTACATTAACTAATGGAACCTTATAGTAAAGTGTTACCAATCATTCTAATAACATTCTAAACTTTCAGGATTCTTTGTTGAATAGAATGTAGGGCTGCCTGCGCAATTAAAAAAGAAAACTATAATGTTAAAGAACTACTACTGTATGTATGATGTTTCATGTTTGCATCATGGTGACAGGCTGAAAGCTGCTGTTCATTGTTTTTACACAACATTTATAGTTAATAATAGCCTACCGGTGTTATACCTTCAGTCATTTTGAATTTGAATTACCTTGACTTTTGCATTTTCTTTGTATTATTCTTGAACATGAACTACAACTACAAGATGTAGTTGTAGGTCATGCATCTTAACTGCAAAGATATTTAACAAGTGATTTGTTTAAAATTTACATCATGTTGACAACTTCATGTGTGGTGCACTTGGAATAGAATTTTCTTTAACTAGAGGGTGAATGAAACACAAGTTACCTGAATCATGTTGTAGTTACATTTTTAAGTTGACTAGTTAAAAATTGTAAAAAAATCAAAAAACGGTCAAACGTTCTGAAAAAATTGAGATTTTAATTTTAATCACCCAGCCTTAATAGAATGTTCAAAAGAACAGCATTTATATGAAATATATATTTTTTGTAACATTATAAATATCTTTTCTGTCACTTAATGCATTCTTTCTTAATACAAGTATTAATTTATGTCAAACATTTTTAAATTTTCTTACTGGGTCATGGGCCAAGCATCAAAACAATAATGCTTTATTTCTGCTTTATTTATTTATTTTTTTTTATTTTTACCATGATTTACAGAAAAATGTTATTCATTGTAGCACACAGTTTGTACAGAAAAAATCTTTTCAGGCATATTTGAAATGATAATCATAAAGGATCACAGTGCAGCCCACAAAATATTAATTAATTGTAATTTTAAATCTTTGCCATTCCTTGCCGCTATTCTTCAAACGACTAAGTTTTACCCATTTGTCAGCGAGAAGTTTATAATTGAAAAAAAAAATGGTAACACTTTACAATAAGGTGTCATTTGTGAACATTAGTTCAAGCAATAACTAACATGAATGAACAATAAACTATATATTTATTACACTATTTACTAATCTTAATTAATGTTAATGAAAATACAGTCATTCATTGTTAGTTCATGTTCGTTCACAGTGCATCAACTAATGTTAACAAACACAACTTGTGATTTTAATAATACATGCTGAAATTAACATTAATTAAAGGAGTATTTTACTTCCAGAACAAAAATTTTCAGATAATGTACTCACCCCGTTGTCATCCAAGATAGTAATTTCTTTCTTTCTTCAGAGGAAAACATTTCAGCATTTTTCTCCATATAATGGACTGATATGGTGCCCCGAGTTTGAACTTCCAAAATGCAGTTTAAATGCGGCTTCAAACGATCCCAAATGCTGTTGTAAATGATCCCAGCCGAGGAAGAAGCTGGGTAACAATCTAGCGTAACAATCGGTTATTTTCATTTAAAAAAAACAATTTAAATACTTTTTAATCTCAAACGCTCGTCTTGTCTTGCTCTCCTTAAACTCTGTGTATTCTGGTTCAAGACAGTTAGTGTATGTTGAAAAACTCCAATCGTATTTTCTCCCTCAACTTCAAAAATCATTTTAAAAACGTCCTACATCCCTGCAGAAGTACCGACCCAGTCTTTGCAAAGTGAACATGCAAAGAAGATCAAACACCCTTAACAAAAAAGGTAAAACAGCGATATAGGACGATTTTGAAGTTGAAGGAGAAATTGAGATGGGAGTTTTTCAACATACCCTAACTGTCTTGAGCCAGAATACACAGAGTTCAGGCAGAGCAAGACAAGACGAGCGTTTGACATTAAAAAGTATATAAATTGTATTATTTTAATGAAAATAACCAATCGTTTTGCTAGGTAAGACCCTTCTTCCTTGGCTGGGATCATTTACAACCACATTTGGGATCGTTTGAAGCCGCATTTAAACTGCATTTTGGAAGTTCAAACTCCACTATATGGAGAACATTCTTGAAATGTTTTCCTCAAGAACCATAATTTCTTTACGACTGAAGAAAGAAAGACATGAACATCTTGGATGACAAGGGGGTGAGTAAATTATTTGTAAATTTTTGTTTTGGAAGTGGACTTCTTCTTTAATATGCTTTCTATGTATATAAAATATAATTCGTAATTTTAATTTGATGTGGACACCAAAATGGCATCTCTCGTCTTTGACTCTCATACATTACGATTCTCTGTGATTCTGTCAAATGACCCGGTAGTTGTGGACAGACAAGTTGCTTGTTGCTGGAATCTTGTTGCATTATGTCTGGTTAGGACACAGTAAAATATCACAATACTTATACTATATCCACCTTATTTTTCCTGTAATAGTGGGGGTGGCGATTTGTAAAACGTATTGGTCTGGAATCCGGTCTCATCCGCGTCCAGCTATTTTAAACTGTACAAAACAGCTTGTGTTGCTGCTTGATATTGCAAATTGGTGTGTCTTATCATATTATTTTAATGTATTATCTTAATTATAAACACACTTGTTTGTAGTGCACACAGTTTTACCATTTACTGCACATTGTTATTCTTCTCATTATTTCCCTATAGTGGATAATGAACCGGAAGTCTCATCCATAGGCTTACTTCCGGATTAAAGAATAAGGTGGATTCCAATATTACTAAATGTTCATGTTTATGTTCATGTACCATAGTGTTTTCATGGTACTTCAAAGTAAACCATAGTAGATGTTCAAAAAATATGGTATTAACATAACTAGAGAGTCATAGATAACACAGTGACTTGTATTCATACATGTATATATCTTCATGGCTGAATGTCGACTGAGACTTTAGCTTAGCTTTGCTTGTAGCTAGTCTTCATATTTTCCCCACAGCTGTGGCTCAGCAGTAATATTAAACTTTCAGATTTAATCCCAAGCATTACTGTACACAGAGAGAGATTAAACGCCAGCCATGACTGTCACTCATGTGTGCAAGCAATATGACAGAGCGCAGGTGATTTGAGATACTTTGAGCTAGTGTAAAAAGCAACTGGCAGAGGTAGGCTACTTTTTAAAAACTTTTTAATTTGAGTCAGAATACTGGTTGTAAAACATAATTCTTTCTTTAAGCTCACTTTCCTACTTGCTGTAGGTATATTGGTCAAAGTATGAGCACTTGAACCACATGGGGTAAAATAAATAAAAGAATGAAAAGCTAAATTAGTTAAAACATATGAATAATTAATGCTTGCTCCAAACCATAAACTTCTAAAGCAACAAAACCAGCCTTGTTTATATGTTAAACGTTTTCATTTACCAGTTTCACATTATGTTAGATGCATATATGCATTCATTCGGTTGCTATGTCAAAAAAGAAGTTTCTTGCTCGATAAGTTTCCTCTAAATATTGATATGAAACATCTTGACATGGCTTAACCCTCTTAAATTAATCATTTCAATCAAACTGGGCACAGTCCTTCCTGCGGGCATCCAAAGAGTCAATAGTTATTAGCATTATTCAGTACCTCCATATAATTTATTTATATCCATTTTTCTGTGTTGTCATTTATTTATTGTTAAATCAGTTCTGTGTGCTGTGGGCCTAGTCATAACTTGATCTGATCTTGTTTGTGTTATCTCTGTGTGTAGGTGCCCTGGACGAGCCGTACGGCAGGACCTGTGTGTATGTGTGTGTCTGCTGCTCAGTGGAATGTTTTCAAATCTCCCAAAGGTGCTGATATTGGGGGCCATCGCCGCCGCCTCTGCCTTTGTGGTCACCATCCTTATCGTCTTGGTGTGTGTGGGGTGTCAGAGGTAAGTGAACACACACACACACACACACACACACACACACACATTTTTGCATGTGGTTTATGAGGACTCTCCATAGGCGTAATGGTTTTTATACTGTACAAACTGTATTTTCTATCACCCTACACTAACTCCTAACACCTAAAGCTACACCTCACACAAAACTGCTAGCAATTTTTGAATTTCAGTGCTGTTTAATATGTTTTTTTCAGCCATTTGGTTCACGGACACACATGAAGTGTCCTCATAGACCATGTTTTTGTTGTAGTACCCATGTCATTATACACACTTGTGTCCACACTGGTATTCCTATCATTATGGGGATGTTTCATAGGCGTAATGGTTTTTTTTACAGAACAAACTGTATTTGTGTCCACACTGGTATTCCTGTCATTAAGGGGACAGTTCAAAGGCGTAATGGTTTTTATACAGGACAAACTGTATTTGTGTCCACACTGGGTATTCCTATCATTATGGGGACATTTCGCGCCAGAAGTTTTATACTGGACAAATGTATTGGTGTGTCCACCTGGTATTCCTATCATTATGGGACATTTCTTACGATAACGGTTGTTATACTGGACAAACTGTATTTCGTTCCACTGGTATTCCTATCATTGGGGACATTTCATAGGCAGGTTGTTATACTGGACAAACTGTTCGTCCACGCGGTATTCCCTATCATTATGGGGACTTTCGGTAACGGTTTTTATACTGGACAGCTGTATTTGTATCCACACTGGTATTCCTATCATTATGGGGACATTTCATAGGCGTAACGGTTGTTATACTGGACAAACTGTATTTGCGTCCACACTGGTATTCCTATCATTATGGGGACATTTTATAGGCGGAATGGTTTTTACTGGACAAACTGTATTTTCTATCCCCTAACCCTAAACCTAAATTTAGCCCTCACAGGAAATATATATATATATATATTGCATATTCTTAATGGTTTATATAGATTTATGATCATAACAGTACATTGTTCATAAGGTCCTTAAGCCTTAATTATTGGATTGCTAGATGATTTGCTTATTTAAGCTCAATTATGATTGCTTAAAGGGACAGTTCACACAAAAATGACAACTCTGAATTCAGAAATGTAGTGAGGAAATTGTTAAAATAGTCCTTGTCAAATTAATTTACAAAGTTGTTATTTTTGTTTTCTTTGTGCACAAAGTATTCTCGCAGCTTCATAACATTAGGGTTGAACCACTGATGTCACATGGACTATTTTAACAATGTACTTACTACCTTTCTGGGCCTTGAACATGTCAGTTCATTGTTGTCTGTGAAGGTTTAGAAAGCTCTTGGATTTCATCAGAAATATCTTAATTTGTGTTATGAAGATGAACAAAGCTCTTACAGGTTTGGAACGACATGAGGGTGAGTAATTAATGACACAATCTTCATTTTTAGGTGACCTATCCTTTATGTTGCATCTAAAAGTCTGCATTAATATACCTTTTGCAAAACTTGCAAATTTCATTCAGATTTGTTAGATCTTTACTATCTGAAATGACTTCATCATATGCTGAGGGCTGCAACAGCAAAATGAACTGAATTTCTCATTTCCAAAATGTTCTTCCTGATACTGAAAGAATCGTTAATTGAATCGTTAAGGAGACGGAATCATTAAGAGCAATCAGAATCAGAACCAGGGTTGTTAATTCCTTACGGTTCCCATCCATATCTATTGCTTTGTTCCTGAGCTGTTTGTACGTTTGCACATAAAAGTGTTTCTGCACAGACGCGCCCCACTCATATGTCGAAAGAATGCGTCGGCTTCTTAAAAACTCTCCCCCACTCTTGTGTCAGGGCACCTCCTCCTCTTCTTCTTTAGTTCTATCTCTCTTTCCGTCTCTATCTCTCCTTCCCCGCTGTGGAGCGACTTGATGAATGCTAATATCACTCCTTCAGCAGATTGCATGCCCTCTGTAGGAGCTGTTTCGCTGGGAAATGCCTTAAGTTAAGCTCTACGTCGGATGCTCATTTGTGACAAAGACTTTTGCTTAGAGATATTACAAGGAACGAAACCCTCCAACAAATCAGTTTCACATACTCTCAGGCGTTGTTCTATTTCTGTTTTTATGTAACGTTTCACAGAAAAGATGAATAGGGACTATACTCATTTGTGCATATTCACCACAAAGTCTTGTTTTTGCTGTACTGCAAAACAGCTCGCTCTCTACACAAGATTGTTGTGCAGAAGCCAAGTGTGTTTGTGTTTTAGTGTCATCCTAATGGTAAAAACACTGTAAGTGCGACTGATATTTAGTGCTCAGAGAGCAGGTTGTTATTGCTGCAAAGTCACCAGATGCCTAATGGAAAACACACTGAGCTCATTGTTCTGAGATATACAAATTATGATTGAGTAAAACCCCTGTTTCAGAATTAAAATGTTCCATCTCATTTCCATTGCAGAAAATTAAAATGTACTCACTCTCATGTATTCCCAACTAGTATGACTTTTTTCTGTGGAACATAAAACGAGATACTTTGAAGAATGTACATGCTGCTGTTTTCAATGCAATGAAAAGACCTTTAGCAAATACTGATTTACCTTTTTTTGATTCCTTTTCTTATACAAAGTCTCACTTCATGACATTGTATGACTTGTTACTTGTTATTCAAAATAGTTTGTTCATTAAAATCAAGCTTACATATATCAAAACATAAATAATAGGTAGAAAACTTAAATGGTTAGTTCACCTAAAAATGAAAATTGTGTCATTAATTACTCACCCTCATGTCGTTCCAAACGTTAAGACCTTTGTTTACCTTCAGAACACAACTTAAGATATTTTTGATGAAATCTGAGAGCTTTCTGATCCTGCATAGACAGCAGCAACTGACACGTTCAAGGCCCAGAAAAGTAGTAAAGGCATTGTTAAAATAGTCCCTGTGACATCAGTGGCTCAACCGTAATGTAATGAAGCTGTGAGAAGACTTTTTTTGTGCACAAAGAAAACAAAAAAACTTTACTCAACTATTTTGGTGTCTGTTGGTGTCTATACAGGGTCAGAAATCTCTCGAATTTCATCAAAAATATCTGAATTCGTGTTCTAATGATGAACGAAGGTCTTGAGGGTGAGTAATTAATGACAGAATTTTCATTTTTGGGTGAACTATCCCTTTAATCTTAAATTTTTTTGAAAAAATAGAAAACTAGAAATGCTATAGGGAAAAAATATTTCAGCTATATCGATATTTACAAAATATGTAGGACAAAAACTGAAAACATTAAAAGCTAATTCAAAATATTAATAAATACTGTAATAGCACATAAATAATACTAAAATAGCACTTTTTCAGAAGATGTGACTGGATGAGATTTGACTGGATGAGCACTTTTATTCATTGTTATGTTTTCAACGTAAAAATAATTGAGAATTTTCAAGAGAATTTTCTAGCTTCAATACAAGTTTAATTGCCCGCATTTGTGACATAACGTTAATTACAACATAGATTAAAATGTCTTTCCTTTTCTTTAGAAAAGCAATAATCTATGGAAGCCCGTTCCCGCCACAGTTGAGAAAGAATATAATTCTGTAAGTCATAATAATGACTTAACATCTCATAATAATGAGAAACTTTCTCATAATAATGACAGTACCTCGTAATAATAAGAAACTTTCTTGTAATAATGACTTAGTTTCTTGGCATAATGACTTAATTTCTCATAATACTGAGAACATTTCCAGTAATAATGACTCGTAATAATGAGAAACTTTTTCGTAATAATGACTTAGTATCTCATAATAATGAAAAACGTTCTCAGAAAAATGACTTAATTTGTTGTAAAAATGACAAACTTTCTCATAATAATAAGAAACTTTCTCATAATAAGAAACGTTCTTGTTATAAAGACTTAGTATCTCGGAATTACTTAATTTTTTTGGTAATAATGGCAAACTTTCTGGTAATAATGACTTAGTAGCTTGTAAAAATGAGAAACTTTCTCATAGTAATGACTTAGTATCTCGGAATAATGAAAAACTTTCTAGTAATAATGACTTAATTTCTAATAATAATGACTTAGTATCTCATAATAATGAAAAACGTTCTCAGAAAAATGACTTAATTTGTTGTAAAAATGACAAACTTTCTCGTAATAAGAAACGTTCTTGTTATAATGACTTAGTATCTCGGAATTACTTATTTTTTTGGTAATAATGAGAAAATTATTAGTAATAATGACTTGATTTCTCTTAATAATGAGAAAATTTCTCATAATAATGAAATATTTCTCGTAATAATGAGAAACTTTCTATCTTTCAAATCAATCCTTAAGGCATTTTAACTTTATTAAATACTTATTTGTTTAGATTACATTTTGGACTGTTTTCATACATGGATTTGTTCTAAAAACATGCAGCTTTTCACTTCACAAGACATTAATTGATGGACTGGAGTTGTGTGGATTACTTGTGGATTATTGTACTAAGCTTAACTTGTTCTGAACCTAGAATATTCCTTTAAAACATGGCTATGCTAATGCTGCATTCATGATTGCATACTCAGTAGCTGAGTACAGGTGTTATTTTGCTGTGTGAGGTTTTGCAGTATGAACAGTATGTTCTGCAAGTCATGTGTGTAGACACAGGGTCACTAATACCCAGGTGCAAACGTGTCCCTCTGGCCTTCTGAGATTCTGACCTTCACAGGGGAACAGAGCGATACAGCCCTCACAACTACAAACAAACAGAGACAGAGACACTGCTATTATGCCTTTATGTAAGGCATATGCATTACATTATTCTGCTTTTTTAATGTCTTGTTATCCATTCATCCATAAAACATTCATACACTGTAGTTTAGGGAGTAAAAGAGAGAGAGAAGAGAGAAAATCCTCTGTTTCACAGATTCGCGTAGGTGTGAGAGATGTGTGTAGCAGCGGATGTTAAAAATGGGGTGAGAGTGAGAGGAACAAAAGAGGTGTGTGAAAAAAATGTGTGTATTTCACAGGCTGTTGGATTGGTGGAGAAAGAGAGAAGCTATAATTGATGTCACACCAGGTGTGTATAGGGAATGAGAGGAGAAGAAAAGCAAGGGACGAGGGATCGTCAGGGTTACCTATCCATCCTCTCGCTCTCTCTTCCTCTAGTACACCTGCAACACTTCTAGTCCCTCATGATTACGCCATCCCTAGATAAAACCAGACCCTGGCAATCCCACAGAGAGCCATTACAAACACTCGCTGTAGTGGAATTTTACTTCCTGTCCGATTCAACAGTGCACAATAGCACCGGTACAAAACCCAGAGAGCTGCATGTCTAGTGTCTTCAAAGGCTGCGGCTTTCTAAACAGAATGTAATCTCATAGGTGACTGATTTGGAACACTGCATACTTTAATTTTTTACACATGATTCCAGTCACTTCCAGTCATTTTTATTCATAATGAATGGGTAAATCGTTTATGATACACCATTACAGTGATGATATACAGTCATGGCCAAAAATATCGGCACCCTTGCAATTCTGTCAGAAAATGCAACACTTCTTTCAGAAAATTGTTTTGGTATTCACATGCTTATTGTTTTTGTTTGCACTGCAACAACACAAAAAACAGAGAAGAAAAGTCAAACTCAAAAATGGACTGGACAAAATTATTGGCACCTTGTCAAAATTGTAAGAAATAGTTGCTTTTCAAGCATGTGATGCTCCTGTAATTTGTATTTAGACACACCAGCTGTGGGCAATATAGCAATCACACTTGCAACCAGTTAAAATGGAGAAAAGCTGACTCACCCTTTGTGTTGTGTGTCACACTAAGCATGGAGAAAAGTAAGAAAAGAAAGAAGTGTAAAGAGTTGTCTGTGAATTTAAGAGAAAATTGTGTAAATACATGGACAATCTCAAGGCTACAAGTCCATCTCCAGAGATCTTAATGTTCCTGTGTCCATTGTGCGCAATATCAGTCCATGACACTGTAGCTAACCTCCCTGGATGTGGACGGAAGAGCAAAGAAATGAAAAATTACAAGGATTGTTTGAATGGTGGATAAAGAACCCTGTTAACTTCCAAACAAATTCAGGCTGATCTACAGACACAGGGTACAACAGTGTCAGCTCGCACTATTCATCGCCATCTGAATGAAAAGGGACGCTATGGTAAGAGACCACTGCTGACACAAAGGCATAAAAAAGTAAGACTGAAGTTTGCTAACTTATGTGGCAAAACCACAATCCTTCTGGGAGAACGGACAGATGAGACAAAAGTAGAGCTTTTTGGTAAAGGACATCATGGCACTGTTTACAGAAAAAGAAATGAGGCCTTCAAAGAAAAAAACACAGTCCCTACAGTCAAACATGGTGGAGGTTCAAAGATGTTTTGGGGTTGCTTTGCCGCTTCTGGCACTGGATGCCTTGACTGTGTGAATGGTATCATGAAATCTGATGATAAACATAAATTTTGGGGTGCAACATAGTGGCCAGTGTCTGAAAGCTGCGTCTCCACCAGAGGTCATGGGTCTTCTAGCAGGACAATGACCCGAAACACTTCAAAAAGCACTCAGAAATGGTTACAAACAAAGCGCTGGAGAGTTTCTGAAATGACCAGCAATGAGTCCAGATCTGAATCCCATAGAAAACCTGTGGAAAAATCTCAAAACAGCAGCTGGGAGAAGGCATCCTTCAAATCTGAATGACCTGGAGCAGATGCAAAAGAAGAGTGGTCCAAAATTCCAATAGAGAGGTGTAAGAAACATATTCGTTTTTCCAAAGGGGGTGCTACCAAATATTAAGTTAAGAGTGCCAATAATTTGGTCCAGTGCGTTTTTGGGTTCTGTGTGGAATTTGACTTTTCTTCTCTGCTTTTTTGTGTTGTTCCAATGCAAAAAAAAAAAACAAAAAAACATGTGAGTACCAAAACATCTGCAACTGCAACAATTTTCTGAGAGAAGGGTTGCATTTTGTGACAGAATTGCAAGGGTGCCAATATTTTTGATAAATGTAATTTATTCCTGTAATGCAAAGCTGAATTTTCAGCATCATTGCATCAGTTTTTAGATTCTTCAGAAATCATTCTAATATGCTGATTTGATGATCAAGAATCACTTTTTAATATTATTATGAATGTTGAAAACAGTTGTGCTGCTTAATATTTTTGTGGAAGCTGACAAACATTTATGCCAGGATTCTATGATAAATACAAAATTCAAATACATTTATTTGAAATTGTAACATCTAAAAAAATCTTTACTGTTTATTTTGATGAATGTATGCATCTTGCTGAATAAAAGTATTAATTTCTTAACAAAAATATTCTGACCTCAAACTTTTAAACAGTAGTGTATACATCATTTTACATAGTTTTTTTCCTAAATAGGGCCCTTAAAATAATAAAAAACATAATTTTTATAATCATTTTGCATAAATGTAATACTTACAATATTGATGATTCAAAAAAACTGTGAAAAGCACTGGAACCAAGCCTGCAAAAAAAGTCAGTGGTCACTGTTTTTGTGTATATTAACATCTTACATTAATTTGATAATCTAGCACTTATTTTAAAGAGCACAAACAAATAGTGGGTTACATTTATTCATACTTTACACTCTTACATTCTTATCCATACAATCCTGTGCTTATAACTTGGTAGCATAATGTTTTTAACTGCCTGTGAACAACTTTTCCATCTGAAGATCATATATGTTTTCTTAAAGGGATAGTTCACCCAAAAATGAAAGTTCGGTCATTAATTACTCACCCTCATGTCATTTCAAATCTGTAAGTATTATTACAAATTAAGATATGTTTGATGAAATCTGAGAGCTTTCTGACCCTGCATAGACAGCAGCACAACTGACACATTCAAGGCCCAGAAAGGTTGTGAGAACATCATTAAAATATTCCAAATGACATCAGTGGTTCAACCGTAATGTTATGAAGCTGTGTGCAAAGAAAACTAAAATGATGACTTTATTCAACTATTTTTTCTCTTTTGTGTCAGTTTTCACCACACGTTCAATTATTCTTTTTAAAATGTTATCTAGATAGGAGCTGTCTAGATTTTGGAATATAGGATGTTCCAGTTGTTCTTTACTTGCATGTTTGCTGTATTCTCCTCACCAAGAGTGTCATTTTATCTGCAGAAAAAGCAAGAGCAAACATGGCCACACCAACGGAGGGGCTCAGAAAAAGGAAACAGTGAGTGCGAAAAAATATATATGTATGGACACGCCCAGTGTATTTTTAGATATGGGTGTATGTACATATACATGATAATGTTTCATATTTCAGGCTGCTCTGCGCCAGTCCAAGCTGAACTCAATGAGTAAATCTGACACCCGCCTGCATGACATGCACAGGATGCCCTGCAACGCCAATGGTGAGAGAGACAGACAGATTAAACTGGTCTTTATAATATGCGTTCACAAGACTCATTAACCACGCACATACGCACATATGCACTGGCCGACGCACGTGCGTGCAAAGGCTGACGTCTCCAGAGACTTGTCATGGTAAGATGTTTACTAGCTCATGTTCCCACTGCCACAGACGTGTGATCTGCGAGGCTGAGAATGACACTTGTCAAGCTGAGATGCAGAACACACATCTCAAAGCCCTGTATACATGGGCTTCTGATCTTTTAAATCCAGACCAATGGGAACTCAGCTTTATTTAATGTGTAAAACATAAAATACACAATAAGAAGGATAACAAAAAAAGGATCAACAATATCCACGAATAATCAGTTCACACTATTCCAAATGTAAATATATATATATATATATATATATATATATATATAAAAAATACATTGCATTGACTGTGAAATAGCTTTCATTTTACTGCTGTACAAAGAACACAAGTTTGAACCCAGGTAACAAATTTAGGTTATGAAAATGCTGTGGTAATATTGTTTTGAAATGTTACAAAAAAGTTCATATGCCCAGTTTTCTTTTTGTAATTATAACGTTATTTGTTACTTACAATGTTCTCCTAATTTTATTTTCACCCAAAATATCATGTTATTTGAACATTTAGTTTTAATATTCTAAGAACGTTGTTGTGATTATAACATTATACACTACCAGTCAAAAGTTTTTGAACAGTAAGATTTTTAATCTTTTTAAAGACGTTTCTTCTGCTCACCAAGCCTGCATTTATTTGGTCCAAAATACAGCAAAAGCAGTAATATTGTGAAATATTTTTATGTTTTAAAATATGTTTTAAAATGTAATTTATTCCTGTGATCAAAACTACATTTTTCACATCATTACAGTCTTCAATGTCACATGATCCTTCAGAAATCAGACTAATATGCTGATTTGCTGTTTAAGAAACATTTTTTTTAATAATTATTATCATCAATATTTAAAACAGTTGAGTACATTTTTTTTAGGATTCTTTGATGAATAGAAAGATCCAAAATATCAGCATTTATCTGAAATAAAAAGCTTTTGTAACATTATACACTATACCATTAAAAAGCTTGAAGTCTGTATAATTTTTTTCTATAAATTATAGAAATTAATACTTTTATTTACCAAGGATGCTTCAAATTGAGTCAAAGTGATGATAAAGACATTTCTAATGTTACAAAAGATTTCTATAATGCTGTTCTTCTGACCTTTCTATTCATCAAAGAAACCTGAGGTTGTACTCAGCTGCTTTCAACATAATAATAATAATAATAATACTAATAATAATAATACATGTTTCTTGCACAGCAAATCAGCATATTAGAATGATTTCTAAAGGATCATGTCATGTGACTGGAGTAATGCTAAAATTCAGCTTTGAAATCACAGGAATAAATTACGTTTTAAAATATATTCAAATTGAAAACAGTTATTTTAAATTGTACAACTATTTCAGAATTTTTTACTGTATTTGCTGTACTTTGGATCAAATAAATGCAGGTTTGGTGAGCAGAAGAGACTTCTTTAAAAAACATAAAAAATCTTACTGTTCAAAATCTTTTGACTGGTAGTGTATATAGGTTATAGAAATGTTTCTTACAATGATCCACTAACTTTATTTTCACCCAAAATATCATGTTATTTATATTTAATATTGTAAGAACATTAAAATGTCCAGCTTTCTTGTCATGATTAGAATGTTAAAGGTTGTAAAAACATTTCTTACAACGTTCTATACATTTATTTTTTACCCAAAATATGACATTATTTGAATGTTTATTTTTAATATTCTAAGAACATTTTCTGTCAAGATTGAGAATGTTTATCAAGTACAAATATTAATTTGGCTAAGAATGTTGATCCCAGGATGTTTTTTTAAGAAGAACATTCTAAGAATGTTGTCTCTTAACTTTATGAGACCGTATTTCAAATATTAACAAAGTGATAAGAATGTCCATAAACACAGCTTTAAGAATGTTTTGTCCTAAAATGTTATTTAAAATTAAAAAGTTCCTTGTTAGTTGGGAACAAACAGGTGCCAGTATCATGCAAGACCGGTAAAGGTATGCTAAGCTAGTCAGCTAAACTATTAGCTTGCTAACTAGGATAGGTTAAAGTGGAAAAGTAAATGTTTAATTTAACTATTTTTAGCTTTGGTAGTATCAAAGTATCAAAATAAATTCACATTTTTGGTTGCCAGAGTAGGTTCATGTTATCTTTAAATTCATTGTACTGCAAGTTTAAACGAATGTAAAACTGTGGAAATGTGGTCAAAATAAAAGATAATCAAATAGTAATGGTCTGCCCTCTTGTGTTTGCCTGGAGTAATGTCAAATGTGACATTTTAATGACACTTTTTTATTTTACTGACCCTTTGTATATGTAGGTATTTAGTATTTTATCCAGTGTGATATCAATACTCCAAACTTTAATCTTGATCCTCTGTTTAATCTTTTCCACCTCCCTCATATTATTCGGTGTTATTCTGATTGACAGGCGCCCCTAAGAGCCGCCCGGCCAGCATGGACCTTCTTCTCCTGCATACACGCCGCTCCAATTCTGACCTCCGTCCCGCCTCAGGTCGCCAACTGCCTCGTGCACCTAGTAAAAATGACAATGTGGAGCGTGAGCACACCTACTCTGAAGTTTGCCGCCGCTCCTCTCCCACACCCCACCTGCCAGATGACGGCCTGTATGAGAGTGTTGGGATCAAAGGGACGGGGTCTGATAAACCTGCCCCACCTGCTGCCCCTGCCCCGACGTCAACCAACACGCCTACTCAGCTTCGTGCCCACAGCCCGACACTCAATGGGAACGGCCGAGGTGGAAGCAGAGGAGGCGTGAACGGCGTGAGTCAAGATGCAGTGACGGCAGAGTACGCCTCCATACGGAAGGTGAAGAAGCTGGAGCGCAGCAGGAGGGAGGAAGTGGTGGAGGATGGAGATAGGGAGCACCAGAGCGTGTCCAGCAGCGAGTCCTCCAGCAGCACCTTACCAAGGAAAACAGTGGAACCATTTCACCTACCCAATTTCCCAAAGGTGAATATGACACAGATTAACCACAGAGGTTCAGAATAGTTATAGTAAAAAAAACTCAACTTATAATTTCTTCCTGCAGGGGCAAAAATGAGCAACAAACTGTGACCTTAAAAAAGGGACTTGATATATGTCTGGAAAACAGAATGTCATATAGACTCTTTTAAATAACCTTCTAGAACACATTTGGAAGCATCTAGATCAACCCAGCAACCACTACAACCTCATAACAACCTCAGAACAACATAGCAGCACATAGCAACACCCTAACAACAACCAGAACAGCCCAGCAACAACTACAACCTCAGAACATCTTAACAGCCACACAGCAACACCCTAACAACCACCCAGAATACACCAGCAACCACTACAACCTTATGACAACCTCAGAATAAATTAGCAGCCACATAGCAATGCCTTAACACTCACTTAGAATACCTCAGCAACCACTACAACCTCAAAACAACCTCAGAATAACTTAGCAGCTCCACAGCACTACCCTAAAAACCACCCAGATCACCCCCGGAACCACTACAAGCTCAGAGCAACTTAGCTGCCACATAGCAACACTCTAACAACCACCAAAAACACCCAGGCAACCATTACGACCTCACAGCAACCTTTAGAACAACTTAGCACCCACATAGCAATGCCCTAACAATGACACAGAACACCTCCGCAACAACTATGAACTCATAACATCCTTAGAACAACTTAGCAGCTGCACAGCAACGCCCTAACAACCACCCAGAACACCCTAGAAACCACTACAACCTCAGAACAACTTAACAGCTGCATAGCAACGCCCTAACAACCACACAGAACACCACTGCAATCACTGCAACCTCAGAACACTTTAGCAGCCACATAACAACACCCTAACAACCACCCAGAACACCCCGCCAATCACTACAACCTCACAGCAACCTTCAGAACAACTTAGCAGCCACCACAGCAACACCTAACAATCACCCAGAACACCCCAAAACCACTACAACCTCACAACAACTTAGCAGCCACACAGCAACACCTAACAATCACCCAGAACACCCCAGCAATAATACAACCTCAGAACAACAGCAGCTGCATAGCAACACCCTAACAACCATCCAGAACACCGTGTTCACTACAACCTCACAACAACATTTAAGAACAACTTAGCAGCCACACAGCAACACCTAACAACCACCCAGAACACCCCAAAACCACTACAACCTCACAACAACTTAACAGCTGCATAGCAACACCCTAACAACCACACAGCAAACCCCCACAATCACTTCAACTTCAGAACAACTTAGCAGCCACATACTAACACCTCAACAACCACCCAGAAAACCTCCGCCCAACCACTACAACCCCACAACAACCTTTGGAACAACTTAGCAACCACATAGAAACACCCTAACAACCACCCAGAACACCCCAGCAACCCCATAGTAATGCACTAAACACTAGCAATCACTTAGAATACCCCAGCAACCACAGTAACCTCATAACAACCTCAGAAAAACTAAGCAGCAACAAAGCAATGCCCTAGCAACCACTTAGAATACCCCAGCAACCACTACAACCTCAGAACGGTTACCAGCCGCATAACAACGCCCTAACAACCACCAAGAACACTCTAGCAACAAAATAGTAATACAATAAACACTCAGAACAACTTAGCAGCCACATAGCAACACTGTTGCAACCACCTAGAATACCGCAGCAACCACTACAACCTCAGAACAACTTAGCCGTCATATAGCAACACCCTAACAACCCCCCAGAACACCCTAGCAGCAACACCCTGTTGAAAAAAAAATTACAACATGTGTATGTTTTGGAGCATGACAGCTTATTATGAGCTAGTTTAGGATGGTCATGTGCTGGTCATAAGCAACTAGCTCTAGCTCAGCGCCAGCTTATAACCAGCACATGACCAACTGAGGACCAGATTAAACCAGCTGCCATGCTTCAAAACATAACCTGCATATGCGTTTTTTTTTCAACAGGGCGTAACTCACATAAACCACAAAAAAACCTATCAGCTGCATGGCAATGCATTAGCAACCACCCAGAACGACCAGCAACCAAAAAGTGATGCACTAAACACTCAGAACATCTTAGCATGGCATTGCAATGCCATGGCAACAACTCAGAACACTTCAGCATCATTATGGTATACAGTATTTTGGCACTACTCTCATTTTCTTCAGAAAAGCTCATCTAATAGGCCCATCTTTAATAATGTCAAGGTCTTGCATTTGATTTCCAGGCAACAGAAAAAAATAATTGAGAAAAAAAGAGTTTTTATGTCATTAGCACTGATGTAAATGGTAAGCACTTAAAGTAGATCCTGGTAGTGCAGTTACACGTTTTGAACACTAGAGAGTGCTGTTTCATATAAAAAAAATCCGCTGGATCCACCAATCTAAAGCTTTATGTGAAATCATGACTGACGTGACTGGTGACTTTTACATGGTACATTTTATTTATTTATTTATTATTATTATTATTATTATTATTATTATTTTAATTTTTACAATTTTTAAACTTTTAGAATTTGAGATGTTACATGATTAAAGGTATTCAAGAAATGAACATTAGCACGTTAAAATGTTGCCTTCCCCATAATCTAATCAAATTAAAATTCTCATTGTATTGACATAGTATTAAAAAAATATATAAGTTGTTTTAGCTGATACTTTGTGTGTATGCTTGTGTGTGTAAGCGTCTGTTCGCATTTCACCCATATTCGTGTCCTCCTGTCAGCTGATACCTGTTTGTGTGGTGTTCGGCTTTCAAGGACAGATAAGATTTGCAGAGAGCAGAACAGCCATGTGGAATGATGGTGCCTTTAAAATGGAAAACACACAGACAATGATCGGATAATGATCCAGTCTTCCTGTTAGCTCAGCTCTGCTCTGTTTGTCTTTATGTGTGTGTGTGCTGTTTGTTTGCCACATATGGAGATAAAATCTTCTTTGTCACAGGTTTGTTGATTGATGGCTTGTTTACACAGGCACAGTATTGTATTCAGCGCATACTTGTCATTCTAAATCTGACTTACAGTGTGCCATTTGATGCATAAACAAGGCTAAATAATGTGTGTCTGTGTTTGTGCGTCTGACCTGCATTGCATCCAAGTCTGCATCTAGAGCAAATATTATTAGAGTTTACGTGAAAGCGAGCATGCAGTACGGTTGTGCAGCACATGTGTCACTCCAGTGCACTGTGCTGGATTATGTAAGGTCTGTTGGCAGGCTGCCTGCCCCGCCATGTGTGTGTGTTTTTTTGTGTGTGTTAAAGGCATCAGGGAGGAACCACAGAGCAGGTAGTTGCTTCAGCTAGGGAAATAAATAGTAGCAAACACTGTAGCCATTCATCTGCTGGTATTAATCATTCATACAGGAGGTGTGTTTCTTTCCCTCTTTAATCATTGACTCTCTATACAGCATACATATCTGCTCGTGTAATGATTAACTCACAGAACATTTCCATTGTAGAAACAAACACCAATCAGTCCTAAATTAAAGGAACAGTTCATGTCGTTCCAGACCAGCGTGACTTTCTTTCATTGTTCTGTGGGACACAAATAGTGAAGAATGTACTGTCCGCCATTTTATTTTTATAGTAAATATGAATGACAACTGGTTCTGTTAAGCTACAAAATGACAAAAAAGAATCATAAAAGTGGCTCATACAAGTGTTCTAAGTGTCATATAATAGCTTTATGTGACAAAAAGACCAAAATTTAGGTCTGTATTCCCCTTCAGTGGGCTGTTAACAGTGTTATTATAGATATTTTTTTATACACCATTAAAATTTAGTTTTAATTTATATTTTCAGAATTCATTTTAAAAAGTTTTTTTTTTTTTTTTTACAAATATTTATATTATTTCATTTACTTTTTTCAGTTTTAGCTTTAATTTCCAGTCAGTGATTTTAGTGCTTCAACTTATTTAAATTAGTACAATTATTCATTGTAATTTAAAGATTTTCATTTAATATTTATACTTTATTTTATTTCAGATTTATTTCAGTTACAATTTTTTTTTTTGCTTTAGTTAATGATAATAACCCTGCTATGGAAGGAATAGTTCACTCAAAAATGAAAATTTGCTGAAAATGTACTTAGCCTGAATGGGTGCCGTCAAAAAAAAAAAGATGTAGATGAGTTTGTTTATTCATGAGAAAAGATTTGGAGAAATGTATCATTACATCACTTGCTCACCAATAGATCCTCTGCAGTGAATGGGTGCCGTCAGAATGAGAGTCCAAACAGCTGATGAAAACATCACAATAATTCACAAGTGAACCACACCACTCCAGTCTATAAATTAACATCTTGTGAAGTGAAAAGTGGCAAGTTTGTAAGAAACAAATGCATCATTAAGATGTTTTAATGTTAAACTGTCACTTCTAGATGAAATATAAAATATCTGTTCATAACAACACTTCCGGTCTGAATTTAACACACAGTTTTTCGCTTTGCAAGATGTTAATTGATAGACTGGAGTTATTATTTGTGAATTACTGCGATGTTTTTATCAGCTGTTTGGACTCTTATTCTGACGGCACCCATTCACTGCAGAGGATCCAGTGGTGAGCAAGTGATGTAATGATAAATTTCTCATGAATAAGCAAACTGTTCTACATCTTAGACATTTTTGGGTTTAATATCTTCAAATGGATTGTTTAATCAATCAGGTTGTAGAATCAGTCTGATTGGTGATGAATGATTTAGAATGTTGTCCTGACCAAGAGTTAATGATTCATTAAAAATATCTGACACCAAAACCTTGATTCATTCACAAAACGGATGGTTGCTGCTTCTCTCATGAACTCAGCTAGAATTTAGATGACATAAACTTCGGTCTGTTTGCATTAGCAGTGCTTGAGGAGATCTGACCAGCCTGCATGTTCCTCATGTGTCCAACAGGAGGCAGTCTTCATGGGCAACGGAGAGCAGTACATTTGGAAACCACCAGAAGAGGATGAGATGATCATGCCAGGGGTTCCTCAGCTGGAAAACGGACACAGCCATCCCACCGCCGTGGAGGTAATGTCTGCCTAGCTATCTTAACACTGCAGACGGGGTCACGACATTTGTCTAGGTTTGCATGAAGGGATCAGGTTTCAGACTTTGACATTTGACCTCAGAATCCCAAAACCACTTGCATACATTTCGGATCTCTTTGGTCTGACCCTCGTACGTCAACAAAGAGTGTTTTCTGGGGCAGGAAGCGAGTGGAATGATGGCTGCAGTCTGATAAATTGTGGCTTGAGAGTGAGAGAGAAAGTTTGAGCCTCCTTTTCTCCCTCCCCCGCATGTCTCTCTTCCTGCTCTCTCTCTCTCTCTCTCTCTGTGGCGGGTTTGGAATGGCATGACTAACAGGCAGGTCAAAGGTCTGTAGACTGTGCTTGTTGACTGTCAGTTCAGGGTTGGGAGGAGGGAAGGAATACCACACTTCCTGTGGCCGATCAAAACTTACAACTTGGATTCAGATTAAAGCATTTACAGCAAAGATGTCAAGTGTAGATTACGTTTGAAGAATACATACAGATTCTAAAAGGATAACAGCAGCATTATTAGTGCAAAAATGTTTTTTTTTTAATCAATGTTATCTCCTTTTTAGGTAAAATACACTAAATGTCATCAAGATTTAATAGAAAAGCTAAATTGTGTAAGATCATACTTTAAAGGGTTTACTTCTAGAATTAAAATTTCCTGATAATTTACTCAACCCTGTGTCATCCAAGAAGTTCATGTCTTTCTTTCTTCACTCGAAAAAAAAAAAAAGTATTTGAGGAAAACAATCCAGGATTTTTGAAGGTCCAAACTGCAATTTCAGTGCTTCAAAGGACTACACAATCCCAGGTGAGGAATAAGGGTCTTATCTAGCGAAACGATTGGTTGTTTTCTAAAAAAAAAAAACAAAACAAAAAAAAAGTATAGACTTTTTAACCACAAATACCTGTTTTGCACTAGTTTGACTTCACACATTACGTAGTCACGTTGGAAAGGTCACACGTGACTTAGGCAGAAGTACCGACCCAGTGTTTACAAAGCAAACGTGCAGAGAAAGTCAAATATCTTTTGCAAAAAAGGTAAAACAACAATGTTGGACAATTTGAAGTTGGAGGAGAAAATGAGATGGAGTTTTTCGCCCTACTCTACTAACCACTGAGACCTTTCTAACATGATAATGTAATGCGTGAAGTCGTAGACGTGCATCACAGAGCTAGCACAAGATGAGCATTTGTGGTTAAAAGATATATACAGTGCCCTCCACTAATATTGGCACCCTTGGTAATTATGAGCAAAGACGGCTATGAAAATAAATCTGCTTTGTTTATCTTTATGATCTTACATTCAAAAAATTCACAAAATGCTAACCTTTCATTGGAGTAAAACAATTAAAAGTGGAGGGAAACTTACGTTATGAAATAAATGTTTTTCTCATATGCATGTTGGGCACAATTATTGCCACCTTTAGAAATTATAATGAGTAAAATATCTCTGAAGTATATTCCCATTCATATTTGCATTTATTTAGCACACTAGAATGACTAGGAGTATGATATTGTCCAAATATGAGGAGCACAAAGGCCAAATTTCCTTAATCATCCATCACAAGGAATAAAACCAAATAATATAGTTCTGATGTGCAGAACAAGATTGTTGAGCTTCACAAAATAGAAAGTGGCTGTTAGAAAAGAGCTAAAGCATTGAAAATCCCAATTTCCATCATTAGGACAATAATTAAGAATTCCAATCAACTAAAGATGTTACAAATCTATATCGTCCTAATGCATGGTGAAGAGGAGAGTTTACGTTTCCAAAGACTCTCCAAGGATCACAGTAGGAGAATTGCAGAGATTAGTTGAGTCTTGGGCCCAAAAGACTAAAAAAAAAAATTCAAACAGCCCCTACGTCACCACATGTTGTTCCGGGGGGTTTTAAGAAAAATCCTCCTTGCTCATCCAAAAACAAACTCTAGCATATTTAGTTGATACACAACTTGAATTTCAAATGGGAATGGCTTCTGTGGTCAGATGAAACTAAAAAAAAGAGCTTTCTGGCAGCAAACACTCAAGATAGGTTTGGTACAAAAAGTACCCCACGGTTAAATATACAGCTGGATCTTTAATGTTGTGGGCTTATTTTCCTGCCAGAGGTCCTGGACATCTTGTTCAGATGCATGGCATCATGGATTCTAGCAAATACCAACAGATAAAAAATGTAAACCTGACTGCATCTGTTAGAAGTTCTATAATGAGCTGTGGTTGGATCTTCCATCAGGACAGTGATCCAAATCAAACATCAAAATCAACACAAAAATGTGTCACTGAGCATAAAATGAAGCTTCTGCCATGGCCGTCCCAGTTGCCTGACCTGAACCCTATAGAAAATGCGTGAGGTGAACTGAAGAGAAGAAGCACCAGCATGGAGCTGGGAAACTAAAGGATCTGAAGAGTTTCTGTATGAAGGAATGGTCTCTGATCTCTTGTCAGGTGTTCTCCAAACTCTTCAGGCATTAAAGAAGAAAACACAGAGCTGTTATCTTGAATAAAGGACATTGCAATAATTGGGTGCCAATAATTGTGGTCAACATGAACTACAGAAAAACATTTATTTCATAAAGAGATTTTCCCCCTGCTTTCCATGGTTTTACTTAAATGATAGGTTAGAATATTGTGAATTTTTTGAATGAAAGATTAAAAAGGATAAACAATGCAGATTTATTCTTACAGCCACCTTTGCTCATATTTACCAAGGGTGCCAATATTAGTGGAGGTCACTGTACACTGCACTCCAAAAGTTTGGAAACACCCCTGGCAAAGTGTGGTTTTGGACGATATCAGCATAAATCCTTATCATTTTTTTGGTGCAGATACATTAAAGTAACTTGACATTATCATTGAAGACCAGCAATAATAATTTTCATTTTAATTACATAATAATGGCAATATATACATGTCAAAGTCAGACATGCCCCTTTGCCAGCTGTGATGCCTGGTTACTGATTTAAACTTGGTCCAGGTTTTTAAAAGATTTTGCCAATTAAGTTTAGAATACAATGAATTTAGGCCCAGATTATGCAGAGCTGTAATAGCTGCTAATGGTGGATATTTTGATGAATCAAAAATTTAAGTTTTTTCTATGTATAAACTGTTTATGTAATAAAATATGTTTTTGTAGTTTGTGTTGTCCCTTATCAGTGCAGAATTATCACAAATTAAAAAGGATTCATGCCAATATTGTCCAAAACCCCACTTTTGTAGGGTGTTTCTAAACTTTTGGAGGGCAGTGTGTGTGTGTGTGTGTGTGTATATATATATATATATATATATATATATACTGGCAGAGTATATATATATATATATATATATACTCTGGATCACAAAAACACTCATAAGGGTCATTTCTTCAAAATTGAGATTTATACATCATATGAAAGCTGACTAAATAAGCTTTTCATTGATGTATGGTTTGTTGGCCGAGATACAACTATTTAAAAATCAGGAATGTGAGGGTTCAAAAAAAATCAAAATATTGAGAAAATTGCCTTTAAAGTTCTTCAAATAAAGTTCTTAACAATGTATATGACTAATCAAAAATTAAGTTTTGATATATTTACAGTAGGAATTTTACAAAATATCTTCATGGAACATGATCTTTACTTAATTTACTAATGATTTTAGTATAAAAGAAAAATCTGTAATTTTGACCCATACAATGACCCAAAAACAACGTTATTACATAAAACAGTGTTATTCTATTTTAATATACGTTAAAAATCTAATTTATTTCTGTGATCAAAGCTAAATTGAATTTTTCAGCATCTTAGTGTTCAGTGTCACATGATCAGAAAATCATTCTAATATGCTGATTTATTATCAGTGCTGGAAACAGTTGTGCTGCCAAATATTTTGTTGGAACCTGTGATACTTTTCTTTCAGGATTCTTTAATAAATAAAAAGTAAAAATAACAGTATTTTTCTTTTCTAACAATATAAACTACTGTTGAAGAGATTGGGGTCAGTAAATTTGTACGTAGATTTACATTGTTAGAAAAGATTTATATTTTGAATAAATGCTGTTCTTTTTAACTTGTTATTCATCAAATAATACTGAAAAACAAAAAAATCACAGGTTCCAAAAAAATATTTGGCAGCACAACTGTTTCCAGCATGGATAATTCTAATAATAAATCAGCAAATTAGAATGATTTCTGAAGGATCATGTGACACTGAAGACTTTAGTAACAGCTGATCACAGGAACATCACAGGAATTAATATTTTAAAGTATACTAAAATAAAAAACATTATTTTATATTATAATAACATTTTGCAGTATTATTGTTTTTTTTCTGTGTTTTTGATAGACATATATATATATATATATATATATATATATATATATATATATATATTTTTTTTTAGAAAATGACTAAATGTTTCATTAGATAAAACCCATATTCCACAGCTGGGATCGTGTAGAGCCCACTGAAACTGCAATTTGGACCTTCAACATGATCCCCATTGAAGTCCACTATATGGAGACAAATCCTGGAACGAACATGACTAATAATAGACTAATAGTTAATATATATTATGGACTAATAGTCCATAATATATATATATATATATATATACAGGGGTTGGACAGTGAAACTGAAACACCTGGGTTTAGACCACAATTAGTATGCCGTTTGGCCTCCTTTTGCAGCCAATACAGCATTATTTCATCTTGGGAATGACAAATACAAGTCCTGCACAGTAGCCAGAAGGATTCTGAGCCATTCCTTTCGCAGAACAGTGGCCAGGTCACTATGTGATGTTGGTGTATGAAAACATTTCCTGACTCGCTCCTCCAAAACACCCCAAAGTGGCTCAATAATATTCAGATCTGGTGACTGTGCAGGCCATGGGAGATGTTTAACTTTACTTTCATGTTCATCAAATCACTCTTGTCACCAGTCTTGCTGTGTGTATTGGTGCATTATCATCCTAATACACGGCACCACCTTCAGGGTACAATGTTTGAGCTATTGGGTGCACAAAGTCAACCTTCACACTCTGCTCTTATTGGTGGAATGTGCGATCAGTAAAGACTGGCCACCAGGCTGCATAAATATAGCCATGAAACCTCCAACACTATATTGGCCAGTGTTTCAGTTTCATTGTCCAACCCCTGTATATATATAAAATATAAATATCATATGTTTTTAATATTTAATATATTTTAAATGTAATTTATTTTAATTTATCTTTTTTTTTTTTTAATGAACAGATTCTAAGCAATTTAAATAAATGCTTTTTTTTTTTTTTTATATGATTATTTAAATAAATTCACATAATGCAAATTTATATGCAATTTAGTTATATATTAGAGTATATTTTCAAGTATATTTGTACATATTTGCATTTTGCAATTTTTTTATATTAAATTATAATTTTTTATACAACAATTCTGTTCTTTGGTTTTAAAATTTGCACCTCGGGTGGCATTTAATGCACTTTAAAAATAACATTCTACACTTATTTTGTTCCATAGCAGTGTAACAGTAAGCTGAACGTCTTTGGCTCAGATAGAAGTGTTGGCTGTTGTAACTGGTGAGCTGAATACACTTCTCCACGCTCCGTCTCTCTCACTTCTCTGCTCATTCTTTCTCTTGTCCAGACACGCCCAGTTTCATGTCATGAGGTGTGTGGGCGTGACACTGCATGGCCCTCTGCTCTACTTCTCTTGACACATTACACTCAACATGGGAAAAATCATTGGACTTCTAAAAACATTTTTAACAGTTTTTATCATATTTGCAGTGCCTTACAGTGGCTGTGCATTGTGACAGTTTAATTTTTAAAAGTGTTCCCTGTAGTTTCTCTGTGAGCTCATAAAAACTGCATGCAATTTATTATATTTTCACATTATTCATTTGTATTCTTTTTTATTCATCTACTGTAATTACCTAATATAATCTGCAAATGGTACAATTCCCACTGCTTTTGTGTCCAAGTGTCAACACACCTGTGTACGCACACTTGCTGCAAGTCATGTAAGATTGAGTTGCCTCAGAAGACTTGCATTTGTAAGATGAGAAATGAGAAAAAAGTATGTGTGTGTGTCTGTGTGTGTTGGGGGGGGAGATTGCAAGGGAATGATAAAGAGAGAGCAATACGAAGGGGAAAGAAAAAGAGAGTGAGAGAGCAAGAGGAAGGAGAAAAAAAACTCTCAAGGCTTTCTCAACAGCTGCAGAGAGTTTTGAAACCCCCGTCATTGTGATTTCCTCTCTCTCTGCAAAGTGCTGCACAGCACGGTAAACAATGCTCGACACGGAGGAGAAGAGATCAGCGGGGCGCGCACACACAAATACGCATTTGGGAGTTTCAAACAACATGAAACTCAGCGGTTTTCTTGAAATCGGCTGGTTCAGTCATGCCTGCGTTCAGACGCATGCTATGCGTCATGCCGCGGCCTGCAGATTACAGTACGGGTTAAAATACTGAACGCTGCAGTGTTGTTTTCCAGACCAGTTAGAGGTGTCAACATGACAAAAACAGTTGTATCTGCAGCTCTATTAATGCAATAACATCTCCTTTGCCTGTACGCATGGATGCCGTAAAGGTCACTATGTGAGTTGGAGAGCTGAGTTGAATTCTTGACTGGGATTTTACACATGCCATTGAGCTGGAAGTGCTAAATGTCATCTACCACAGAGAGGGTATGCGAGGTGAACACACACACACACACACACACATGTTGGGTTTACATGTTTTATGGGGACATTCCATAGGCGTAATGGTTTTTATACTGTACAAACCGTATTTTCTATCACCCTACACCTAAACCTAGCCCTCACAGGAGACTGTGCACACTTTTACTTTCTCAAAAAAACTCATTGTGCATGATTTATAAGCCTGTTTCCTCATGGGGACCTCACAAATGTCCCCACAAGGTCAAAATTTACTGGTATTACTATCCTTGTGGGGACATTTGGTCCCCATAACGTGATGAATACCAGGTGCACACACACACACACACAAACACACAGTGTTAGGAGTGTGCGATATTGACAAAACAAATCTCAGTATTATTTGGGATTTGTTCAGTAAATGATAACTGAACAATATTTTACTGTGTTTTTGTGCTGGTAGCTTGGTTGGTTTAAGCCTGTCATAGATAAACAAACATGACACTAAAATCGCCAATAGGTGGCGCAAATCCCTGTGCACATCTGAAATTGCACACATCTGCGCATGCAATGAAAAGTGAAGCCAAAGCCAAAACATTTCGATGGTCATAAACCCCACTCTCTCCCTGTACGCGAATGGGATGTAAGCCGAACTAAATAATCTAATTACACTTAAAATACAATTTTTCCAAAGATGATTTCCATAAGATTTGGCCTCTAAATGAATCGCTACTGCACAAACTCGGATTCCAAATGAATCACTACCGTGCAGACTCAGGCTCCAAAACATTCACTATTGCGCAGACCCGGGCTCCAAAAGAATCACTACTGCGCAGACTCCAGCCCCAAATGAATCACTTTTGCACAGACTCGGGCTAAGTATTAATGCCTTCCACGGCGCAAAGTTGGATTCCAAATGAATCACTACTGCACAGACTTAGGCTCCAAATGAATCCTTTTAGTACATGCCAGGCTCTGAAATGAATCAATACACAATTGCAGACTGGTATGATGAATCACTACCAGCAGACTCAGGCTCCAAATGGAATCACTTTTTATTGCATACTTAGGAACAAAACAATCACTACTGAGCAGACTCAGGCTCCAAATGAATCACTACTGCTCAGACTGAGGCTCCAAATGAATCACTACTGCTCAGACTCAGGCTCCAAATGAATCACTACTGCTCAGACTCGGGTTTCAAATTAATCACTACTGCTTAGACTTTTGGTCCAAATGAATCACTATTGCACAAACTCAGATTACAAATGGAATAAGCTACTGTGCAGATTCGAGCTCCCAAATGAATCACTACTGCACAGATTCAGGCTCCAAAGAATCACTACTGTGCAGATTAGGGCTCAAATGGTCACTACTGCGGACTCAGGCTCCCAAATGAATCCCCACTTTACTGCACGGACTCAGGCTCCAAATGGTCCACTTTCTGCACAGACTCAGGCTCCCAAGTGTCTCTACTGCATAAACTTTTGGTCCAAATGAATCACTGTGCACAAACTCAGATTACAAATGAATGCAGCTACTATGCGGACTTCAGTTCAAATGAATCACTTTTACTGAATCAGGCTCAAAAGAATCACTACTGTGCAGATTAAGTCCAAATGAATAACTACTAATGCTGGCTCAGGCTCCAAATAAATCACTTTTCAGAGACTCAGGCTCCAAATAGATACTACTGCGCGGACTCGGGCTCCAGGCTCCAAATTAATCTCTACTGCATAAACTTTTGGTCCAAATGAATCACTATTGCACAAACTCAGATTACAAATGAATCGCTACTGTGCAGACTCAGATTCCAAATGAATCACTTTTGCTGAGACTCAGGCTCCAAATTATTCACTGCTGCACAAACTTGGGCTCCAAATGAATCACTACTGCGCAAACTCAGGTTCCAAATGAATCACTAATGATGTCATTGGCTTAAGATGACAGTGGCCATACTGTCATGTTTTGGCTTCACTTTTCTATAATGGAAGGAAGTGGAGATGCATCGCCCATCTTTTTTTTTTTTACAGTCTATGATGGTACTACTTTCGAACTGAAATTTACTTAGCGAATTTGAATTTACTTTGCATTAAAAAATTTATACAGATAGTTCTATATAGTATGAATATGTGTAAGATAAATAATGTGTTACATCCGCCATGTTGTGAGATTTACTGACTCGTGAATTTAAACAATTTGTTCAAAACAGCTGATTCATTTAGAAATTAAGCATGTGACTTTTTTATGAAAGTGAGACTTGTTAATGTCAGCTCGCACATTGCTAAAACAACAATTATCGTAGATTATAAATATCACACAACCCTAATCAATGTACGTTAGACATTTTCTTGAATCACATACTCGTAGTAGACCACACATGATTAAGAGGATTGTGGTAAAAGCTTCCCATTTACCTCCTGTCTGGTTTGCAAAGTTAACGACGTCTCAGTGGGCTGCTGTGGTGAAAGTTTAACAGGCTTATCTGCAGGTTAGGTAACAGATAAGAGCGTTTACACTGGCTCTGTCGATCACGGCTAAAGTGGGTCATGTTTCTGCTGTGTGCAAGCAGAGTCCTGTTACCACACACACTATGACACATGAGTCAAACACTCAGCGCTCTGGGCATCTGTGTAATGCGTATGCTACATCTTTAGGCATATTAGAGGTTGTGTTGTGTTAACTCTTATCTGTCCTTTTGTGTCCTTGTTAAGTCAGTCATCACTATTACTATTTGATCAAACCATTAAATCGGACGATTAAATTTTGCCGTGCCATGAATGGGAGTTGTTGAGGAGAGGTGTGTTGTTACTTTGATCAAATGTAAATATTTCACCTGCTGATAAATCTGACAAAAAGAATTAAATTGATGTAGAGAAATAAATATCATAAATATGGGGCACATACATTTGCAGAGCACAGAACACACAAGCAATCATCTATATAGCAGCCACCTTGAACATCCTGGCAACCACCTGGAATAACGTTAGCAACCTTGGACTCCCTAGCAAAGTCCAAGAACATCTTAGCAACAAAAAAGCACAACCTAGCAACCACATTGTTCGACCTAGCAACCACTCAAAACAGCCTAGCAACCACAGCGGTGAACATCATAGTAATCACAAGAACAACTTAGCAACCACCTAGTACAACTTAGCAACCACCTGGATCCAGAACATCCCAGAACATCTTAGCAACCAGGAAGAACAACCTAGCAATCACACAGAACAGCCTAACAATCACTTAGAATACCCAAGCAACCACCCAAAACAGTCTAACAACCACTTAGAATGCCCTAGCAGTGACCCAGAACACCCTGACAACACCAAGAAACAGCCTAGCAACCACAACAACAACATAGCAACCATTTGAAAACCGTTTAACCACCTAAAACACCCTTCTAACCATCAGAAACCGAAAAACCATCCAGAACACCGTAGCAATCACCAAGAGCTGACCACTCAAAACACCGTCAACTACCTAAAACAACCTAGCAATGGCCCAGAAAAACCTAGCGACTATCCAGAACACTCCAGCAACCACCAAGAACAACCAACCACTCATAACATCCTAGCAACTACCTAAAACAACACAGCAATGGCTAAGAAAAACCTAGGAACCATCCAGAACACCCCCTTGTAAACCAGCATGAACAACCAACCTCATAACAGCCTAGCAACTACCTAAAACCTAGCAACCATTCAGAACTCCATGAACCACCAAGAACAACTGACCACTATAACAGCCTAGCAACTACCTAAATTACCTAGCAACCGTCCAGAATGCCCTAGCAACCAACCACTCATAACAGCCTGGCACATCAAACAACTAAGCAATGACCAAGAAAACCTAGCAACCACTCAGAACACCCTAGCAAACCACCAAGAACAACCAACCACCTATAACAGCCTAGCAACTACCTAAAACCTAGTAACCATCCATAATACCCTAGCAACCAGAAGAACAACCAACCACTCATAACACCCAAGAACTACCTAAAACAACCTAGAACCATCCAGATCACCCTAGCAACCACCAAGAACAACGACCACTCATAACAGCCTAGCAACTACCTGAAACAGCCTAGCAATCATCCAGATCACCCAAGCAACCACCAAGGACAACTGATCACTCATAACAGCTTAGTAATTACCTACAACAACCTAGCAATGACCAGAAAAACCTATCAACCACCCAGAACACCATAGCAACCACCAGGAAAGACTGACCACTCATAACAGCCTAGCAACTACGTAAAAAAAAAAAAAAAAAAACTAGTAACCATCCAGAAATGTTCCCAAAGCAACCACCAAGAACATCCCAACCACTCATAACAGTACATAGCAACCACCTATACCCAATCTAGCAACCATCCAAACACCCCTAGCAACCACACAAAGAACACCTTGGTTGCCCAGAACAGCCTAGCAACCACCTAAAACAACCTAGCAACCATCCAGAACACCCTTTGCAACCACAAGAACACCTGGCTGCTCAGAACAGCCTAGCAACTACCTAAAACAACCTAGCAACCATCCAGAACACTCTAGCAAATCCACCAAACAACCAATTACCTTATAACGGCATTAAACTACCTATACCAAACTAGTAAAACCATCCAGAACACCCTATAAACCAAGAACATCCAACCACTCTGAACAGCCTAGCAACCATACAGAAGAACACCCTAGCAAGCACCAAGATCAACTGGACCAATTCAGAACAGCTCTAGTAACTACTCTAAAACAACCTAGCAACCAGTCTAAATACCCTAGTACCACCTCAAGAACAACCCAATCATTCAGAACAACCTAGCAACCACCTAAACCAACCTAGCAACCATCCAGAACACCCTAGGAACCACCAAGAACAACCGACCACTCATAACAGCATAGTAACTACTTATATGAATCTAGCAACCATCCAGATCACTCTAGTATCTGCACAGGCAAGTTGTAGATAGCATTTGCTGGTGGAAATTAACTTTGCAAGTTCTGAAATCTGTGTGTTTTTTGTAACTCCTTCAGCACTATAACTGTAACCTGAGAATGTGCTCCAGGACGGTTATTATTACGAAATCCACTTTGGCAAAGCTAAACCTTGGCAGGCTCTTGAGTGTTTCTCATTCTGTGGTTCTCTCTCTCTCTGTCCTCAGATCTCTGACATGTACTCTACTGTTTGTAAGACCCTGAAGAGGAGACACCAGCAGGGTCAAAGCCAGGAGGATAGCAGGCCGACGGCCTCTGCTGTGTCCCAAGAGGCGGATCGGGACGGAGCTGGCTGGCCCGCCGCCGGTGCTTCAGGGGAGGAACAATGGGGGAGAAGCAGCACCCAGGAGGAGCCCTGCTACGAACCTGTGGGCGAGAAGACGTGGCCCCGGGGCCTGGCGCAAGAGTCAGACCCGGCCTACGCCACCATCGATTCCCACCGGAAACGAGAGAAGCTGGCCAGCAACACGCTGAAGCCCAAAAAGAAACCCGTACAGGGTCCGGGCAGAGCTATGACCTGCGAGAACTTTTACGAGACTATCGGTGATGTGAAGCAGGGAGCAAACGCAGCGAGCACCACCACTATCTTTACCTTTAACGACGGCATGGAAATGTACGTTACGGGGCTATAAAAGCCTGACTTAAACCGTCGAATTAAACACCTACAGAGGGGAAAAAAACAAACTTCAGCCCTCTGACAAATAAAAAAAATACACAGCCTACAGCTGCCAAACACACACCAACCTACATAACCACACAACCAATATATATTTATTCTTACCATAGGAGTGCACAATCAGCTGCAACACTCATGCAGACAAAACAACACTCAATTGGCAGAACCAGGCCTGCAGCCCGGCTGTTTTTAGCTGACAGGCATGCTCACCAAATCCAAGGATCTAAACCGGTTTTTCCACCATGCTACAGTCACTAATCATAGTTTACTGCAGGGTTAAAATCAATATGACTTTAAGACTCACTGTAGCACAGGAGAGTTTGCAAATGATTATGTACACTACCAGCCAAAAGTTTAAGATTTTTAATGTTTTTGTAACAAGTCTCTCACCAAGACTGAAATTATTTGATCTAAAATACCATAAATACAGTAAAACTGTGTAATATTATTACATATTAAAATAACAGTTTTCTATTTTAATATATATTAATATTAATATTAATTTATTTCTGTGATGCAAAGCTGAATTTTCAGCATCATTACTCCAGTCTTCAGTGTCACATGAACCTTCAGATATGCTGCTCAGGAAACATTATTATCAATGTTGAAACAGCTTTAGGTGCTTAGTACATTTGTGAAACATTTTTGTGCTTTTATGTACTATTTAAAAATAAATTAAAATAAAATAAAATGCTGTTCATTGAACTTTCTATTATCAAAAAAATCCAGAAAATTTTATCACAGTTTTTCATGTAAATATTAAGCACCACAACTGTTTTTAACATAGATAATAACAAGAGTCATTATAAATAACTGTGTAGCAAATCAGCATATTAGACTGATTTCTGAAGGATAATGTGTCACTGGAGACTGGAGTAATGATGCTGAAAATTCAGCTTTGCATCACAGGAATAAATTACATTTTACTATATATTCAAACAGAAAACAGTTATTTTAATTTGTAATAATATTTCACAATATTACTGATTTCACTGTATTTTTGATCAATAGTACAGCCTTGGTCAGCATAATTCCAAACTTTTGACAGGTAGTGTAAAATCACTATGTACACACTGTCGGTCAGTCCCACTGCCATGTGAGCACTACCTGCACATTAACACAGGGATCACATGAGTCGTCAGCTAAACCCCCATCCCCCCCCTCCCGCTTCGAAAACACACCTGACTGGTTCTCTCAGCTTGAGCCGGCCAGCCACCACCACAGTGTTAGTTTAGCTGAAATAACAGAATACAGAGTTAACTTCTCTTGTTTTCCACCTTAAACATTATGTATGCAGTGTGACAGTTTAGGTGGTGTACATACAGTATGTCTGGTCATTTTTCAGTACGCATGTAACTCGCAGTCAGGGCCAGGTGGAATCTGCATTTTTTGCACTGATCTTGAAGAAGAATCTGCTGACTTGTATTCAATAGATTTAATGTTGTTAAAACGGGTATAATTAAAGGAGTAGTTCACTTCCAGAACAGAAATTACAGATAGTTTACTCACCCCCTTGTCATCCAGATGTTCATGTCTTTCTTTCTTCAGTCATAAAGAAATGATGTTTTTCGAGAAAAACATTCTGTGAGTTTAAACATCCAAAATGCAGTTTAAACGCAGCTTCAAAGAGCTCTAAATGATCCCAGCCGAGGAAGAAGGGTCTTATCTAGCGAAACGATTGGTTATTTTCTAAAAAATGTAGAATTTATACACTTTTTAAGCTCAAATGCTCATCTTGTCCAGCACTGTATGTACTCCGTTTTTTTCCGGTTCAATACAATTAGGAACTCCAATCTCATTTTCTCCTCCAACTTCAAAATCGGCCTACATTGCTGTTTTTTTGTAAAGGGCGTTTGATCTTCTTTGCACGTTCACTTTGTAAACACTGGGTCGATGTAAGAAGATGCAAGAAGATTTTGAAGTTGGAGGAGAAAATAAGATGGGAGTTTTTTTGACATACCCTAACTCCATTGAACCGGAGTGCACAGAGTCCACATGCGCATCGCAGAGCTAGACAGAACGGGCATTTGGGGTTAAAAAGTAGACCCTTTTCCTCGGCTGGGATCATTTAGAGCCCTTTGAAGCTGCATTTAAACTGCATTTTGAATGTTTAAACTCACGGGCACCATAGAAGCCTATATACAGAAAATTCCTGAAATGTTTTCCTCAAAAAACATAATTTCTTTACTACTGAAGACAGAATGACATGAACATCTTGGCTGACAAGGGGGTGAGTAAATTACCTGTAAATTTTTGTCCTGATCCTTTAAGTTTCTTAAGCTCACCAAGGATGCATTTATTTAATCAAAAATAGTCAAAACAGCTTTACAGTTTAAAATTTTATTTATTCCTGTTATAAAAACACTGAATTTTAAGACACATTTTTTTATTATTATCAATGTTTGATAGGATTTTTTAATGAATAACAGATTAAAAAAAACAGCATTTATTTCAAACAGGAATCTTTTGTAACATTATATCAGCTGAATAACATAATAATAATAAAAAAAATTTCATCTGACCCCAAACATTTGAACAGTGGTGTGGGTATCTCTCTCTATTTAATAATTTAAAAAATTAATAAACAATTTTGCAGAGCTTTCTGTGTTTAGCGGGTGCAGATTCCATGTGGGCCTGCTTAAAGGTCACTTTATGGCTGTGTAAGTGCATTAGCTCTAAAATTTCTTTTGATTTTTGATTATTTCGTCTATAGCATGCCACTTCTGCCCAATCTTTGGATGTGTCAGGTAGTTTTAGTGATATACCGCTCGTTTCTCACAAGATTTGACATTTTTGCAATACGAACGTAAAGGAAATGGAAAAAAGCGAAAATGGATTTTTCGGGATGCCTCAGCCTAGCTAGTTAACATGTCATTGTTAACATCCGAGTTTATGAGGCTTGTAGCGTCAGTGTGCTGGAACGTTGCGGTGTGCATACGGAGGGCAATAAAGGCTTCTAGTTCGGCCGGGGCTGCTCTCGATCCACTGTTCTCAGGTCAGTGTGTGCCAGGACCGCTCCCCAGCTCGCTGGGCCTCCGGCTGGCTTAGCCGTCAGCAGCATTTCATGGAGACGGTGTCCAAGGAAAACACAGCACAAGGCTTATGGTTGCTAGTAAATGTCTTTTGGAAGGACGTCTCATATTCTGGGCTGTCTGTGCGACTTGATCCTATTGTAAACAATGCCTTTACCACATGCATTATGGGAGCTTGGATTAGGAATCACAGAAAATAATAGCACAATAAAGCAACCTCTGCAGGGGGAAACCATTCGGGATGATCCCCGAAGACCTCCGAAATGATACAAAACAACTGCGATGCATGGTTGGTGATTTTACCGTACCAAGTATACTGCATATACAGATCATTAAAGTCTGTTGGAGGGCTACAGGAGAGGCCCGGAGGAAAGGGATTTTGGCATTCGAGAGGGCCAAATTATCAGCTCAGGGATGGTAGATAGAGTTCTTTAAGGAGAAATAACCAATATACTGTCCTCATCCATGTCACATGCAACCTCTGGTGAGAAACGTTGGGTTTGTCCTGTCAGTTTTAATATATACCAAGATGAAAGATTTTTATGGCACTCTATTTTCTTATAAAAATGTATTGGTTAACTCGTTTCCACTTGTAGCAATGGTTGAAAAAGCTACTATCACTGCCATTCACGTGTTTCACTGTTCCGTTCCAGTTTTCGAGTTGGCTGCAACTATTTCCTTGCTCGCAATGCATGCTTCTGGAAACAAAAAAGCTGTCGTTTTTTTCTTTATCCTTTCTGGTGCATCAGATGTAATGTATAATTCATTCCCGTGCCTCTCGCTATAAGACATAGTGCCAAAAACGCAATACCAGTCACCAAATGGGAAGTGGAGACGCCACAGGCGGCTGCTGCTGCTGAGAGGTTATGGATCTTCTCAGGGAGCACAAAGCACATATCTGGTCCAGGACTTGTCCAAAACAGCGGGGATCTGGTCTCAAAGCAACTGTAGGCCCTCCCTGCCGTTATTAACATGTGTCCTTGAGATTTGACGTTTGCCATATTGAGGGAGGAAGTGTGCTCCACTTTAGCTTTGGCTTGGCGGTTCCTTCCACTCCTGAATCTGTCCCTCTAGCACAAGGCTCGCTTTGTATTGTAGGGCGGATCGGCGCTTTTGATGTTGAGAGGTTGAAAGCTCCGATCGTCCGGCCTAGCATTGTTTTTGATGAAAACGAGATCTTTCGGGGTGTGATTGCACAAGGGTTTATTGGTTTTTCAACCATGTTTGTTCTTAAAAGAGGCAGGGAAATGACATGCCCGAAGTATGATATTTATTGGCAAGTGTGTAAATATTAATCTATTAAAAATCCATCTGCTTGCGTTCGACAGACGTATCGACTGACGTGATGCTTCTTGTTCACTCGACCATGTGTGGTTAAACAAAAACGGACATTCTACCATAACAAAACAGACCAAATCGCATGTATATAGAGCATACTGCAATGCAACATAACTATATTATAAAAGAAAAGCTCTGGTGTTGATGTTTTAAAAAGCAATGAAAGGTTTCTACTTCTGCTCTTTAGGTTGTATGTTGTGAAGTGTGTACATAGTAACACTGCTTCCCCAGCATATGTCCTTGGCTTAACTGAATTTATGTGTGGTCCACCTAAAGTGTAACACAGAGTATGGTGTATAAAAAAAAAGAAATCTGTTTAGTAAAATTCTGTGCAAAAGATTGTAATGTTTTCTATAAAAAAATCATTCATATAAATATTTGTTTTTACTTTTTTAATAAAGTTGCACCTTATGACTGGTTGTACACTGGTTATTCTACTGCAAAATAGCATGCATGCCTTGGAATAGAAAAAGATCTTTTTATCTCACAATTCTGAGTTTACGTCCTACCTGAGTTCATCTCAGAAATGTGAGATAAAAACGTACCTTTTTTATTTTTATTTTTATTCTGTGGTGAAAAAACTGAGAAAAAAGTTAGGATTGAGAGAAAAAAGTCAGCATTATAAGTTTATGTCTTGCAATTCTTACTTTTTTTTCCTCAGAATTGTGTGAAAAGGTCAGAAATGTGAGATAAAAAGTTGCAATTACCTGGTTTATTTTCCTATGATGTGGTGGAAACAGGCTTCAGTAGTAATCTGTTAATAAGGTGAGAGAATACATTATTAAGTCTTTGAAAATGGTTATTAAATGATTATCTGTTGCACAAATATATACATTTTTAAAAGGTCCACAAAATGTGCAATAAATGAAATGTTAAGCTCTTGGCTTGATATCAATGTTTTATGTGAGAATTACATATAGGGTCGTTTTAAAAACTATCTGAAAAAACATGCTATATATATATATATATATAAATAATGGTTTGCTTGACTTTGCTGGTCTTGGCTGATTTAGGATGGTCTCCCAGCCTGCCCAGGTGAAAAAATAAGTGCACTTCCATTATACACTTAAAGTGATCTATTTTCATGCAGTAATTTTGTGCTTAATGTACTAAAAGTTATTCTTTAGTACTTCTTAAGATAATTTTAAGAACATCTACACTCCCAAAAGTTTTTGAACAGTAGGATTTATAATGTTTTTTAAAGAAGTCTCTTCTGCTCACTAAGTCTGCATTTTATTTGATCCAAAGTAGAGCAAAAACAGTACAATTTTGAAATATTTTTACTATTTAAAATAATTGATATCCATTTGAATATATTTTAAATTTATTCCTGTGATTTCAATTTTTAACATTGTTACTCCAGTCACATGATCCCTCAGAAATCATTTTGATATGCTGCCAAAACACATTTATTATTATTACTATGCTGAGAACAGCTGAGTATGATCTTTTTCAGGTTTCTTTGATGAATAGAAACTTTATAAGAACAGCATTTATCTGAATTAGAAATCTTTTGTAACATGATACATGTCTTTATCATCACTTTTGTTCAATTAAAAGCATCATTGCTTAATAAAAGTATTCATTTCTATAATTTCTTTAAAAATAAATAAATTCTACAGACTCCAAGCTTTTGAACTGTATAGTGTATAATGTTACAAAATCTTTTTATTTCAGATAAATGCTGATCTTTGGATCTTTCTATTTATCAAAGAATTCTGAAAAATGTACTCAGCTGTTTTAAATATTGATAATAATAATAATAATAATTTTAGCTTTGATCACAGGAATAAATTACATTTCAAAATACATTCAAATAGAAAAGCAGTTATTTTAACTAATAAAAATATTTCGCGGTATTACTGTAATATTACTGTATTTTGGATCAAACAAATGCATGCTTGGTAAGCAGAAGAGAATTTTTTAAAAACATTAAAAATCTTACTGTTCAAAATCTTTTGACTGGCAGTGTAAGTGTATTCAAATGTGCTATTTTGGGACACCATGAATATGAACTAAATGTGCTTTTAACATACTACCTCTGCATTAACAATGCATTTACTTAGCTCTTGTACTACACTTAAACCCATCTTTCATACACTAGTGTGTTCAAGTGTACTACAAACATACTAAAGAATATTTTTAGTATATTAAGTATAAAATTAGTGCGTGAAAATAGTGCACTTTAAGTACATTTTAAAAGTCGCCTGGCTCTGACGATCTCAATGTGGCTGGAACAACTTTAAAACAGCCTGTCTGGACTGACAGGCCAACTAAAACCAGCAAACCAGTTTGGGCTGGTTTGAGATGCGTTTTTTCAGCAAGGGAAGCTCGCATGAAATCTCATTAAAAGTATTTCCTAGTCATGTTTGTATTCATATTCGTTCGACGAGTAAGTAATTTAATGATTTGTTTCGCCGTTCAAGCTTAGAAACTATTCTTTTTAGAAAGTGCGTCAATTTTTACCGGTGTTTTTTTTCTCTTCCTCTCTGTCTGTACCGGCCGGCAAACCATCGAGACACACCTCCCAAACTCTCGAAAAAATCATTCCGACGTTTCAGAAACGACCAATCAGCTGCAGCCCTGCGATGGCCGCGTGCCTAAATAGAATGTTTATGTACGCCGAGAGCCAATCAGAATCAATGAGGGGCGGTGCCGAGCGAATCTCGCCTGGCTGCACGCGCAGGGTAGAGTGGGCGTGGCGTCGGGCTCGGCGAGAGAGAAAAGCAAAACAATCATTTTTATCCCTTTTTACCGGCTGCTTTTAGGGTCCGTAGTGAAATACACTCTCGGCAGGGAGTCGTAGTCCACACAATACTGTTAAATGCATCTTATCCCGCTCAGCACTAAAATCTACCGACAGCTGGTGATTTTGCTTTAGTTACATTTGATCCAGGTTGAAAATGACTTCCAAACGCCTTCTCGAGCAGCCTCGAGCCGGCGACAGCACGCACGAGGGGGGCTGCGCCGGGCAACGAGAGCCTGTCACTGGAAAAGCGTTTAAAACGAACGCGCTGCATGAAGGTGCTTTAAGGAATTTCGGCAAGGAAATCTCTCCAAATGGACATTATTATACCTCAACGAGAGAGAGGCACTACATTCATAAAAAAGTAAGTGGTGCATACTTATTTAAGTTTTGCATACGGTCACTTTTTTGTTTTCTGACAGTTCGCTGCATTTACAAACAAGTCAAATCGACAGTTATGGTGCATCTGTACGATGACAGTTCTGCCTGTCGATGAAAACTCAAGTTTGCATGGAGAAATTGCTTGTGGATTAAATGCAATCTCATTTAATCGTTGCAGTTATACTGCGGTCTACGTTAATGTAGCGAGGCGGTAACTGTTTTGCACGTAGTTTAAGATGGCGACTTAACTTGCATGTTCAAAGTTTAAACGAAAAAAAAAGCAGGGGGTTGGTACATTTAACCGATTCTCCCCTCCCCCATGGTGTATCTAACGCGAGCTGAAGCCGGTGGAAGGGTTTGTTTTCACAGGAACACCGTTTAGTTTTTCCTCTCAGCAGTGCGTGATGGCTTTCTAGGATATTTACTGATTTAAAACGAGTGTTTCTATATGTAACTTACGTTGTGGCTTGGAAAAAGTTACATTATTTCTTTCACAGTTGGTGTATGCATCGTATATGGATGAAGTAGCCATAAGCATCGTTCAGTTCCTTCAAAAGTTTCAGTGTTCACTGTTGAAGTGCGTTTAATTTGCCTGCGTTGAGTAGAGTGTAGGAGTGAGTGACACGCCCCCTTCCATGATGACGCGTCATAGAATAATGTATCTGGTTTGAAGTGGGTAGCAGCGCATGTCGAACGTGCACTTGATCGATACGAGCTGCGCAGTGAACGCAGTGCAACCCTGACTGTGCACGTACACAGTCTGACTGTGCACACGCATGATCGCAATGTTTTGGGGGTGTGCGTGCATTTATTCAATCCCATGTAGGCTATTAGGAAGTACAGCATTTTTTTAAAGTAAAAAAAGAAGTACTTGGTATTAAAGGTATGCAGTTAAAATGAGTAATATCTCATTATTTGATATGGATCATCAGACAGTTATTTTCGAACTGACAGTATGCTTCATTAATGCAAGAATACATTTTAAATTTAATCTTGGTCCTAGATTTGAGATAAAGAGCAATCAGTTTTAAAGTTTTGTTGCTTTTAGGCCATGTTTGTTAGCTTTGAGCATTTAATTTTTTTTTACATACATCGATGGCTTTAACTGGAACTGGGAGTCTGATATTTTAAATTAATCACAATTAATTTGGTGATTCCAGAGGTCTCAAGATCTGCATGTTTATCAGTAAAAAAAAGGGTTATTGAGGGGTGAAATATGATCTTCATATATTATTTCTATATCAATAATTAATTTAAATGGGTTTGAGTCATCTTGCAGCCACCTTGGAAGTTTGCTGACATTACCTGCCATAGATCATCCATGTTTTCATTTTGAATTTTTGTTCAGTTTTAGTATTTGTGTATATATATATATATATATATAGTTTTTATTAATTTTAATTTATTGGATTTAGTTTATTTAGTTGTAGTTATATGTTAAACTACAGAAAAGTGAGAAATATTGGCAACTAGCTGAAATTAATAAGTAAAAAAAGAAAAATCAAAGAAACCTGAAAAAAATCTACTCAGCTGTTTTCAACATCATCATAATTTTTTTGAGCAGCAAATCAGAATATTAGAATGATTTCTGAAGGATCATGTGACTGGAGTAATTATGCAACAAAATCAGCTTCGAAATCACAGATTACAGGAATAAATTACATTTGAAAATAGAACTGTCAAATAGAAAATAGTTGTTTTAAATAGTAAAAATATTTCAAAGTGTTACTGTTTTTGCTGTAATTTGGATCATATAAATGCAGACTTGATTAAAATTAAAAATTAATTTAAAAAATCTATAATAATCCTGGAAAATGAATAAAAAGTATTGATGACTCATCTTGGACTTTCCAAATTTTTATCTAGTAAACTGTTCTCCAAAAAAAGAATGTCCCTAATACCACCTCTTACTGATTAGCAAATCATGGTTCACATTTGGCTTTTCTATTTTAAGAGGTCAACATGGAGAAAAGACTATGCTTGTCAAACATTTTCTTCAGGCCTTTAGATCTATAAACACCAATCATAAATAATATAACCAAAATAATATTACTATACAATTAAAAACGAATTGAATTCTTGTTTCAGTCGTTTTGGACACATGTCGTAACTGATAAACCAAAATTATATCTTTAATTTTTTTGCTCTCAGTTTGCATGTGGCAGAGAGGAGGATGAACAGATCTCAGGTGGGGTCCTTAAACATGGCTGCCCTGCTCATCGCCTGATCCTGAACGGCATCAGGCTACAAGACCAAACCCACATGGAGGCTCGGAGCCCAGTGAGAGGGCCTGGAGAGCCAGGATGTCGCCTGCCATCTCCCGAGACACCACATCCGCAGATGTCCTCCATCATCCCCGTCCCACATGACAGGTCAGTTCTGATAGTTGTCACCAAACTCATCTGAGCCCTGTGCAGAACGACATAGTTTGGATTTTGGGTCTATCTATATCTATTTGTCTGTCTATATTACTGATGCCCTATAACTTCCCATATTGCACCTTGTGAAATTAGTAGCCTCACAAGTAGATACAAGTAGATTAGTAGCCTTAGATACCTCACAAATTTTTATTAGGTTTTTTTTTTTGAATAGTTATGATGAATTTTATATTATTTCAAAAAGGCATAATTGCAACAGTCGGATCCTGGAAGTAAAAACTCATTTCATTTTCTCCATAGGGAAAATGATTTTTAACAACAACTCATAAAGCTTATGAGACAGACCTACTGTGATTTCCAGGGTTGTTAATTGATGGTATATGCTTTTGTTGACGCCATTTATTCACATATTTTCAACTTATTTGAACATAGTGGTTGTCATTTACTCCCGACATCTGAGCTGCTGAAGATGCAGTAGATTATGTTTGTTTGTAAAAGGAATGCGGCTCCCGATCGACATATATCCGTCTACGTTCGCGCAAATCATTCGTGATTTAGCTTCACTTACAGCAGAAGTGAGTATAAGGGTTTTTTTAATGAATCTTTGCGATTGCCTTTCCTAATAACGTGCTAGTTAGCAAGTTTAGTGGCTAAACGTGACTAAATGCAGCTAAAGTAAACAGGCTCGTCACTCCACAGAGAGAAGAGAGGGGCGGGGCGAGCAGAGCTCATTAACATTTAAAGGAACAATCCTTCAGAATGAGATGATTTTTGCAGAGCTCATTTTGGCAAGGTACAAAGGGTGTTGTTTTACACAGCCATTGAGAATTTTTAACCAAAGTATATTATAGACTTTTCAAACATATTAAAATGGGCATCCAATGACCCCTGTAATTATTAGTATACTGCATATATAAGCACATTTTACAGTCAACTTAAAATGTATTTTCTATAAGGTATAATCAACAACTTTAATTAAATAGTTTTATATTTCACCATTATTATGAATTATTTGCAAAGCTTCATAGGATTGTAGTTCTTTTCCTTGCTAAAGTTCACAGTCTTGTACCGTTGTCGTTTTGTTTGATTTTGAAATACATTTTTGCTTCAGATGAAAGTTTGAAATGTTGTGTTTCAACTTTGTAGTTAGCTGATTTGGTTCAAGGCTTATAATGCTTACCAAAGACTGAAAAAGTGGGTGGGCACTACTGCGTTAATGAATAGTGTAGTTTTATAGTTATTCACATGCAGTAGAGTAAGTTAAGCTGTGCTGAATTCATTCAAACTGGCCCTGAGGGAAACATCAAAGACATGCCTTACACAAGTCATCCTAGATCTCACTTGTACTCCCATTGATTTGACTGTCACGTTTTTTTTTTCTCCAGGTTTAATGGCTCAGTCTGTTTAAAAATGGAATGAAGCGTTGCTTGATCAGACATGTTTTAATCAGTTCCTCGGTTAAACTGTCATTCCACTTGCTTGCGTACAATTGCTTACAAGCCTTTATGGTAAACTGCATTAGTAATCATTCTTAAGACAGAAGCTACATTGAGTGTCTTGTAGCTAGTGGCTATTTCACCGCTAACATGACCCTCAGCATACCAGAAGCTGATAGTAATGTAATGGCACAGGATGGCATGGAGGAGACAGACGGCCTGCTTGGTCAGCGTTCAGTCAGTGTTTATGCAACCTTCGTTTTTTTGGCGTGTTTATGAGGAATGTCTGATCAGATGTAGCATTCTGTCTCTGTTTTTGTCTTTCTCTATCTTTTGTACTCTCATTCTCATCATTTTTTGGTTTTTGAATTATATTCATCACAAATACGTCTATGTGAATAGTTTACCCGTAATAACCCTGTTATCATTTACTCGTCAAACAAACAATTCAAAAGTCAAACAGGGTTTTTGGTGAACTATGCCATTTAAGGACACATTACCAATCCAGGGTTGATTATTAAAGGAAACTGAGGCTTGGGCCCAGAAAGGTGTTTAAGAGATATGTAATCTGTTCTTGTGCACAAACCATCTTCAGCACAGATAAATAGGTCAGTTGTAATTCAATGTGGGTGCGTGGGATGCTTTTCAGAGTGTGAATTGACAATGTGTTTGTGTGTGTTGAACTAAAAGTGCTGATATAGCAAGTTCAGGCAAATGACTTCGACTTTACAATAAGGTTTTTATAATGCTCACTAAATTTATGACTTAATGCTTCAGTACTCAGTACATATTCATATAGTCATTTTTGAACAAGTCTTCTGAACACTCTGCCTATCAGCCATTGGTTGGCTAAACAGATAGCCCCGCCTCCAAACTCACACCATTGGTTGAGCTGTTGCTGTGTCAGAGTGGTGGAGATACTTAAACAAACAGAGCTTGTTTTGATAGCACCACAAACTCTGCATATTAAACTAGGATAGAAGTATTTTAAAATTAAAAAATGATACGTTACTTTTAATTTACATTTTTAAAAAAAAAAAAAAAAGTTTAAATGTGACCACAAAACCAGTCATAAGGGTCAATTTTTTAAAATTGAAATTTATACAACATCTGAAAGTTGAATAAATAAGCTTTCCATACATGTATGGTTTGTTATGATTGGACAGTGTTAAGATTTGGAAAATCTGAGGGTGCAAAGTCTAAATATTGAGAAAAACGCCTTTAAAGTTGTCCAAATTAAGTTTTTAGCAATGCATGTTACTAATCGAAAATTAAGCTTTGATATATTTACGGTAGGAAATGTGCAAACTATCATCATGGAATGTCATTTTTACTTAATATCCTGTAGATTTTTGGCATAAAAGAAAAATCGATAATTTTGACACATACAATGTATTTTTGGCTATTGCTACAAATATGACCGTGCGACTTATGCCCTTATGTATGCATACTTATGTATTGCACTAATTATTCTGTCAGTTGACGGTATTGCAGCAATAACTGTGAAGCTACAGTTGTCACTTTGTGTTTCTACATCAGTGTGGCCTAGATTTTAATTTTAAACGATACCTGGATCTCATACTCCCTAAGGGTTTGTAAATTTATGCAAAACTCTCTGATATGCAGGCAAATGGCTTGTCTCTTCACTGCAGTGTTACAGTGAGAAAAGCTGTTTGTCAGATAAATCCAACACAAACTCTACCTGTTGTATTTTATGACCCCTCCATAACTCTTTTATTCACCTGCGGCGCTCTTTCTCTGCTTTACGTCTGTCACATTGCCGTCTTTTATGTGTGTTTATATGTGCTTGCCAGCTATCGCAGGGTTTTATGATCCAGAGTTTTAGATCGAAGAAATTACTGTACATAACTGTACACTTTTTAATTATTATTATTATATGCATGTAAATATGAAATGTTCAGTTCATGCTTTACAATGGTTTTATTCAAGCAAATGACAGAAAAAAAGATTTTAAAAGATTTTAAGATCAAAAAGAGGTAAAAAAGTGCCACTAATCAATCAATATCATGCATTAATAAAAAAAGAGCAATACATGTATATAGATTTTTGCTTGTAAAATTATTGAGAATCATTATTGAAATGTAATAAATTGTGTTTGGAGTCAGCCTGTTTCATTTTATGTAGGAAGCTGCCCGTTAATGGTCTTTTTTTTCCTTCTTCTTCTATTTTGGCTTGAAAGAAATTTTTGGATCGAAAGAAATCTCTAAAACATTTGTAAGTAGGTCTGTCAAATGATTAATCGCGATTAATTGCGTACAAAATAAAAGTTTGAGTTTGCCTAATAAATGTGTGAGTACTGTGTGTAATTATTATGTATATATAAATGCACACAAATTAATGTATATATTTAAGAGAAATATGTTGTTTATGTACAAAATATTTTTATTTATATATGATATAAATTATATAAAAATTGTAATAAATGCATATACTTGTAAATATTTCTCAAATATATATATGAATGTGTTTGTATTTATATATGCATAATAATTACACACAGTACACACACATATATTAGGCAAACTCAAACTTTTATTTTGTATGCGATTAATCGTTTGACAGCCCTAGTTGTAAGTTGTTATATACTGTACTCAGAGTGCCGTCAGTGTGCATTGTGGTCATGCTGAGTTATTTCTCTAGAGTGGAGGAACTGCAACACCTTTTTGCAAATGTGATGCCATCTAAACTACTAGTTTGAGAATTGGACATTGTTAGCATTTAGACTTTCGACTAGATCTTCGGTCATACAGAGAAGATTGCATTTGAACTGAGTTGGAGAAATAGACATGATGAACCTCACCATTCAAATCTGGGGCGTTATGGATTCATACATGACCGTATGTTGTGCACTAAGCAAATACATCAGTAATTTAGTGTGTTTGCGCTTACATGTGTTCAGGAGATAAAAGGACTGGTGACCATACACTTGTTGAATAGCTCCACACGCATTAGTTTTTCATTGACATGTCTAGGCTTGCCTGACAAATCAGTGAAAAGTCTCTGCTTTACACTGTGGCTGATAGGTCACACTGGCAGCAAGTCTACGCTTGCATCTTTTCTTCTCTTATCAGCATTTATCTAAAGTTAACGGAGAGACAAAAGTCAAGGTGGAAGGTAGAAAGTCCAGGAGACTGAAACCCTTGGTTTTTTGAAATGGTCTTGTATGTGCTTGTGCCAGCCTTTGAAATAGACTTCAGTAAAAAGGTTAAGTCAGCAAATTGAGGTTTTATATGAACACGTCCAGTCATGTGGTCATCTTGATCTTGGACGGCATTCAGAAAGAACAATGCTTCGTGGACTTCCTGTACATCCGTTATTGAACGGTTCCTTTATAGCAGAAGAAACTCACAATTTGTATACTCGCTGTCCTCTGTCTATGATGGTACCGAAGTCTGAGTTTGTTAAAAATAAGGTGATGCTGCTATACTTTTTCTTGTGGATTTTTAAAATATGTCTTCAACCTGTACTACAGAATGATATGTATATAATAATATACATATAATATGTATACACTACCAGTCAAACGTTTTTGGATTTTTAATGTTTTTTAAAGAAGTTTCTTCTGTTCACCAAGTCTGCATTTATTTGATCCAAAATACAGCAAAAGCAGTAATATTGTGAAATATTTTTACTATTTATACCTGTGATCAAAGCTGAATTTTCAGCATCATTACTCCAGTCTTCAGTCTTGCATGATCCTTCAGAAATCATTCTAATATGCTGATCTGCAGTTCACAAAATATTTGTTGTTATTAATATTATTATTATTATTATCCATATTTAAAACTGTTTGAGTACATTTTTACCATTCAAAAGCTTGGAGTCAGTTTTTTCTGGAAAGAAATTATAAAAATTAATACTTTTATTTAGCAAGGATGTTTTAAATTGATAAAGTGATGATAAAAACATTTATAATGTTACTCCTGAACTTTCTGTTCATCAAAGAAACATGAAAAATTCTACTCAGCTGTTTTTAACATAATAATAATGATAAATGTTTTTGAGCAGCAAATCAGAATATTAGAATGATTTCTGAAGGATCATGTGACACTGAAGACTGGAGTAATGATGCTAAAAATCAGCTTTGAAATCACTGGAATAAATTACATTTTAAAATATATTCAAAGAGAAAACAGTTATTTTAAATAGCAAAAATATGTCAAAATTGTGATTTTTTTTTTTTTTTTTTTTTTTTTTTCTGTACTTTGGATCAAATAAATGCAGGCTTGGTGAGCAGAAGAGACTTTTTAAAAAAAAAACATTAAAAATCCTACTGTTTAAAAACTTTTGACTGGTAGTGTATATACACTGCCCTCCAAAAGTTTGGAAACGCCCTAGAAAAGTGGGGTTTTGGACAATATTGGCATGAATCCTTTTTAATTTGTGATAATTTTTCACGGATAAGGGACAACACAAACTACAAAAACATATTTTATTACATAAACAGTTTATACATAGAAAAAACATTTTCGATTCATCAAAATATCCACCATTAGCAGCTATTACAGCTCTGCATAATCTGGGCCTAAATTCATTGTATTCTAAACTTAATTGGCAATCAGTTGTTGAAGCTATTAAGGCGTGCTGACCCAAAAATCTTTTAAAAACCTGGGCCAAGTTTAAACCAGTAACCAGACATCACAGCTGGCAAAGGGGCATGTCTGACTTTGACATGTACATATTGCCATTATTATGTAATCAAAATGAAAAATATTATTGCTGGTCTTCAATGATAATGTCAAGTTACTTTAATGTATTTGCACCAAAAAATGATAAGGACTTGCTGATAGTGTCTAAAACCACACTTTGCCAGGGGTTTTACAAACTTCTGGAGGGAAGTGTATGTATAGAAAATTGTTGAAGGATGATTCACACAGTACTGTATTCTGTAATGAATCAGAAGTGATTTCAGATCCTTTTCTTTGACTAATTATTGGATTGGACCGCTATTTATATATATATATATATATATACACACACACGTATATACAAATATTGAATCTAAAAGATGCTAAATTTAAAACATTTTTATTTCTGAGGTGATATCTGGATGCATGTGACAACAGTATTGGATATCATTTGTTATAAAATGCTGTTACATGTATAAATATTGTTTGACATAACATTTTTATATATACTAACCTTCAAAATTTAGGCTTTTTAAAATATAAATTAATAGTTTTATGAAGCAAATGAGTATAAACTTGATCAAAAGTGACAATAAAAGCATTTATAATATTACAAAAAAGTCAAATTAATGCTGCTCTTTTGAACTTTCTATTACTCAAAGAATCAAAGAAAGAAAAATATATAAATGTCAGTTTCCACTAAAATGAATTTCAGCAGCATGACTGTTTTTAACATTGATTATAAGATTTTTTTTTTTTTTTGAGCAGCAAATCAGCATATTAGAATGATTTCTGAAGGATCATGTGACACTGAAGACTGGAAATCTGAAAATTTAGCTTTGCATCACAGAAATAAATTGCTTTTTTAAAAAAATATGTATTCATATTGAAAAGAGTTATTTTGAATTAATAATATTTCACAATATTACTGTTTTTGCTTTGTTTTTGATCAAATAAGAGACTAGTGTACTAATGTAATGTATGTTCTGTATTTAATTAAAACTGAAGACTGTAACATAACACAACTGAGAGTTGTGAATTGTGATCATTAGTTCTTTATAATTAATCAAACTAATAGCCATGTTGTGTTTACTTAAGAGGTTACAGCATGTGTGGTTGCAGCTGACTTGAGTGTGTCACCCTGAAACATCTCACTGGGTCATGACCTCTGCTTTCGAAATCTACGGGGTCAAAGGCCACCCCATATAAGAGACACAGGAATGACTCATGTGTTCACGTCAACCAGCACGTATCTCGCATCTGGCCGGCCAGCAAGCTGCTCATCTGAAGGAAGCCAAAGGGTGAGTGGGTGGCATTTCTTTGTCCATCTATAACTCACCTACAGCGTTCCTTTGGCTTGGCCAAGCACATAAAGCTTAGGGTGAAACTGTGACCGCTTGAAAGCAACAGATGCCCTTGTGCCTCAATTTGATACGTTTGCTGTAATTAACTTCTGTTATGACTCTTTGTGTTGATATTATCAGAAGCCACAACAGATAACAGTGCAGGCGGTGCGCTCATCATGGCTCGAGTTACGGAGCAGAGAATGAGTGTCTATGAAACCGAAGAGAGGAACCAAAACTTTCAGATGATATTTGAGGGGACGCGCTTCAGATGCTTGCAGTTTAATTGGCTGTTATGTTCCGCATATGGAAAAGAGAAACAGAAGATTGAGGACTCGTCATATTTTTAGCTCTTTCCCTTTGACATGATCTTACGAAGGATTTTTGGTGCTTGAGAAAGTACCTCATTTAGTCAGTTTGAAATCAGGCTTTTTTACTTCTTAATCCTTGTGGTTCTTGTGATTGTGCAACTAAACTTTGACTTTAGGATTCATATCATAAGATCAGTCATAGCAGGCAGATGTTTACAACAATGTCTATTTCAGATGCCTCTGTAGTGACCACATGATTAGATTTCGTCATGATTTTCTAGGGAAGGGTCTCTCAGATTTCATGACTATATACTATGTCTTTTATATATATATATATATATATATATATAGCAGGGGTGTTTTCTCTGAGGAGGCAAGGGAGGCAGTGTCTTCTCAAAATATTAGATGAGAAAAAATCGTAGTACAAAAATCAAAACAACGCCAGTATTACAAAATATAACATTAAAAAGTATATAAATCACTTGTTTTTCTAAGGAAAAATTGTCCAACTGCAACACCAGCAGGTGAAGTTACAGCGGGAGTCCGCGTCTCTCTCGCCTCCCCTGAGCCCATTGACTTTTAAAGCGAACGGTGAGTTTGGTGGGGGGTAATTGAGAATGAATGGGGGAAAGTCACATGAGAGGAAGCGATGCCTCCATCACGATATGATTGGATATGACTGGTTATGATCGGCTGTGATTGGTTCATGCGATAAATCCCGCCTCTTGTGTTTGTGTGCGTTCCATGTTTGCAAATCAGTCTGAATGAACAATATAATGGCGTTAATGGGAAGGCTAATTTAAAAAACTAAGTAAACAACTCACACACTTAGGTATAACCACTTTGTTACATCAAAATAAGACTGAAATGGCATGAAAACTGATCTGTGTGAGTTTTTAGTGAGTAATCAGCTTGGTGAAATTTAAAGTGTGATCAATATTTACCGAGCTTTGATGACTGATAGTTAAGTATTAAAATCAATAGCTGAACATAAGTTCACAAATAAAATTGTTTAAAATGTTACTGTCTTGAGTTATTATTTTGGAATGAATGTAAAATGCTTTAAAACATTAACCTGATGAGATTCTTACGTGGCTTTAATAAATAGAATATTGATTACATTGTTGATGTAAAAATTAGGGCTGGCAAACGATTAATCGCAATTAATCGCATACAAAGTAAAAGTTTGAGTTTCCCTAATATATGTGTGTAATTATTATATATATATAAATACAAACATATTCATTTATATATATATATATATATATATATAAGAAATATTTACAAGTATGTGTATTTATTATAATTTGTATAGAATTTATATTTAATATAAATTAAAAATGTTTTGTTTATAAATAACACATTTCTCTTAAATATATACATTCATTTGTATGTATTAATATATAGATATTAATTACACGCAATACACACACATATTCAAACTCAAACTTTTATTTTGTTTGCAATTTATTGTGATTAATTGTTTGATAGCCCTAGTAAAAATATAGATTTTTTTCTTTTTATGGTAGTGTAAGTTTATGTTTATTTAACCAAGAAAATGTGACTGGGACATGAATTTACATTTCATTAAAATGTAAACTATCAAACATTCACTTAAAGTTTAAATAAATGAATAATTTTATAAAACAAAAATGTGCCAAATTTCATACCAAAATTATTTTTTAGAATTTTTGAGACGTTTTCTGTATTTATTTAGACAAAATAGTTTATAATTTTAACATCAGGTGTTTAATGGCATTCATCTATTACCTGCTAACTGGTATTGACCAGAATGCTTAAAGTAAAATAATTATTCTTTTATAGAAGTTTTACTTGTAAGAGAATGTGATATGTAACACTTATTCCAGAAAAACAATTTAGTTTACCACTAAAGGGGTCATGAACTGACTTTTTAAAATTATTTTGTAATGAGGTCCACTTGTAATGTTATTTTTTTTTTTTTACGTCAAAAGCATAATTAAGGAGTAATAGGCTATTTTCTGTCCTGTTTTTAACCCCCCTCATCCGTGAATAGCCGTGGTGGATTGTAGACTCGAAAGTAAACGCCCACTGCAATGATTGGCTAACACTTGTGTATGTTTGATAGCCTACATCCTTCATAGATGGAAGCGGCTGTGAGTTAAAAATGGATAAATACTCAGTATCTGTCATAACAGACAAAGCAATAGTGACCACGTAATAAAAATGATTATTCACACTTGTGTAGTGCAACATTACTGTTGGATCCAATATATTTGGCACAGCATCATCTTAGTTTTAATCTTTCGGAAAATTCCACATTGAATTGTGCTTTGTTTGTAAACGAGTAAAATGAAGTGAACAAAGGGCTAGCTCTTCCTGACACGGTCTGGTACTTCATTATAAAAAAAAGTTCATCCACAATTTCGTAACACTGGGATCAGAAGGCTGTTTTTCGACAACTTGACCCTGCACCACGTCTTGTTGCCTGTGGAGCCATGTTTATTGTTTATGTTTATTTCCACGTAGACCAAACGTGAATTGGTGAGCGGGGCTAAACAGGCAGCAATGTCAATCTTTTTTCTGCGGAGGTGGTATTTAGCCACAGTATTACATCATAGAGTCGTTACATCATAGACTGTCTTTAATATAAGCTGTTTTTAGACTAATGAGAAAGTGCTGAGTTTTGAAACTTACAGGCTGTTTTTATAGTACAATGACCTCTTATATGTCAAAAGATCAAGGGAGTTTTGGTTTCTTAGTTCATGACCCCTGAAATATACAACAGTATCAAAATTAACTAAACCTTAGTTCTTGTCTAACTAAAGTAGGCATCAAAACAAGCCCATTTTAATCTTCAGTCAAATGAGATGAGTCTGTTCATCAAAGCTTCCTGCTGCGATTTGATAGCCTTGTTGCATGCCTACACTACGCACACCAAAAAAAAAAAGTCTTGCAGCATGAGCTTTGTAACCGCTGCCATTCAACTGGACCATCTGAAAAATCCCTATTACTCTGTAACTCTGGATTGCCCTTTTGTTTTTATATTACAGCAGATATTTACGCAATTTATGCTGCCCAAGGGAATCACTCAGTACATTTAAAGCAACGTTTTCTGGTACTGAATTTACCAAATGCAACTTTGAAGCTTTTATGGTCCAAATTGAGGCTGTGGCCACAATTGTGAAATTTCTGGCAGACATAAATTCAGCACCAGACGCCGAATGTGACCCCAGACATCAGCATGGTTCGTCCGATGCAGCGTGCAAGAAATAACGACAGAACCAAAAAACAAGTTTGTTTTTTCTACCAGACCTGAACTCTTGTCGACGAATGCTGGTTGTGGACTCGTTGTTTGTCTGTAGGGAGACGAAGAGCCGGTTAATCAAATGTTTTTACTGGCTGTACTGCCTCGACTGCCCTAAGCTATGCTGTTTACTTTCTTGATTATAGTTTTCATTTGTTATTTTGCTCATATTTTACTCGTCATTATAGCTCCTTCGCAGATTGTGGTGTGCCGCACCGAGTGAAGAAATTCAGCCTCCATCTCTGTTCAACAGCTTGTGTGTGTATTTTGCTCCTGGGCACGTTGATCATTATTTTATGAAAGTTGTTTATGAGTGTTTCTTATGAGTTCAGGAGGCATGCAGAATATGTATTACTAATATTTATTCCTATGAAATGAGTCCATTATGTGCACGTGTGGATTACTTTACTGATTTTACTGCTCCCGGCCCAGTTGTAAATTGTCATTGCATGATGATTCTTGGCCTTTAAATTCTTGATAGATACAATAGAAGTGGAGGAAAGCACCGTTGAGGCCCTTTCTCTTCTTTACCATTTACACACCCACATCTTACATAATCATTAGAAGAATTCCCGACTTCTTCTTGGGAATAAATGGCAGCCTACTCTGACTTCTAAAAACAGCTTGATCTCTCCCTTTTCTCTCAGTTCCCCCTTTTCCAGATGAATCTGTCATGCTTCCAGCAGCCTCTCTCCGAAACCTCTACAGGGTCATAAAGAACCCGGTCGATTTGAGTTTGGTTTTCCATGACGCTCAGGAAATCATGTGCTCTTTGATATGTTTAGTCTTGGGGAAATATTGTAGAAAATTGTAGAGATCTTAGTGTTTTTATGCTTTATCCTCAATTCTGTCTTTGCTGTGGTGACCCAGTGGCCTCTACTCTTTGCTCCGGGTCATGGCACCAGATCCAGCTCCAAATCCCTACAATATGAGAGCACCGTTCCAGGATCAAGGCCGCTTTGCTGTCTTAGGCCGCTATGATTAATTCAAACCCACGCACTCGCACAAAGATTACTTTAATCCTAGTAAAATAATTTCTGTTTTCAAAAAGAATTTTTAGCAGTAAGTCACTTCAATATAAATCAGGAATTACACTATATCTACTGTGTAATTCCTATGTATGTCTGCACTATCATGTATGTTTGCACTATGTCCATACTTTCTTCTGCACTGGAAGCTCTTGTCATCAAGTCAAATTCCTTGCGGGTGTAAACATACATGGTAATAAAGTTTTTTCTGGCTTCTGACTTCTGAAACAAACAGACAGAACCTTATAGCATTAAAGGGATAGTTTACCCAAACATGAAAATTAGCCCATTATTTACTCACGCTCCAGGCATCCTAGGTGTATATGACTTATTTCTTTCAGACGAATCCAGACTGAGTTATAATAAAAATGATCCTAGCACTTCTCTTTGCTTCATCAGTCCTAAACAAGTCCAATAAAGTGCATCCATTAATAACAAAAAGTGCCTCACATGGCTCCAGGGGGTGAATAAAGGCCTCCTGTAGTGAATCGATGCATTTTTGTAAGAAAAATATTGATATTTAAAACATAACAATCACTTTAATCTATCTTGCGCCAACTGGTCGTACACAGAAGCCTTTCCAGGCGGATGACGTAGGACGTCGCCATTGCACATAAGTCAAGAAGTGACAAAAGCGAACGCACCGTGGAGAGAGGTAAACACAGCACTGGTTACAAATTCGAAGTTCAAAACAAGGATTTGTGAAGAAAAATGCTGAAGGATTTCGATATAAACCAAGAGGAGACTGGAAGAAATTTGCTTCCTTTGCTCCTGTAAACAAACGTTGGTTGGCACGATGCCACCGTGATCTGCCAGGAAAGGCTTCCATTTACGACCAGTTGGCGTAAGCTAGATTAAAGTGATAACGTTTTAAATATGGATATTTTTCTTACAAAAATGCATCGATTCACTACAGGAGGCCTTTATTGTGAAATAAAAAAATAAAAAACAAAAAAACACGAAGCGCTTCTGGACCAGTGTTGTTTACATCTAGCGAAATGGTCTATACACATAGGATGCAAGTTAGTAAATAATGGGTTAATTTTCATTTTTGGGTAACTATCCCTTTAATTGTAGATGTCGCTTTCAAAATTAATCCAGGATTAAGTTTTATCTTGAGTAATAATTGACACTAAATTTCTTGCAATATATATTGCAAGAAATTTGTTTTTTTTTTTTTTTTGACTAAAAGAATTTTTTTGGGTCCGTTGACAGTATTTTAGGGTTTACAGCATTATGTTTTCATGCAACAAAGATGTAAAATTAGATATAACTTCACACAGAAAAGGTTAGTATGCATTTTTTTCTCACATTGAGGATAGGGAAATTAGCTTGGCTGTTTTGCTTAGTAACTCACTCAGTAACTTATTGTCTTTAAAACTAACATGAAAATTAAACGTGGTAAGTTCATGGATCATTATCCTGCCTGAAAAATATCATGTTGTGATATTTTTGCCATATCGCCCACCCCTATTAACATGCATGTTAAAACAGTGTGTGTTTTGACATGTATGAATTTGCCATAATGATTTCGATTGTAAGTACCTCACAGTAATCTATTTTTTTTAAGAAAAGAAGAAACAAGTGTAAACAAATTTTTGTGGTATTAAAGGGATAGTTCACCCAAAAATGAAATTTACCCGTTGATTTACTTACCCCCAATTTTCTTTCAGACGAACACAAACAGAGTTATATTAAAGTCCCCATAAAGACATAATATAAGTTTTTTGGCGTGTGCTTTAAAACAATGACAAAATTCGCATTTACAAGACATAAGCATTCAAAATGTACACTCTCAAACGTCCGCCAATATGAATCAACGATTTTGATGACATCACCGTGCACATTAGCTTTTCATCAAACTTTCTGTCCAATCAAATGCTCTCTAGAATCGAAGCATCCCGCCCACACTATAAATAGATGAAACGAAATTGGTATTTGTTTACAAGAGTTAATTAGGCTAGCACATAGTGCATGGGAGATGATTCAGACAGGTAAATATGCTTTCACTGGTGTTTATTTTCACCTGCCACAGCAGTCTGCTCTGGTCCAGGAACCCGTAAGCGAGAAATGGATCGCGTCTGAGTCGAGCAGACCATAAAATGTATCGGATCATTTGAATTCTGCTAACTGAATGCTATGCTGTCAACTGGCTTTCCTGGCTTGGCTCTGGCCCAAGCTCTGAGAAATCTATTGGCTATTTAAAAGGGGCGGGGCTACTTGATCATAGGCGGAGTTTGACTTTATCGTGGGGGCACCCACTGGCAGAGCGAGCCAACAGCAGATTTTTTTATTTATTTTTTATATGGGCCTATGTTCTATATTCACATATTTTTGTAACATATTCTACATTAAAATACATTTAGAGTTAACAATGACTGCGGTACAAAGAGTTAAAAAAACCATAGTTACCTAATGCAGAGAATAGGCTTGCTGCCATAGTCGGTGTTCCACCCGACCACCACCAGCGTTTTGATTTTTTTAGTAATTATTTTTAGTTCAGTGGAGAACAGACACTACAAATAAAACTGAGCAGCGGCTGCTCAATGAGTGCGAGCGACAGTCGCATCGCATCACAGATCATATTTTTTACAGCCTGCAGGTGGCGAGCTGATCGACAAGAAGAATGAGGTCAGAGCGAGACGAAGACAAAACGATGGTGGAAGTTTGGCAATGTTTTATTTTGAAAAGCCTGTTGACTTTTGCGTTTATCTATGGTGGTTTTCAATTTTTGAACATTAGTTTCTTATTTATTTGGTTGTACAGTGTTTGCTGATTTTTACTTTGTGTAATTTCTTTCTTATTCGTTTTGCTAATAAGCGTTCTACGTTTCTTATATCTATTTATTTGGTTCCACGGTGTTTACGATTTTCAGTTTTATATACTAGGCTAAAAATGTATGTAGGCCTAGCCTAAGTTATTTTATTTTATATTAAGCATATAGCATGGTGTAGGCTATTTTATTAGTTTTGTTAATAAAAGTTCTATAATAATTTATAAATGAGTTTAACGTTGTATTTTCTTGTTACTTGAATGGGATTCAAACAATTAACGTACCGCTTAAGTTAAAAGTGAAAGTAAAATGTGCACTGCGCATTTACAAGCTATTTAAACACGGAAGGAGTGAGTGAAAGAGGGGAAATTGAAGATCTGTACCATTGAAGTTGAGAGCCAGTTTCCTACTTTCCTCATAACTGAGAAACTTGTGTTTGATGTAGCCAAACAGTTAACTTACAAAAGGGAAAAACGAAAGAGAGTCCTGTCTATCAAGTTGAGAATCATGAGTGCGACTTCGAGGATATGGGGCTTAAATTTACATTAATTTAATAAAAGCTTATTCTATCCACTAAAAATTATAAGATAATATAAATAAAATGAAAAAATATGAATTCTTTGATTTTCATAGCTCAGACAAAATCATGATTGGCTTTCCTCTGGGGCAGTGCCCCAGCCCCCCCTAAACTCCACCTATGTACTTGATATGTCCCACCCTGTCTTCCTGTTTCAGTTTAAATTATGTTAACACATAGAATAACGCTGTGTGTTTCAAAGCACTTCAGTGGACCTTTAAAAATGTCCTGGCTCTTCCAACCTTTATAATGGTAGTGAATGGGTGTTGAGATTTAAAAGTCCAATAAAATGCATCCATCCATCATAAAAAGTGCTTCACACAACACCAGGGGGTTAATAAAGGCCTCTGAAGTGAATCAATGTGTTTGTGTAAGAAAAATGTTTAAACTTGTGTGGCCATGTGGAGCACTTTTCATGATGGATGGATGTACTTTATTTCCCTTCAAGAACTCAACAGCTATTTACTGCCATTTTAAAGCTCGGAAGAGCAAGAACAATTTTTAATATAGCTCTGAAAGTCATATACACCTAGAATGGCTTGAGGGTGAGTAAATTGAGGGTAATTTAAATTTTTGGGTGAACTATCACTTTAATGCCACAAATCCTGTTGGTTGAGCTTGACTTGTACTGAAGCTGGAAAATTCCTTCATGTTGTTTCTTCTAGCATTGAACGTGCATTGTTGTGCTCGCTCAGCACTGACCCCCTCACCTTTAAGACTGTCGTCCTTTGTCGAGTTTGGAACAAGTCAGGGTGGTTTTGCTGGTTTCCGCTTCTACCGTTTGCTTTATCTCCTGTCTGTGTGCATTCGCTCTAAACATTAGACTGCTGTCTTGTGATCCCGGCAAACTACATTATGCACACAAACACACTTAAATACACTCTCTGCTGAGTTCCTAGAAAACGTTAGTGGTATTTACGGCCACACCCAGTGTGGTGGATTTAGAGAAGCTGAGTCGCGGCCGCTTCGCCTGAACCACAGGGTCCAAAAAAACCCGAAGCAAAACTAGACCACACTGCAGCGGGACTTGCACGCCAGGGCACTTGGATTGAGGGTCAAGGTCTACTGTGTAGGTGGACCAAATCATGAATGAACTACTTGAAATCATCTAGTATTTACTAACACCTACGAATTCACTTGTGGAATGACCACTTTGTTTTTTTTGGCCTCTATTATGACATAACCACATCACAAGACTGTTTCATCCCAATATGACATGAATTAGTGTCACATCTGTGTGATACTGTGAAATTACACAGTGCAGAGATTGAAGAAACATGTCTCTGCTGCAAATTTGATCAAGTTAGCGTGGTTTCTCTGAACTGTTGATTCAGCATGGTTTGGCTACTCACTGTGATTACCCCATAATCTGATTTGCCACAGTATTATGGGATTAAAATGGGTGAGACGGCAGTCTGGATTTACATATAGTCAGTGAGCAATAATCATTGACCCAACTCCAGGAGATCAGTGTATGGGCCAAACACAACCATGGTCAGATCCAATCACATCACTACTAGGCTTACTAAGATGTCAAAAGTACTGCCACTTTGGTGCTAATTTTAAAATACTGGTAGAAATATCACCTCACTTGGTGTAGGATTTACTTTGAAAATATTTTCACTTAGAAAATGCTAGTAAATTCATCAAATACTTACAAATGAGCAGTAAGAAACACAATGAATTAAACGTGAAAGACTGAATTTTCTTGCACAAAACGTACTTTAATAATCTTCATTTTGTTTGCAATTTATTTGCTTTTTTAATTTGCAAAAAGCTACTGCTTTTAAGCTCCCATGAGTGCTTGCTTGCATGTGAGAGCAGTAATGTGGCTGTGTGCATGAACGGTCAAATGCACTTCTCGGTCAAAATGCTTGTCTTGGCAGGATATTAATGTAAACGCAGCCAGTTATGTCATGAGTGAATGTAATCAGATGGTCAATTTTATTTATATAGCACTTTATGCAATAAAAAATTGCTTCAAAGCTGCTTTTACTCTTTCAGTTTCAGAAATCAGTAGTTTAAAGTTTAAAAAAAACATTAAAATACATTCCCAGAATGTAACAAATATTTAAATGGGTTTTAGTAATCTTTAATATCTAATAATGTATCATATAATAATAACCATAAAAACTATTCTAGTAATTTGAGCAGATTTTTGTTTTTTTTTCTTAATAGCTTCAAGTCCTAAGACTGTTGTTAGGGCCTGAGCAACGGTGGTGCGAGGACCCTATTGGAATCACTCAGTTTCTTCTTCTCCAAAATGAATCGCTTTTTGAGGGCCTGAACATGCTTGAAAACTCATGAAACTTTGCACGCGCGCTAAAAGTGTTGAAAATTTACATCTGATATGGGTTTTAGAAATGGGTGTTTCAAATTGGCTCAGTAGCGCCACCTATAAAATTTCACTGAAGTGCCCCTCGAGCTACATTTCACTTACATGTACGAAATTCGGTAGACATATGTAACACACCAATACCTACAAAAAAGTCCCTCGGTGTGAAGTCCGAAACCCAACAGGAAGTCTGTTGTTTTGAATTTTCTCAGCAAGTTTGTGCCGTTTTTGCCATTTCAGGCGTATTTAAACAAACTCCTCCTAGAGATTTAAACAGATCAACACCAAATTTGGTCAGTCTAATCTAAAGCCCTTTGTGATTTTAAATTGCGAAGATCTTAAGTTTCCGTTGAAGGGCGTTTCCGTGGCGGCCTGACAAACTGTTTCACCATGAAACAGGAAGTTGTTAAAATTCAGGCATACAATGTCCGATCTGCACCAAAATTTGCATGTTTAATAAGAGTCTTGTTGTGAACACATGCCCATGCCCATATTGACTTATAGTCATAGCGCCACCTGCTGCCAAGAGGAAGTGTCAAGTTTTATGCTCTAACAAACTCTTTATAGAGATTTAATGACATCAACATTATATTTGGTCAGTCTACTCTAAAGGCCTTTGTAATGTTAAAATGCGAAGATCTTAAGTTTTCATTAAAGGGCGTGTCCGTGGCGGTCTGACAAAGTTCAATGTCCCGCCATGGGAATAGAAGTTGTTCTGACTCAGCCATACAAGGTCCAATCTGCACCAAATTTCACCTGTTTGGTAAGAGTCCTGGCCTGAACACATCTAAAGGCCAATACTCCTTTATAATCATAACACCACCTCCTGGCAACAGGAAATTTCTTGTTTTACACTAACTTAAACATGCAATGTCCATTCTGCACTAGACTTTAAATGTTTGATAAGAGTCCTGGCCTGAAGACATCTAAAGGCCGGTACTCAGTTATAATTGTAGCGCCACCTGTTGGCAACAGGATACGTCATGCTTTACACTAACTCAAACATACCAGGTTCAATCTGTGCCAAACTTCATATGTTTTATCAAAGTCCTGATTTGAAGACATCTACAGGTCAATATTCAGTCATAGTGCCTCCAGCTGGCAGCAGGAAGTTTGGCACATATAAATGACTTAGACCTATATTTACCACTTTGAATGCATATTGCTTGTTTTCCTAAAGCCTCTGGGTGCTTTTTCTTGTATCTTTGTTTTTTTTTTTTTATTTTAGTACTGCTTACTTTATTAATTACTTGAAAACTTGGCAGTACTACTTTAACTGTTTGAATTAGATTGTTACTAAGAACCATGAAATATTCAGTCGTGTTGGTATAGACTACTAATATTTTGGTTTTCACTTCTCTACTAGTCTCAGTAAGGATTGTTCCAGTTTACTGCATTACTAATGAATTTGCAGTGTAAATAATGCTGTCATATTGTTGCGAAATCTCTTTGGGAAATGTCTGCATAGCACTTTTGGGAGTTTTCATTGTGAGCCGCTATGAATATGGGGATTTTTGTTCAATAATTTTTGTACATCACATATACTGTAGCTTTTCATTGGAAGAAAGTCCCCAGAACCTGGAATGTGATGACTGTAATAATACAAAAATCCACATGACTTTCCCTCCAGAAGCCTAAGTTGATCATGATATTAATCACTCAATACTCAGATGTCCTACGTTTTCAGCTAGTCCATGTTTCTGTCATCAGATTTGATTTCCTCTGCACTTCCCCAAACTGAGCACTGATCTAAATCTGTATACAGCGAGTCAGAATTCATCCTGATGAAAGAGAAGTTTATCGCTCCAGCTGTGTGAAATGAGCCAAGCAGCCCAACTGGCACCATGAACACAACACTTTTAAATGTTTGTGTATGCTGTTCATTAGATTAAAATTATGAAATCTATTTACACAGTGCAGCCTCGTATGACATCTGTCATGAACAGCTCTAAGAAGTATTATGTGCTTTTCTTCATTAAGTCGTTAGTAAGTCTGCCTAATGTTCCCTTTTCTCTTGCTCGTGTTCTGTTGAATAAAATTAATGAATGGGATCTAAGTGCACAATCCACAAAAATCTACACGGATGCTTATTGGTGTAATTGCAAGCATGTAAAGCAATAATTTTGTGCAGTGAACTGAAACCAAACGAACAATTGGCAGAAAAGCTCAGCTGTGTGTTTTGTGTGCATACAAAAGCCCTTCATGTTGATGTTTTGGCAGCTCATATTTAGTGCAAAGCTATATTTATTGTGTGTACAGTTCAGCATAATTGTGTAGTTCAAGGAAGGAAGGGATATAGGGAAGGGAAGTGAAAGAACATAAAATACTGCATGTTACATTTAGCTTGAAATAAAATGAAATTACAAAGTCCCACTGGAGAAACCAAGCTTTGGTTTCTAGGAAACTGTGCTTTGCTTCTCAGGCCTGCTGCCACAGGTATCTAAAGTTTTAAGGCCCTTTTTTGTGACATTTTTAAATAGATGTTCAGAGTGAGGTTATTCGTTTTTGCTGTTTGATTCGCACGTGGCTGTAAATTCACCAGCAACGTGTGTATCGGAGAGGAACAGTTCACACAAAAGGTGTTGAAGCTGTTCAACACTTTTTTTGTACAACAATAATTCAAACCATTGCTTATACTGCAAAAAAAAGGACAAAAAACACCATAAAAGTAGTCCATACAACACATGCTCTATATTTCAAGTCATAAGTTGTGAAAACTATGTCACACCTGGTTAAGACAAAGTGTTAGACCTTAGATCTTATAACGTCAGTGTTGCCATTTTACTCACTGAAATGTGATGATAAACTTCTTACATGATGAGTTTACATATAAGTAATATTGAAGAGTAGGAGGTGATGAACGGTGATTTTTATATCTGACTCATTATTCATGTGTATTGTGGTTAATGTGCAGGATTAGTGCTTCTTAAGACTCATATTGTAATCATATTTTTGTCAGTTTTTTTCTGCCATCTCAGACATAATTTTACACAATATATATTTACTTTACAGTTACATTGTAATGTTATTATATATTAAAAGGTGGGAGAAAATCATTATGGCATTGCATTCACAATATTTTGCCTGCCAATTTTGTATCAGGACACAAATGCCAAGTATTGATGTTATATCAGGGCCTCGGCACGGGATTGTGTTAATTCTGCAAGCTCAGCACTTATAATGCAGATAAACAGATCTAAAATCTTTCTGTTAGACTCTACCGCATCTTTCTCTCTCTCTGAGCTGTTGAAAGGAAGCACATTCTCTCATATATCTGATCTTGGATCAGTTGGAGAAAGCCAAATAAACAGTGCTAAATAAACAGTATCACATTTTTCTTCCTCAGGGTGTTTGTAAGGTTGTTCCCGTTAAAAAACTACATTGAACTGCGTGTGCAAACATACAAGGAAGGGAAATTTTTAACAAGGAAAGGATGGAGATGGAGATAGATAAGAAGATCGGAGATGAACAGACTGAGAAGTTTATCCTGTTAGATAAAAGAGATGTAAACAAAGTTTTCCTTTGGCAGAATTTGGATTTGAATGTATGTGTTTCTATATATTTCTATATTTCTATATTTCTATATACATAATAAATATACACAGTATACACACATATATTATGTAAACAAAAACTTTTGGATGCGATTAATCACGATTAATCGCGATTAATCTTTTGACAGCACTAATTATTTTATATTATTATGTGCTGTATATACTAAATCTCTGCTTTTCTCTATCAAATGGGTCACCTGTAGATTCCTGTCTCTTTAAGAATAGCTCCTTATACAGTGGAGTTCAAAGAGTCTGACACCAGACTGAAAATCTGAGACTAAAATTCGAATTTTGCTTCGGGAGTAAACAGTTTTTAAAATTGTGAAACCGTTTATACAAAGGAACAAAGTGCTTTCTTGCAGACATTCACCCTGTAGCTGAAAGCACTCTGTTCGGGTCTGTCTCTCTCTCTCTGCGGGAAGTGGTTGGTGAGGTTTGCTTAAGGCCTGTTTGTTTGATTAGTTCAGCTGTTTCGTCTCAGATATTTTCATCACTATTTATTCCTGTGCTGTGTTTACACACTTGAGCTGGGGACACTGAGTGGGGCCCCAAATACACATTTAAAAGCAGAATTAGACATGTTCACATTATTCCCATATGGGTGGATTAAAAAGGGTAATTTTTCATTGTGGTCAGATACTAAAACTGTAACACAGAACACAACTATGTTCCTTATTATGAGCAGATGTATTTTGGATGCATCCGATTCTCTTATATTTTCCCATGTTTAAAGCCAGCCGTGACTGTTTTTGATACCTATTGAGACACGTCCCACCAGCAGAGACGAGAACCAACTTGACACATGTTTATTATTGTTGATATAGTTCATAACCTGAGGACCAGAACATGTTACTTTTTTAAACAATCAGATGTCTTATTTTTGTCTAGTAAATGATTAAACATTTTGACTCACAACACTTGCAAAACCCTAACGACATGCTACTGGGAACTCTTTAGCAACCACATAAAAATGGTTACAACTGGCTACAACACTCAATAGTACATTAACAACCAGTTAGAAGGTGCAAACCAATTTTCACAGCCTCCAACAACACCCGAGAACAACCTGCATAGCAGCACTTATAGCCATCCAACACACCCTAGAAACATTGTAACCACTTAGAACATCTTAGCAACTGCATAGCAACACTCAGAGTCTCCAACAACACCCGAACAATGCTCTAACTGCAAGTTAGAATAACTTAGCAACATTCACAGCCTCCAACAACTTGGAACTCCTTAGGAACTGCATAGCAAACCTCTCAGCCACTAACAACACTCTAGCAACATGATAACACAGACTTAGATGACCTTAGCAACTGCATAGTAACATTCACAGCCTCCAACAACACCCTAGCAACATGAGAACAACAATTTGGAACATCTTAGCAACCACATAGTGACACTCACATCATCCAGAACACCCTAGTAACATG
>VONZ01000770.1:0-12500 GCA_012976165.1 Labeo catla
TCTCTATTCTATTTCTATTCTATCTACTTATTTTCTATTTGTTAAAAAACTTGACCCTCTAATACTAGCACTCTCTATTCTATTTCTCTTCTACTTATTTTATTTTTATTTATTAAAAAACCCTTGACCCTCTAACAATAGCACTGTCTATTCTATTTCTGTTATATCTACTTGTTTTCTATTCGTTAAAAAAACTTGACCCTTTAGCACCAGCACTCTCTATTCTATTTCTATTCGATCTACTTATTTTCAATTTATAAAAAAACGTGACCCTCTAACAACAGCACTCTCTGTTCTATTCTATTTCTATTCTATCTACTTTTTTCTTTTTATTAAAAAAACTTGGCCATCCATCACTAGCACTCTCTATTCTATTTCTATTCTATCTGTTTATTTATTTTAAAAAAAATCACTCTCACTAGCACTCTCTATTCTATTTCTATTCTATGTACTTATTTCTATCTACTTGCTTTCATTTTAATATTTAAAATCCTTGACCTCTCTATTCTATTTCTACTCTTATCTCTTTATTAAAAAAACTCTTAATCTTCTAACACTAGCACTCCCTATTATATTTTTGTTCTAGCTACTTTTTTTATTTTATTTATTAAAAAAATGAATCTCTAACTAGCGATCTCTATTCTATTTCTATCCTATTTGTTTTATTTTTTCTAAAAATAATAACCTGACCCTCTAACACTAGCTCTCTCACTATTCTGTTTCTATTCTATGTTTTATTTTTATTATTTGTATAAAAAATACAAATAAATACCTTGCTACATGTACTGTGCTAGACTAACTGTGACTTGCCATAACACTTAAACAATGTTGCTCTTTTGTTGCTTTGATTGCTTTTCTTGTCTTCATTTGTAAGTCGATTAAAGCTTGTAAGTCGATTAAAGCATTTGCTAAGTGATTGAACATAAATGTAAAATGTCTACTAACTTCTCACTAGGCAGCATTTTTCAGCTTTCAGAAGTGGTCTTTTTTTTTTTTACTTCCAAATACATGTACATTCATCTAATTGACAGACAAAGATTGTAAGCACTTACTCCTATAGAATGCTCGTAAATGTAGCTCATGGAAAAGGGAAGGAGATTGCCATTATTTCACTGCATAAATTAGAAAATGAAAAGAACTTGTAGGCGAGAGCCTCTAATAAGTACCACAAAGAATTTGAACAGAACATGCTTTGAATGCTGATTAATCACCTTAAATAACTTTATGAGTAGTAAAAAAAAAAAACTACTCTATTCAGAGATTGTTCTACACATAGGCTACCTGATAGTTTGAAATTGAGAGAAATAGCTGACTCAAATGGATATTTTATAGTAAAATCAATACACATGTGTATGTTTTTCAGAAACAAGGGGCATGAAATCAATCATCCGCTACAGACCGGGGAAAAATGCACTGATATTCTGCCAGAGAGATTTATCAATAAAGTCAATATCAGAAAAATGTATGTGGAACACCACTAATCATACTGCAAACATGTTATGATTTGCCTTGGATATTTGTATCCTCTTTACCTTTCAGATACACATAACTCATACACTGGAAAATGTATATTTCAAATATAAATATCCGTCAGCAAAGCTGTCCGCCAGTTCATGTCTTGATAGAATGACAAAATGTTTTATCATGTCTTATATCTCTCTAATAAGAATGATGTAGATACTGTGTATCTACATACCTGTTCACTTTTCTTTTTTGGAGGTTTCTGTGTTGTTATGTGGCGATAGCTATCAAAGAAAAAACAAAAGATAAATTATAGTTAATATAACATAAGTATATTATTTTCATGGCTTTGCATTGCAACGTGAAATGTAAAATAATAATAATAATAATAATAATAATAATAATAATAAATAAAATGTACACTTCTATTTTGGTACACTGTTATTGAAGGTTATTCAACACAATACCACAGCAATTAAGCTTACTCACTCTCTTGTAAATAACTGCACTATTACTATCATGTGTATGAATGAACTTACTCCATCTTTTTCAGTCTCTCTGCTCCGGCTGCCACATATATCTCTCCATGCACCAGCTGTTCCAGATTCGCCACCCTGTGACCCTTGTTAGGGGTATAAATATTTCGCACTGCCCCAAAGTGAGCTGTGATGCCTCGAGTGACAGTGTTCAGAAAGCTGTCAAAAGTGGATGACTGGCGTTGATTGATAAGAAATTTTCGGCCGGGGTAAAAAGCATCTCCGTTCCTGAACACAATAACCGTTTTGGTTGGCGGAGGATGCGCGTAAGACCCCCGACTTGACATTATAAAGTAAAAACAACTCTGCGGTAATCCACGGGGAGGTGCTAACGAACCCGAATTAAATATAGAAATAAAACGAAATTTTAATAACCACAATGGAAAGTTGTTAAAAGTAGTTTGAACCGTCGTTTTCCGCGTGCTGGAGGCAGCCAGATGTTTGGACGAGTTCCCATAGTAACGGCGTGAAAATGCTAAGAAAATAGCAAGAAATGCAAAAAATACTAGAATCCATTAACTACCTTTGAACAAACAAAATAATAGCACACAAAATCGTAGTAACTGTTTCTTTTTCTAGTGCTCTGGGGTAACTGGATATTTAGCGGCCGCAGTCAGGCATCCTATTAACCTATCTTAGACAACCGCCAAACAATAGATTAAATTTTAATTAGTGTATTACTTACTTCTGTCGTCGGAGACAGTATTGTAGGTCAGCTTTTCAAAAATATCAGTTTCATCTATAGGAATCAACGTGATTTCTTTCCAGTTTTGTTTTAGGGGTTAATAGTCTATAATCATGCACTTTTGAATGCCCTCTTCCTTCCATGAACCTAACCATTCAATAACTTTTCCAGAAACTTTTCAAAATGCTAACACCAAAATTGGCTAAAATGACTTGAAAATGGTTGTGAATGAATGAAAAAATAAATACATAAATTAAAAAGAGGTAAATAAAGGGACACAGATGTTATAGCGCAAATTACATTCATTAAAATTAGTAAAAATAATGAAGGTAAATAATTTTGTTATTTAATAAAACATTAGGCCATACACTGAAAAGGTAGTAACTTGAAAATGGTAAGTCAAACATATTATTTAACATCTCTGAATCAACCTAAATACATTCATTTATATAAACAAAACGATTTTCTTTTTTAATTAAATAAAGTAGAAATACCTCAAGGTAACACAGGTTACCACTTTTTACAATGTAGAATGACACATTTTGTAGGCCTATTGATTGATTGATTGAAATAAAATGTATTTATTTATGAATATTTTGGTAACACTTTACAACAAGGTTCATTTGTTAACTACATTAATGAATAAAAATTGATAGATTAATAAACAGTGTAATAAATGTATTGTTCATTGTTCCCTCGTGTTAGTTAACACATGAACTAATGTTAACCAGTGGCACCTTATTGTAAAGTGTTACCAGTATTTTTAATGATTTATTTTATAAAAAAAAGTCAAGCGAAAATATTTATTACCATATTTTAGGAAAGACAATTTGCACTGGTCAAGCCGATTTAAAACTGACTAGCAGATTTATGGTCTCATTATATATTTTATGGCAGGATAGGTTCCTTATGCCATTGTGTGTTTGGTGTGATGGCCAGTGTAGAATAACAGATCAGTTTGCACAAGCAGGTCACCTGATTATGTTTAATATGCCCTATTATGAAATTCAAGCACCCTCCATCTTTAAAGATTTATGAGGAAAAACTGTTATACGTGCAACAGAGGTGTACAGATTGCCACTTTGCTCCAAATGAATCTGATTTCCTGTCTTCTGTTATATTTTCATGCATAGTTAATTCCAGGACGCCTTGACCTTGTCATTAGCACACAGGTCTACAGCAAATGCAATGAGCGCAAAATAATCACGTGTGTAGAGCCACACGTGACCACTAGAGAGCAACAGATCACTACTTTAACAATGAATGGAACCTTGCCAAGAGTTATGGAGTTTTATTTATCAAAAAATGAATGGACAAAGATAGCCAGATAGATAGATATGGTATACAAAATATGCCATATTGATGTTTGTTTTTTCTTATGTGACCTTGATGCTGCCCCAGTCTGCCAATAATGTATTAAATAAATGGGATGACGGACTACTGGTGAACTGGGACATTCATTTCAGTCATTTTACTGGGGAGAATAAGTTGTATTTGACCATTAAAAATACAATTCCTAACCTCAACCCTACAGTTCAGTCAAGAAGACTGCATGTTATGTAAATCTGCTCTTGTTAGCTAGTTTAAAAGTATGCTGACCTATTCAGCATATTAATAATACACCATGTAATTCAAATTCAAATGGCAGGGAAGAAAGGTAGTAAGAGAAATGCAAGAAAAAGGTCAAATCAGTGGAATCTGAAATTGTTAATATAAAAAGATAACAGGAAAGTCTTATTCTTCATTCATTTAATTGATTACAAGTAAATGTAGTTTAGTAAATTAGATGTCCACTTTTCACAATAAAAGTGATGGAAAGTACAAATATTTAATACAGACTCTAAATTAATAGAAGGTTTTATACAGCATGTACAGTACTTTTCATAAATGTGGGGTCAGTAAGACGTTTCATTACTATTTTTAAAAGAAATTAATACTTTTATTCAGCAAGAACACATCAGATTGATCAAAAGTTATAGAAAAGACATTTATAATATTATGAAAGTGTTCTGCTATTTAAAAAGTGTGGCGCTTTTGAATGTTCTATTCACTAAAGTATCACGTTTCCATGAAAACATTAAGCAGCACAACTGTTTGGTAACACTGATACAACATTAATATGTTTTACTATATGTCTGTTTTTACTGATCACATAAATGCAGCTTTGGCGTGAATAAGAGACTTAAAGGGATAATTCACCAAAAAAAAAGAAAATTCTGTCATTACTCACCCTTTTGTCGTTCCAAACCCGTGAGACGTTTGTTAATCTTCAGAACACAATTTAAGATATTTTAATGAAACCTGAGAGCGTTCAAGGCCCAGAAAGATAGTAAGGATGCTGATAAAATAGTCCATTTGACAGTGGTTCAACCATACTTTTATGAAGCTACGATTTTGTGCACGAAAGAAACAAAAATAACTATTTAGCTCTCGGATTTCATCCAAAATATCTTAATTTGCATTCTGAAGATGGACGAATGTCTTACGGGTTTGGAACGACATGAGAGTGAGTAATTAAAGACTGAATTTTCATTTTTGGGTGAACTGTCTCTTTAAGACATTCAAATGTTACTGACCCTAAACTTCTGAACTGTAGTGTGTAATAATAATAATAATAATGAAATGTTGATTTACACCACGCCTAGCATGTCACACTGGTGTCACTGCTTAAAATGTCAAAACATAAAAGTGCAGCATCTTTTTCATTGACATTTTAGCCTTCTTTAATGTTTTAAACATGCCTAAATTGACTTTCCCCCTTATAGATTGGCAATGAAGCTCATACTGTGTCCTTGTCAAACTCACACACGAAGTACATAGTGAGGTGACAAGCCACATCAATCCACTCGCCTGAAGACACCATCTCGACGCAATCCTCGTCGTCGTAAGCGTTGTTTGGCTCGCCCTCCCTCCATTTGCTGAAAGTGGTCATGGGTGAACGCTCCACATACACAAAGTGGCCTTCTCGCTCCAGGTCATTAATGCCGATATACACTCTGCTGAGGCCGGCGTCAGTGACGTAGCCAGCAATGGCTCTGTTAGCCGCCGCGTCTTTGGGCATAGCCAGGTGTCCACCTCGGCCCTGACAAAACACCTCCGCATCCCTGTAGCGTTTTTCCTCCTTCACCAGCAGATAGACCTTGCTGTCTGTCTCTTTGATGCCAGCGACAGCTGCGGGGGAGGGCAGTGCTGAAAAATGAGGATCTGAATTTCTATAATCACACCGCAGCAGCCAGCGTTCACACAAGTGCATTCTGACAGTCAAACAAAAGAGCTTCTGGCTAATAGCTAAATACTTTTGTCTATGTGCATTCACCCTGCACATCAAAACGAACTGTATGAATCAACTTGACAACATCACATTATTGTAATCTCATAAACATTGGTAGACAGTGCAACTGGTTCATTCTTTATCTTCTGGACATACCATTTTTAATGAACTTCAGCTCATTGGTTAATTGTGCCACTTGAATATCCATTTCACCAATCATTTTCCGTAAGGGTGCGCACTCACAGGGGACGCCTGAGTAGAGAAATTAAATACGAGACCATTCACATGAGCAGTCCAAGCATTAAACTGGTTCATAATGAGTTCAATCCAATTATCAACTGATATGAACTGAATTCTATTTTGGCAAGGCCTATACCTGGATCTCCATTTGGGCCTTTAGGTCCGGGATCTCCCATATCACCTTTTGTACCTAGAAAAAAAGACGCCTATTGCATTATTAAGCAGTTAGACAAAACAAGCCTGATTACTTTCATAATTGCAATTTCATTCTCAAGCTTACCTTTGAGTCCAGTGGGACCCATTTTCCCATAACGTCCGGGACTACCTTTTTGGCCTTTGACTCCAGGGGGACCTGGAAAATAAGGTATTAAACTTAATAAGTACAAAAAATAAGCACGAATATGAACCGAAGAATGTAGTAATTCCCAGAATGGAGTAGGATTCCCTTGTTTATCAGTATGTTGAGGCTTTTATAAACACAATAATGGGTCAACACTGGGTCAGCTATCTAAAAGCAAGGTAAGAGAAGTTTTAGGGGCCCTTTAAAGGATTAGTTCACTCCTAAATTAAAATTTCCTGATAATTTACTCAACCCTATGCCATCAAAGATGTTCATGACTGTCTTTTTCAGTCGAGAAAGAAATTAAGAATCCAAGAAATTAACATTCCAGGGTTTTTCTCTATATAGTGGACTTCAACAGGTTGAAGGTCCAAATTGCAGTTTCAATGCAGCTTCAAACAGGGTTCGTACAGATACTGTAAAATGAAATAGCAGGACTTTTAAGGACTTTTCAAGCACTACTTTTTTATTTTCAAGGGCTTCAATTAGAGATCTCACTTATCAAACAATGTCTTCTCTTTTAAATTAAAACCATGGTTAATTTTTGTAGGGGATTTGTAACTGTGCTGCCTTAATGGTTTGATGTTTTCTACTGTTTAATAAAAAAAAAAAAAACAGAAAAAAATTCACAAAATCACTCCGCACTCTGAAGTCCAAAACTCAATCAAATGATTTGTGAAAGTCTTTATCCGAATCAGGTGATTTGTGAACAAATGTGTAGCAGCAACGTACATATGTAGGGTATAAGGTACATATACAGATGTAAAAATTAGAAAATAAAGTAAATATATAAATGAACAAATCAGTAAAAGAAAAAGGAAATTAACCACCTTATACCTGCCTCAGGCTGTCTAAATTACCTAGTTGTAACTGATGTGAAAGGCTATAAAACAAGGCAACAGATCATCAGAAAAAGAAAGAAATGAATAAGGACAATGAAAGATAACTAGAATAAATAAATAAATAAATAATAATACAACATAATAATAAATAAATGTGATTAAATGGCATAAAGTCAGTTGGTCCATATTTGTTCATATGTTTAGGTAACCCCTCCCTCAATAAATTGTAAGTCATCAAAATATATTAAGAAGTGTGACCATGTTTCAAAAAAATTATGTTTTGAGCCTCTGACAGTGAATTTGATTTTTTTCAAGTTGAATATGATGCGTCACTTCTTTAACCCATCTATTATGTATTGGGGCTCAGCTTTTTTCCAATGGAAAAGAATTAAATGTCTTGCCAACAGCGTGGTAAAGGCAATTACATTATTCATTCTTTCCGTAAGTACAGTATTTTCAGGACTAATACCAAAAACGGCTAAGAGGGGGTCAGGGTCAATAGAAACACCATATATATCACTAAAAGATTTAAAGATATCTTTCCAAAATCCCTCCAGTTTTGGGCATGACCAGAACATATGGGCTGTTGTGGCTGGTGAGTGTAGACATCTAATGCAAGCAGGACTAACAGTGGGGTAGATCCTAGCCAATTTTGAATTGGTGAAATGTAGTCTGTGAAGTATTTTAAATAAATACCATGTCTGGCACAGGGTGATGATGAGTGTACTTTGTCCAAAATACCTACCCATTCAATATCAGTAAAGTCTCTACCCAGGTCATATTGCCATGAATTTTTAACATGGTCTAAACTTTGTGGATCTGTAGTGCTTATAAGAGAATAAATATGAGAAATTAGTCCTTTGCCCTCTAGTTTTAAATGCAGCATAGCCTCAATGACTGAAGGAGCAGGTATGTCTGGAAAAGACTTGGACGTTGACTTAATAAAACTCCTTATTTGCAGGCATCTAAAAATGGGGTTTAGACAGGGAAAAGTTGTGCACAAGCTCCTCAAATGAACAAAAAATATTGTTTAAAAATAAATCTTTGAAGGACCTAATTCCCTGATCTTCCCATGCCAGAAACGCAGTATCTATAAAGGATGGGGGGAATAAACAATTGGAGACAATGAGACCAGGAACTGAAGCAGCTTGGAATCCAAAATGTCTCCTGAACGGTGACCAAATTTTTAATGTATGCACAACTACTGGATTAGGTGATGTAATGAATTCTTTCCTGATATTGGAAGTGGCGCACAGATCAAAGACTTGAGGGAGAATTTGGTGCAGGCTTCCTCCTCTTGCACCCACACAGGCATTGACTGTGAATCCCAAGCTGATACCCAATACACAATTTTCTGAATATTGCTTGCCCAATAATAAAACAAAAAGTTAGGGAATGCCATCCCTCTTTGACACTTTCTGCAAAAAGGATTTCCCAATTCGAGGGGATTGATAAATTATCTTGAAATTTTAATTCAGGAGTGAACTAATCCTTTAAAGCGTATACATTTGGCAGCTCTCTGTTTAGTCCCTTGGTTTGAAAGTTTTGGAAATTCTTTTAACACCTAAAACTCCTTTACAGGTTCGTGAAGAGCTTGAGTCTTGTTTCATCATGTAAGTGAATAGTAATTAAAAAGCACTGATGGAATTCGATTAAGCTCTCAAAAGATGGTTTAGTGTTACCTGGCTCTCCAGGTGGCCCTACTCTCCCAGGTCTCCCAGGTGCTCCTTTCTCTCCTTTCTCTCCTGCTTCACCTATAGGAATACAGGAACAAAGTCATAGACTTGCACAGACAAAGCAGTTCAGAATAACAAATAGTTTTACTTTTATTATTATACTGTGCATATTTTCTATTCATAGTATTTCCTGTAGTATTTTCAAATTTAGATTTTAAGCGTTATCTATATAATTACCAACCTGGTCTCATGACAAAATGTACCTGAGGGAACTTTTTTGTGAGACGCAAAATACATACCAAAAAGTAAATATCACTGCAGTTTTCAAGAGAAATGAACAGTAGAGGCGGTAAAACAGCGAGCCCTTTTTTGTACACACTTATGATTAAACTAGTAACTGACATCTCTTACTTAAATATGTAGTAGACAACCCATTAAAGATTAACGTTAATTAAAAAATCCACACTGTTTTATATTTATTTTGGACTATGGGGGGCACCATTATTTCGATGACATGAAATGGTTGCCCTCGGTGAGCTACTGGTGCTACCTGTTGCTATTTTTAACGCAACACAACTCGGAAAATAAAATACTGATACGATGACCACAGCTACGGAAAGAGCTTACAGGTGGCAATGGATACAAGGTTTAGGCTTAAACCAAATGCCATACCATCAATTTTTCACAAGAAGTCTAATTGATATCCCCTGATATCGAGTGAAATCCATGCTGAGAAACTGTATCAATGGCTGCATGTCAAGCGTCAGCATGTTTACATCCTGCCAAGATGGCATCTAGCATTTCTTGTCTCTGCCGTTTGTAAGCTCTTTCAGTAGCTGTGGTACTAAAAGCCTCAAAGACATCAGGACTTAAGTGGAGAGAACAAAGACACAGGTCTTTAGAGAGTTTTATTCATCCACAGGCATCTTCCCATTCTTTTCTTCTCTTCCTTTTGCTAGGTAAGCAGTCAAGACTTACATCGCTTCTCTTGTTGCCATTCAACTCAAAATTACAACCAAAAGCCACACAATATGGCATCATTAGTATTTTCCCTTCGGAGTTGTGTTGTGGTAAAAAAATCAACAGTTAGTGCCAGTAGCTCACTGAGTGCAACCATCTGACGTCATTAAAATAATGGTGCCACCCATAGTCCAAAATATGTATGAAGCGATGTTGAATTATTAAAGGAGAAGTCCACTTCCAGAACAAAAATTTAGAGATAATGTACTCACCCCCTTGTCATCCAAGATGTTCATGCCTTTCTTTCTTCAGCCGTAAAGAAATTATGTTTTTTGAGGAAAACATTTCAGGATTTTTCTCCATATAATGGACTGATATGGTACTCTGAGTTTGAACTTCCAAAATGCAGTTTAAATGTGGCTTCAAACGATCCCAGCCGAGGAAGAAGGGTCTTATCTAGCGAAATGATCGGTTATTTTCATTTAAAAAATACAATTTAAATACTTTTTAATCTCAAATGCTCATCTTGTCTTGCTGAACTCTGTGTACTCTGACTCAAGACAGTTAGGGTTTGTCGAAAAACTCTGAGCGCATTTTCTCCCTCAACTTCAAATTTCAACTTCATTTCAAAATCATCCTACATTGCTGCAGAAGTACTGATCCAGTCTTTGCAAAGTGAACATGCAAAGAAGATCAAACACCTTTAACAAAAAAGGTAAAACAGCGATATAGGACAATTTTGAAGTTCTCTCATAAGAACATGAGATGGGAGTTTTTCAACATACCCTAACTGTCACGAACCGAAAAAAAAAACAGTTCAGGCAGAGCAAGACAAGACGAGCATTTGACATTAAAAAAGTATATAAATTGTAATTTTTTTAAAATGAAAATAACCGATCCTTTCGTTAGATAAGACCCTTCTTCCTTGGCTGGGATCGTTTACAACTGCATTTGGGATCGTTTGAAGCCACATTTAAACTGCATTCTGGAAGTTCAAACTTGGGGCACCATATCAGTCCATCGTATGAAGAAAAATCCTGAAATGTTTTCCTCAAAAAACATAATTTCTTTATGGCTAAAGAAAGAAAGACATGAACATCTTGGATGACAAGGGGTGAGTACATTATCTGTCAATTTCTGTTCTGGAAGTGGACTTCTCCTTTAAACACATACATTTTTCATGGGTTTGCTACTACATATTTCAGTAAGATATGTCATTTACATTATATTAAGCCATACAATCATTTCAGTTACATAAACAGAAATGATTTATTTAATTTATTATTAATATATTTTTAAATATATTAAAAATATATATTTTAAATTGTAATAATATTTAATAAAATAATTGTTTTTACTGTATTTTGTAATACAATTTGTAAGCATAGCCTTGGCGAGCATAACATTAAAATGAGTGTCATTAGTGTAGATGCCATAATATGGTGTAGTTTAATTGCAGTACCTTTGAGGCCAGGGACGAGGATCTGGACGGAGCACGGTTCTTCTGGCATGTGCTGACCATAAACTGACCTCATTAGTGTCAGACCTAACATAGTGACCAACATGCAAGCCACCAGCTTTTCTCCACCCATACTGGAAACACAACAAAACATTTATGTTCATCTACAATTAAAAAACAACATATTTCAATGCCATGTTGATTGGAAACAGAGCAGCAGCTGTTATTGGATTCGCAAAGGCTTCAGTGCTCATAAAATGGAACAAAAATCATATCAGGGCATTCCGTGACAGAAACATCTCCACAGTCAACTGGTCTTGTGACATACAAGTATACAAGCATTTGCAAAGCAAATACACCAAAGAACACATCAGTTTGTATCCGTCATTCTTCCAAACAATCTCACCGTCCACCTTCATTTCAAAGTCGATACTAGAGAGTAAACAGTCACACTGTGACGTCTCCTATAACCACTAGCTTAAGGTAACATTTGAGTCGTCTCATTGTCTGTGCCACCTGCCGGACACCATATTGCTTATGAAATGGACTTACCTTGTGTTGAATTTCAAAGCCCGATATATGCAGCAGACTCAGCCTGTATGAGGATCCAAGTGAGTTAATGGCGGTTTGTTCACTGGTGGTCTCTCTGAAATTCTTCATCTCACATACCCTGCAAGAAACGGGCCTGAGAGTGAGCAAGTACGTGTAAACACAAAGATAAGAGCGGCTCTGCAACACTCCTCTCTGATAACGCCATGGGAAACATCAGGGTCAGTGACAGCACGACTCTTAACACATTCCTCACTGTTACGCATCAAAAGCATTCCCAACATTCTCAAGTTTTCGTTAAGATAGTATTGAAGAGTTGAGGTGGAAAGGTAAATAAATATATTTTATTTTTTTATATAGGTTTTAAATGCCGAAACAACTTTTAAATCATTTTATTTTCACATACTGAAATGTGCTGCAATTTAGATGAGCAGAAAACATGGAAGTTAGATAGGAACGCATTTAATTTGAGGTCAACCAG